>OY979695.1:92558461-93158461 GCA_963855945.1 Thereva nobilitata
GCACACATTCCTCTTCTCGCTGTAAATCTGCGAAATGCGGCCACGAATCTTCAGCGCTCAGATCAGTGACCAACTCTAAGTGTACCGCCTTGGTCGCCATACACACAAAAAGGGCAATGTACGCTTTGTATTTTTTTGGATTCCTACCCTTATGTGTCCTAATTTCAAAGGGTCCACAATAGTCGACACCGGTGTGCGAGAATGGGCGTGATACCTGTATTCGTGGTGCTGGAAGATCACCCATGAGTTGACTCTGAGTGGCGGCCTTTTGTCTGAAACAAGTCAGACATTGATGTATTTGGTGTCGAATAGTGTTTCTGGCATTAAGCAACCAGTAATTTTGTGCTAAAACTTGCATCATAAGTTGGGGACCTCCGTGCATGGTATCTCTGTGTGTCTTCCTTATGATGAGTAATGCTAGAAAAATGCTATGATTGGGAACTTTTCCCCAAAAGTTAACTCGGCATGCCTTAGTCTTCCACCGACTCGCTATATGCCGTCCTCATCAAGAAATGGAGTTAATTTTAACAATCGACTTTGTCGCGGTAGTGATTTTTGCTGACGGATTGCCTTTATGTCGTTGCTAAAGTGCCTCTCTTGTATCTGTTTCAACCAATATTACAAAGCGGCATTTAACTCCTCTACCTTTAAATAGCCATTCATGCGTTGAACGGCGGGTCGTCGGGCGTTAAATGCAAATCTCTGGCAGTAGGCCGTCACACGAAGAAGCTTCGTGAGTGACGAGTACTTTGATTCCAGGTTGTCCTCATCGATGTTGATTTGTAGATTGATGACCTTTCTTTGTTCAAGCTCTGCGGATAGGTAAGTTTTAGTTTTCGGCCATTGTTCTTTGGATTTCCGTAACCACTCCGGTCCACACCACCATAGATCATGATCACAGAGTTCGGCTGGGCTCATTCCTCTTGATGCGCAATCAGCTGGATTTTGCTTAGAGGGCACATGGTTCCATACATTTCCTCCCAAGACTTCGTGGATGTGTGAGACCCTGTTAGCGACAAACGTCTTAAACTTGGTGGGATGACCGCGTAGCCATGCAATGACGATCTCGGAATCTGTCCATGCGTACGTTGTATAAGGTGTCTCCAATTTTAATGCTGTTATGACATAACGCATTAACTTCCCAAGTAACGTTGCGGCGCATAATTCCAAACGAGGTAGTGTCACTGTTTTTAATGGTGCCACCTTTGTTTTAGCCGCTAATAATGTAGAATGTCGATTGCCCCTATCATCTGCAACACAAAGATATACCGCAGCTGCATAAGCCTTCATGGATACGTCTGAGAACCCGTGCAATTCTGTTTTACTGTCAGTGTTCGTGTAATGTGTCCACCTTTTTATGTTGAAGGTTTTAATATCTGACAAATTGTGTTTATATTTTAGCCAATCCATCTCAATCTCGTGTGGGATCTCCTCATCCCAACCCAGACCTTGAAGCCACAATGTTTGTATCATGAGTTTGGCTTGGACGATGATGGGAGCTAATAATCCTAGTGGGTCGAACAATTTGGCTGTTTCGGACAAGATGGTTCTTTTAGTCCATTTGGGTGGATCAGTTTGCCTTGCATAGGTATAAACCAATGAGTCACTTGCAGGCTTCCAGACTGTACCTAATGCGCGGATGTTGTCAGCATGGGAAATTTCGAAAGGTAAGCTTGTCTCTCGATATTGTGGTGGTAATGCTTCTAAAATTTCCTTACAGTTTGACCACTTTCTCAGAGAGAAACCACCAGCCTTCATCAGTTGCAGCAGTTGTTTTTGTACTATCAATGCTTCACTGATGCTTTGTGTTCCTGATAAGAGGTCGTCGACATAGAAATCGGACAACGTAACATCAGATGCTTTTGGGTACCTTTCCTTTTCGTCGAGGGCTAATTGTTTTATTGCGCGCGTAGCCAGGTATGGGGCACTCTTCGTCCCGAAGGTTACCGTCAACAACTTATATTCCGTTATGGGGTCCGTGGGGGAAGATCGCCAGACAATCCTTTGATACTCCGTATCCGCAGCTCGTACTCGCACTTGACGGTACATTTTTTCCAGATCGGCGCTAAATGCAATTCGATACTTTCGCCAACGAATCAACAAAGCAGTTAATTCATCCTGTATTACTGGTCCCTTCAACATCATGTCATTCAGTGAGACACCACTATGTGTCGATCTGGAAGCATCAAAAACAACTCGTAATTTGGTGGTTGTGCTAGTTTCTTTCGCTACTCCATGATGTGGCAGATAACTACAAGAATACACCTCTGTTCCATTCAGCATTTGTTGGTGGTCTTCTTCAGCTGAGGTTACCTTGGTCATGTGCCCTAGTTGTAGATATTCATCTATACATTTCGCGTATTCTTTTTGCAATTCCGGGTCCTTCACAAAACGTCGTTCCATCTGTAGGGGCCTTGAGATCGCACTGTTTCTCGATTTTCCTAAATGCATTTTTTCGCTGGTCGGCTTGAGTGGTAATTGCACTTCATATCGTCCATCCGCCAAACGAGTCGTGGTACGTTCAAAAAGAGCTTCACACTCCGATTCTTCGTCTGTATATAAGGTTTTTTCTTGTATCTCTTCCAGCTCCCAAAAACGTTTTAACTGCTTATCGAGATCAGCGCAAACGTGAAATGCTTGTATAGTGATTGGTTCTCTGACTTGGTTCTGCACTGGCCCGGATAAAATCCATCCCATAATCGTGCGTTGTGCTGTTGGGGCCCCCTCTCTGCCTTTGATAAGACCTTTCATTAATAGTTTACGTGAACGTCCGCTCCCAATAACAAATCTATTTTCCCGGATTGATGGTAGTCGGGATCTGCTAATTGAATGTGCTTCAGATGTGGCCATTGTTGGCGGCCCGCTGTTTGCAGAGATGATATGTTTGTCACCCTTCGGAGCACTAATCCCACTACTTCGACACTGACATCATTGCTCTTTAAGGGTTTGATGATAAAACTGGTTTTGTACTTGACACAGCCTAGCTTCTCCCTTTCCACCCCTTCGATTGTAACATTGACTGGTTCTTTCTTTAACTGCAAGTCTTGGGTGATGGTCTCCGTTATGAAAGATGCCTGTGACCCTTGATCAACTAAGGCCCGGACGACTTGCTCCTTTCCATTCGGCGAAACGACCCTGACCAGCGCGGTGGCTAGAAGTACATGGTCGGTATGTGATTTACTCACCATATAGGAACCCAGTTTGGTTGTCGTGACTTCGTTCGTGGTTGGCATGCTCTCGAGAATGGACTCATCTGACGAGTTGATTAATGCGGCATTCGCACTGGTGTGAGTTCTATCTGCCACCGTATTTTGTTCCTTCATTTTGGTGGCTTCATGATTTGGTATCCCGGGCGAATTGTTGATGTGAAGTGACGAGTGATGACGTCGATTACATCGTCGGCATGTTCGTTTGCTGAGACAATCTGAAGATGAGTGCCCAGATCCGAGACAGTTGAAGCATAGTCGGTTCCTTTTTACTGTGTCCACTTTCTCTTTAGTGGGCATTGCTAGGAACTGGGAACACTGTCTTATGCTGTGCACTTCAGAACACAATGGGCATGCAGGTTGTGTCGCGATATGGAATGTCCTAGTGTGAGGCTTCTGTGTAATGGGTTTTGACGACATCGGTCTAGCTCCTGCTCTCTTCAAAGAAACTGCTTCTAAAGTCCTGAATCGAGTTTTGAGAAACTCTTGTAGTTCTGTCCACTTTGGTAGATCAGTGTGCTTACTAATGGATTGCTCCCATAATTGATGTGTCGAAGAGGGAAGACGCTTCATAACCAAATGGACCACTAATGGATCCCACTGTGAGACATCGACCTTCAAATTCTGTAGTGACAATAAACATTCGGTGGTCGTGTCCAACAATTGTCTGATACCCTGAGTTGATTCCGTTAGCAGAACGGGTTGATTGAGGAATACTTCGAGCTGTGAATTGACGAGCACTCTCTTATTATCATAACGTTCCTTTAATAGTGTCCAAGCCGGTTCATAATTGTTGTCTGTGATTTGCAAATGTTTTATCAAATTCTCTGGTTCTTCCTCTAAGAGCAGTTTTAAGTACTGCAGTTTTTGGACTGGCGCATACGATAGATTTTCGTGGATCATAGTATTGAATAGATCGTAGAAGGTTGTCCATTTTTTGTAGTCGCCCCGGAACTTATCGATGGCCAGTTTAGGTAATTTGATCGATGTTGCATTTTTTCCTTCATTTGAGACATTAGAAGGGGTATCAGCCCGAATCGGTGTTCGTATTGGAGATGAGAATTTCTCGATGTTCTCTTCTAGCAAGATCACATTTGCCATAAAGTGATCTGCCATGACGTCATATACTTTGTCTTTGAAATACGGGCATGTATTGATGTCAAAATTCTTGTCTGAATACTGCAGTGTAAGTATCTCTTTATGTTGGTTTTCGAAGCTGCTCCATAAGTCCTCAAATTGTTTCAATTTTCTGGTATACATGGACTTCGTTCTCCGCTCCTTACGCTCCTTTTGAACATTGGCAATGCATTTCACCAGTAGTTCCCGCTGCACTTGTTGTCGGATGAGTGCGCCGCCTCCATATTAATTAATTTGATAAGGCTACAAACCGTTGAAAAACGTAAGGTAATGGGCAAAGAATAAATAGAGATAACTAAAACTTCAACAGACCGTTTTTATGTTGCATATACAAGGGGGCTAAAAGTGAGTGGCTTGTAACTACTTCAACTTGTTGACAGGATGTGAAGATTCGATGGGTTTCAGATTTGCTGTAATTAAATATCGCTTTGTTCAAATTGTTTAAGACAAAATTAACGTGGAATCCTTGTGATGTGGTCGCGTATGTAGAGACACCTTTCTTATTAACAAATAGGACGATGTACAATGTATGATGAATGTTGAATATGAATTAACTCTTTATTTATTTTGAGTTCATTTGTGTAGATAATAATCAATTTACCATAAATCATTGATGGAGAAGACAAAATTCCGAAGAGTGTGTTGATACAATATTAGGACCAACGTTGAATATACAATAGCTCCGTGTATTGTATTCATTCAGGTAGGTAATGCTCGTTTACTATAGATACTTGATACATAAGATACGATTCCGAATATTGTGTTGTATTCACTTAGGTAGGTGTTGACCATTTACTATAGATGTTCGATAAATAAGATAAAATTCTGAATGTTGTGCTATGTTCACTTAGCTAGGTACTGATCATTTACTATAGATAGATAGATATTTGATAATTAAGATAAAATTCCGAATATTGCGCTGATACAATATTAGGATCAACGTTGAATATACAATAGCTCCGTGTATTGTATTCACTCAGGTAGGCAATGCTCGTCTACTATAGATACTTGATACATAAGATACGATTCCGAATATTGTGTTGTATTCACTTAGGTAGGTGTTGACCATTTACTATAGATGTTCGATAAATAAGATAAAATTCTGAATGTTGTGCTATGTTCACTTAGCTAGGTACTGATCATTTACTATAGATAGATAGATATTTGATAATTAAGATAAAATTCCGAATATTGCGCTGATACAATATTAGGATCAACGTTGAATATACAATAGCTCCGTGTATTGTATTCACTCAGGTAGGCAATGCTCGTTTACTATAGATACTTGATACATAAGATACGATTCCGAATATTGTGTTGTATTCACTTAGGTAGGTGTTGACCATTTACTATAGATGTTCGATAAATAAGATAAAATTCTGAATGTTGTGCTATGTTCACTTAGGTAGGTATTGATCATTTACTATAGATAGATAGATACTTGATAAATAAGATAAAATTCCGAATATTGTGCTGATACAATATTAGGACCAACGTTGAATATACAATAGCTCCGTGTATTGTATTCACTCAGGTAGGTAGTGCTCGTTTACTATAGATACTTGATACATAAGATACGATTCCGAATATTGTGTTGTGCTGTAGGTAGGTACGAAAACTTTTCAGATTCAGATTTCTATTTTCTATTTTCAATACGGTGTTACTAAATCCATTAAATAGGAAATAATTCGTTGTAGAGACTAATCGTTTAATCTAAGTAGCGCCAGACGTTACTAATCTAAAGGTAATTTCCCATATCGGTATGACAATATGTAGCATGTGATTGAAAGGGTGAGTAATACAATTTGTATTCTACTTACGCGTGTTCCACAAAACTTTTATGTATTATTTATATAAGAAAAGTAATAAACAATATAAAATTTGTATCGTATTCATACATTTAAGTTCACTCAATCTTTGAAATATTTATTTTAAAAGAGTGAAAAATAAAATTATGTCTTGTACTAATACTGTAATTTCACTCAATCTTTAGATGTTTATTGCCAACAAAAATAAAAAATAAAAAGTAAATTTATTGTTTTGTTGTACTCTTGCGTTTAATTTCACTCGAACTTTAAAATATTTATTAAAAAATGAAAAATAAAATTGTGTCTTGTACTAATACTGTAATTTCACTCAATCTTTAGATGTTTATTGCCAACAAAAATAAAAAATAAAAAGTAAATTTATTGTCTTGTTGTACTCTTGCGTTTAATTTCACTCGAACTTTAAAATATTTAATAAAAAATGAAAAATAAAATTATGTCTTGTACTAATACTGTAATTTCACTCAATCTCTAGATATTTATTTTAAACAAAGATAAAAAAAAATAAGTTGATTGTCTTGTACTCTTGCGTTTAATTTCACCCGATTTTTAAAATAATTATTCAAAAAATGAAAAATAAGATCGTGGATGCTACTCACTTCTAACTTTTCCAGCTGCCAATAGTCAAAGATGTCTTTAGTTAATTAGTGTATGATGACACCTTCTATTCTCTGTCTTCTATTCTTTGTGGTTACGTTGACTCCATTGTACTCTATTTCCGTTTTCCTTTCACCGTTTTCAACCCGTTTTTCGCACCGTATTTTGCATCGTTTTTGCACCGTTTTTCATACCGTTTTTCAAACTGTTTTTCACACCGTTTTTCACCCCGTTGTTCGTACCGTTTTTTGCACCGTTTTTGTACCGTCTTTTCACACCGTTTTTCAAACTGTTTTTCAATCTTTGGATTTGTCGCTGTTTCAGACAGATCCGGCTCGAAGGACCATGAATAAAATCGCTATAACACAAAAAAAATTTCAATAAGAGATACCTGAGGGAATTTGGCAGTGCTTTATGCTAGAATTTCCAAAAAGTCATAAAATGAATTTTCTGCACGCCGTCGGATGCGAACCCATGGATTAATCTTGCGCCTTATCTCCAAACCTTTGTCTATCCGCTTCGCCAACTGAGTCCTTGATTAAACCTGTTTTAATTCAAAGAAAATACCTTGTGGGGTGCTGGATTTCCTCACAAATAAAACACAAGAATCTTCATAAAATTGCAAATATAATAAAATGGTGTTCCTTATAAATTCAAAAATGTACAATCGGTCTCAATTTTAAATTCTTCTATTGCGTTAGATTCGCTTAATAAAATAAAATGTTCGATATTCGGAATATAAAAAATTTACCACAGAGGCCATCCTACCTCCCACGTCTGCTCGATATGACGGTGATTAAACGAAAGTGCCGGTCAATTTCTTTTTTGAGTCCTTATCCACTGATAAGGCTCTCTTGACCTTTTTTGCCCTTGAGTAACGACTTTTAAAAAAAGGGGAAAATTTGTGAGTGCCCCGAAACTAAACTTCGAGACTCGACGTGGTAGGTAACACAGTCCTCGCTTGTATGATTGTCCAAACTATTTGTGGACCCTGACACAAGCAATTCATATTATTGTTTGTTTCGTGAAATGGTGAAGTTCGATTTGTTTTTAATTTTAATTACTATAGTTGTTTCGAATCTACCTCAACAAAATAAGTAAGTATTATTAACAATTAACTAACAATTGACAATAATTTCTAGCTATTAATGCATTTAAGTAACAATTTTGGATAATTCTTCATTAATTAAACATAGTTTCCTTTTAGGGGGCTCGCTCCAGAACACATAGTGCATAGTACACAGTACATACTACATAATTCATAATACATAGCACATAGAACATAATAATTAGTACATAGTTCATAGTACGTAGTACACAGTACATAGTCCATAATACACAATACTTAATATATAATATTTTATGCATATATAATATTAAATATATAATATTCAATATATAATATTTAATATATAATATTTAATATATAATATATAATTCATACTACATAATTAAAACAAAAACCCCAAAAGGAAACATTTTTCTCACGTGATGGTACGTGCGCGTGATGGCACACAAAAAAGTGCGCGTGACGCGAGTTTTTAGTTTTTACCCCAGGCCAAAAAGTGCCCAAGGTGCCTAAAGAAGTTTTCACAGTCACGCGCACTTTTTGTTGCGCACTTTTTCCTGCGCACTTGAGCAACATTTGTGGGAAAAATTTGCTCCCTTGCCTTCCCTCCTATAACCAGCTAAATTTTGTGTAGCAAAGAAATGTACCCATGTGTCTTAAATGTAGCTGGCTAGAACGTGGCAACTTTTGGTAGAGCACCAAAAACAGCCAGCAGCGTAAGAGGCTACGGTGTGGGAAGCAATATCTACGAGGAGAGTGAGAGTATGCGTTTCAATGTTGCAATGCAGCGTCAACATTCATTTCATTTTGCTTCAAAGGTCACGCTTCTCGCTGTGTCTTGAGCTCGACGAAAAGTTGCCATCCAGCTACATGGATGCAAATTTAAACATTTTGCTTGGATTTATCGCTTTCGGCAACATGGAACCAGAACCACGTGTTTCACGACTGGGCATCTGTGTTTTACTTATCTGCGGTAGTAAGTTTATCAGTAGGGAAATGGCAAACTGCCCAGGCCCGAAAGGAAGAGCTTCTTCATTAAAGCTGAATGCCTGATTTTGTAAATACTAGGTATACATTACCAGATGGGTTATTTTGTTACTTACAATTAACATAGAAATGTCATAGCCATGGAAGGCCTTTCAAAAGAAATCTAATAGAGCTATTAATTTTTGCATTACCAGGCAAGATTACTACAATAAAGGCATTACCCTCTGCATTACCAGGTAATGCAAAAAGTAAATAGTTCTTATGGCTTATTGATGTTCTGGATTCTGTATTAATTACATTTCAACCGATTACCTTTTTGCAGTAAAATCAGGACTGAAGTAATTAAATACATAAGTAAGGGCTCCCAATATTCCCGACTGGCTGGCAATAAATTACATGCACAATTATTTTAGAACTGCTTCATATTTCTTTAGGTCTCATTCCAGAAAATAAGAGGGTTTTATTCTTGAAAAGTACTTCCTTGCTGCATTACTTCCACATAAAAGTAATGCAAGGAGTAATGATTTGAGCGTTCTATGTAATGCAGTTTGAGAGTTCTATGTAATGCAGAATGGAGGCGATTGGTTACCGCGTATGACATCGCCCGCGCAAATGTAATGCCTTATCTCCACTTGCTTTAATCTGAACGAGAGCTAGTTGCTACTCCTTAGAAGTACTTTCGGAATCGATGGGTAATTACTTGCTTTCCCTACTGGGATATTATGTACATATTATGTACTGTGCACTTTGTACTATGTATTATTATATAGATATACATATACATAGATATAGATATACCTACATATATATATATATATATATATATATATATATATATATATATATATATATATATATATATATATATATATATATATATATATATATATATATATATATATATATATATATATATATATATATATATATATATATATATATATATATATATGTATGTATATATTATATATATATTAGAACAATTTCATATTTTATTGTAGTATCACAACAATAACATAAACTTAAATGGAATATTCATAAACAAAATTTATTGATCCTTATCCTCTTGCAATATTAAGATTGATTTGCAAATATAGACTGGGCGGGCATAGAAGTTTTCACTTCTACCGTGTGGTCCTACGCACACTCATATTTTTTCACTAAAATTTCAAATAAAACCACCTTTTTCTCAAAAAAATATGTAGTTAACTGATTTTTTTTTGCAAAATTGGAAAGCTTGGACAATTTCCTATGAATAATCTCCAAACAATTTTTATCCTACGGCTTTTATTTTTGGAGTTATAAGCAATGTCAATGATAAAATTGGCTGTTTTTAGTACTTTTTCGCCTAAGCTTTGCTGAAAAGTACCAAATAAGCACCAAATAAGGCGAATTTTAACATCAAACTTGCTAATAACTTCAAAAGTAAAGGCCGTAACACAAAAATTGTCCAGGCATTATTTATAGGAAATTGTCCCAGATTTCCAATTTTGGAAAAAAAAAATATTGATTTACTACGTATTTTTTGGTGAAAAAAGTGGTTGAGGTTGATATTTTTTTTAAAAAATCAAAATTTTGACTTAGATGACCCATTATTCTGGATGTTGGTAGGGAAGAACCTTGATTTTTACAGTTTTAGATAGGCGCGAGTATTCTGCGTCCATTGCTACCTCATTCATGAAAATAGGTCATAGGGTTACAAAAATACAGGGTGGTATGTGAAACTGTAGCAAAAAAATTCAAAACGCCCTAGCGGCTTAACCGTTACGATTTACCCACCCCCTCCCATACGATTTTTTGTTCGTCCATCCAAAATCTATCCACCCCTTAAGTTTGTACAGTTTATACCCGAACACCCACAGGTAAACCTGAACCACTGTCAAGCGGCACAAGATCTGCTTGCACAGACAGTATTTGAGGAGAAAATCGACGTAGCAATCGTCTGCGAGCAGTATAGAAACCTGCACAGCGGCGTCTGGATAGCGGATAGCAGCGGCACGTCAGCGATATGGATGTGCGGGAGCCGAGCCATGGAAGACACCATGAGAAGCCCAGAGAATGGCAAAAGTAGGCGGAATACACGTCTACAGTTGCTATGTGGCGCCAAGTCTGACACTTGACGAGTACGAGTCGATGTTGGAACGGCTAGCCGCCATTGCCCGAAAATAATAGCGGGTGATTTCAATGCTTGGGCTGTCGAATGCGGCAGTCGACAAACGAATGCAAGAGGGCGCATACTCCTAGAAGTATTCTCACGACTAAACGTGGTGTTAGTCACCACCGGCCCAGCAGGAAAAAAGAGAATATATTCATTTTTTCATAGTTCCATTCATGCAATGAAACGGAATTTATGAATCTTGGAAACCAAAATGTAATGCAGAATTGGTATTCCTCTTTCATGCATTCCACGATAAGTGGCAGTAGAAGTGAAAAAGTGTAAAAATGAAATCGAGGGGTCGTGCGCTGCGAAGTTGAAATTACAATTTAAGGCTGTATTCGAAAATTCAGCCAGCTTCACAGAATCGGCAGCACATCATTCAAAAAAACAAACCGCTGCAGTTTTCGGTGATATAGCAAGTGAGTCTGTAATGCATTACTTTTCAATGACATCGCCGTGTTAAATTTTATCGAAGTTGGAATCGAAGAAGTAGTATAGCTATCACTTACTTCATCGATTCCGTATTGTATAAATTTCCTGCTGGGGGAGGCGTAAACACCTTCCAAAGCGGTGGGAGAACCTCTGTGATCGACATCACTTACGTGAGCGATTCAGTGGCGAAGGAACTGCAGTGGCGGTGAGTGATGTGTACACGAACAGCGACCACCAAGCCATAATCTTCGAGATGGGTCAGGATATAGGAGTGAGGAACACTAGGTGCGGAACGGCTAGAGGGTGGGCCGTTAAGAAACTTGAAGCAGAGGTGTTCGAGGAAGCAGGAATACTTCCTCGAACACCTCTGCTTCATGATTCGAGGTCGGCAGGAGGTGCCAGGAATGGGCCAAACAAATTGAAAACTCGATCGACATCCACCAAACTTCTGGTGGAACGCCGAGATCGACGAATGCCGAAGGGCCTGCCTGAAAGCGAGAACGAAAACTCAGAGAAATCGGAACCGTCCAGATTTCGATGAACTCCTTGAAAGATATAAGGAAGCAAGAAAAAGGCTGAACAAGGCCATCGCTAGAAGTAAATCCGAGCACTTCAAAACTTTGTGCAGAGAAGCAGATTGGGACCCCTGGGGCGGAGCCTTCTTCTTCTTCTTGGATGGCGCTACAGTCCTTGCAGGACTCGGGCCTCTCGAAGTCTCCTCTTCCAGTCATCTCTACGTCTTGCTAGCTCTCTCCAATTTGTTATACGAAATTTCCGTATATCTGCTAGCACGTCATCTATCCACCTATTTCTTGGTCGTCCTACTCTTCTTCTTCCTGATGGTCTACCATTAAAAATCCTGGCTAGCATTCTATCTTCTGAAGCTCGTACAACGTGTCCGAGCCATCGCAGTCTATTCAGTCTTATGTATGTAGCTATATTAATTTCGTCATACATTTCTTGAAGTTCTTCGTTTGTCCTAATGCGCCATTCGTTCTGGTTAACCCTTACAGGACCAAATATTCTTCTTAAGATCTTCCTTTCGAAGATTTTAAGTTGATTTTCTGTTTGTTGGGTCAATGTCCAAGCCTCAGACCCATAGCATAGAACTGGGCGGATTAATGTTTTATATAGTCTGACCTTGCACTGTCTTGAAATTTCTTTGTTTTTTAGGACCGGGACTAGTGCGAAATAGGTTTTATTTGCGGCTACGATGCGTCTATGGATGTCGTCCTTTATCTTATTTTCTGCAGTAAGCATTGTCCCTAAATAGATAAAGTTTTCTACAATTTCCACACTATGATCATCAAGGCTGATACTACGCCCTAATCGTTGTCCTCGTTTTGATACGATCATATACTTTGTTTTTGTGTCATTTACTCGTAGATTGAACTTTGCTGAACTTTGGACAATTTTGGAAAAGGTTTCTTTTACATCTTGCGCCTTGCGTCCAATTATGACTATGTCATCTGCGAAGGCTAGTACCTGAATGTTCCTTGTGAAGATGCTATTTGCTCCATTAAGCTGTGTTTCCCTCATTATTGCTTCCAGAGCAATGTTAAAAAGTATTGGTGAGATCGCATCTCCTTGTCGCAGGCCTGATTCTTGAGGGAAGTTGATCGAGTTGCATCCTCGTATTCTCACTTGTGTTTTACAATTTTTGGTCGTCATTCTGCATAGGCCTATTAATTTCTTCGGGAAACCCATTTCACTCATCTTCTTCCACAACTCTATTTTATTAAGCAGGTCGTAAGCATTTCTATAGTCAACAAAAAGAAGATGAATATCAATGCTTTCTTCCCAGCATTTTTCAAGTATTTGTCTCATTATGAAAATCTGGTCTGTTGTCGATCTATTTGTTCTAAATCCTCCTTGGTTGGTAATCACCTACTTTATCTTCCAAATGTGGTTTCAGTCTATTAAATAAAATATGTGAAAGCACTTTGTAAGCTGTGTTCAACAAAGATATTGGTCTGTAGTTTTTGCAGTTCATCAATTCACCTTTTTTATGGACTGGGACTATTGTACCTAAAAGCCATTCTTCTGGCAACTTGCTACTTCTCCATAGTTTTACGATGAGGCTATGTAAGACATGGCATAACTTCTCCCCACCATTTTTTAAGATTTCCGGGGGTATGCCATCTGGACCTGGAGCCTTATGATTTTTTAGTTTCGCTATGGCATTTGCAACTTCTTCTATTGTAGGATCTGGCGTATCGTTTTCTGGGTCATCTGTACTCCGGTTGTCTGCTTCTCCCTGTGTTAGGTTTATGTTCTCTTTGAAGAAGTCTCTAAAGTATTTCTCCCACACCTCGAGTATGTCTTCGATACTACTAGCTATAGTACCATCTTCTCTTCTTACCATGGTGCAGGTGGGTTTGTATCCTTTCTTAATCATGTTGACTTCTTTGTAGAAACTCCTAGCGTCTTTATTAGTGTAGCTTTGCTTAATCGCACTTATTCTATTTCTAAAGTAGTCACGTTTTTTCTTCCTTAATAACTTTTTCGTGTCTCTTCGTGCTGCTACATATTTCTCGTGGTTTCCTCTGGTCATTCTTTCTAGGTACACCTGTCTTGCTTGGTTTTTTATTTCAATGCTTCTCTTGCATTGATCATCAAACCAGTGCCTCCTTCTCTCTTGGTTTTGTGTGCCTAATACACTGTTATTTGTCTCTGTGATTTTTTCTTTTATGGAGTTCCACATCACGTTCAGATCATTTTCCATTTCCAGACTCCTTGCTATTTCCTCTAGCTTTCCTGTAAACATTCTTTCATACTGTTGTTTTGTTTCTTCATTTTTTAATTTTTCTATGTTCCACTTTGTTTGTCTATCATTGTTTGTTCTATGTCTTGTCGCTAGTTTTTTCGCCCTCATTTTCCCAACAACTAGGTAATGATCGGTGTCTACATTCGCTCCTCGGAAACTCCTTACATCCAGTATGCTACTTCCATGCCTAGTGTTAACTAGAACATGGTCGATTTGGTTATGATGCCCGCCATCTGGTGATGTCCATGTCCTTTTGTGTATATTTTTATGGTTAAACCAGGTGCTAGCTATTGTCAAACTTCTTGCTATAGCGAATTCGGCCATTCTGTTCCCGTTATCGTTTGATTCTTCGTGCAACGAGAATTTGCCAGCGTAGGGGTAATAATATGGTTCCTTACCCACTTTAGCGTTAAAGTCGCCTAATACGATTTTCATGTCGTAAGAAGGGACTTGGTCATAAGTCACTCTAAGAGTTTCATAGAAGTCATCCTTTTCTTGTTCTGGTTTTTCTTCTGTAGGCGCGTGCACCGTGATGAATGTTATATTATGAAATCTGGATTTGATTCTTAGGGTCGCGATCCGATCGTTAAGCGGGATGAAGTCTATTACATTGTTGAGTAGAGGTTTAAGTACACAGAAACCTACCCCAAAGTTTCTTCTGGAGTCATTATTGCCACTGTAGAATATCGTAGCGTCTCTTCGTTCTAGGACTCCTTTACCAGTCCATCTTAGCTCCTGTAATCCTGCAATGAGTATTCTATATCGTCTAAGCTCATCTATCATTTCTGCCATTGCTCCAGGTCTATATAATGTTCTCACATTCCATGTTGCAAATTTTATATCGTTAGTCCTTAAATCATTAGTCCTAGGACGTTGCTGGGGTCTTTGCCGTAAATCCTGACTGTTCCGAGGCTGATTTCTCGATTCCATAACAAGAATTGTTTTCCGAGGAGAGGTTGTCAACCTTTCGCCCAACCCCCGAACCTGGGGGACCGGATCCGTGAATTATACCCCATCGGACAGGGTGGCCCAGCTATACCCCCGGGCACTGGGTACGTCCGTCGTCGGTTGGTTATCCAGGAGGCACCAGCGTGGAGGTGACGGTACGATTTTACCCCCGGGGCGGAGCCTATAAAATGGTAATGTCAGCGGTCAAGAGCAAACGCTATCCGCAGATCACCTGCCCCGCGCTACTCCAGAGTATAGTGTTTGTCCTGTTTCCACAGAACGTACACACCGCCGATCTACCCACCCTTCAGGTGGATCCAGAAGAGGTACCTGCGGTAACCGCAGAGGAGATTCTGGAGGCCGCAAAAAAGGTAGCCATCGACAAGGCCCCGGCATAGATGGCATACCAAACAAAGCGGCGAAGCTAGCAGCTACGATAGCGCCAAACAGGTTCGCTGAGGTCTTCACAGCGCGCCTGAGAGAGGAAATCTTCCCAGAGCGATGGAAACAGCAGAAACACGTGCTCCTTCGGAAGCCGAACAAGCCTCTAGAGGACCCATCGTCCTACAGACCGATATGTCTCCTTAGCTGCATAGGCAAACTTTTCGAGCGGGTGATCTGTAACAGGATACTCCCTAGCATCGAAAGGGTAGGTGGTCTGTCAGATAGGCAATTCGGCTTCAGAAAGGTAAGGTCGACGACTGATGCAGGCAACATGGTGGTGGGCATAGCAAGAGCCGCCATAGAGAAAAAGCACTGCTGTGCACTGATAACCCTTGACGTAAAAAATGCTTTCAACTCAGCGAGGTGGAGCAAAATAGTTGAGGCGTTGACCAAGCTAGGTACACCAAAATACCTAGTGCGAGTAGTAGCCGACTACATTCAAGGTAGATCGCTTCATTGCGATTCGGAAGATGGTCCGAAGGTGTTCGGGACAATATGCGGGGTCCCGCAGGTTTCCGTCCTGGGCCCTCTCCTGTGGATCGCAATGTACAATGATGTGTTGGGGCTTCGTCTTCCAAAGGAAGCAGTGGCGATCGGGTTCGCAGATGACATCGGGGTAGTGGTCGCAGGACAACGCTTAGATGACATCGAATTGTATGCGAACGAAGCGATCTGGGAAATAAAAGCGTGGTTAGAACGCGCTGGACTGAAACTTGCTGAGCACAAAATTGAAGCGGTGCTGACCAGCAACGAAGAAAGCTAGTGTCCGTAAAGATAAAGGTCTGCGATTTGTGCAGCACTCGCAAGAATGCTGCCCAATGTTGGGGACCCTAGACCGAGTCGCCGCCTCCTCTTGGGGAGGGTGGTTAGTTCAGTCCTGTTATACGCATCGCCAGTGTGGGCAGCAGCGTTAAACAGGACTGCAAACAGTATAAAATGGAGGGGCGCATACAGGCTAAATGCACTTCGCGCTTGCTGCGCGTACAGGACCACGTCCAACGATGCTGCGTGCGTGATAGCGGGGATGATCCCCATAGACATTCTGGCGAGAGAGGGCATGCGTCTTTATGACCCAGAATATGGTAGAGGGGAGTCAAGAAAGGTACAGCGGCAGATTGCGCGCTGCGAGTCCGTAAGGGAATGTCAAGGGAAGTGGGGCGAGTCGGTAAAAGGTCGTTGGACCCACAGACTTATCACGAATGGGGAAATATGGGTTACGAGGGAACGTCGGGAAGTGAGTTACGACCTCACGCAGTTCCAGAGTGACATGGGGGGTATATGAAATACCTCCACCGCTTTGGGCACGATGCTTCACCGCTGTGTCCGGTATGCCCAGTGACAGACGAAGACGCAGAGCACTTCTTCTTTAACTGCTCGAGATTCGCCGATGAAAGGGCGGACTTAGAACAAATGGCCGAGGCGCCACTAACGCCGGAAAACATCCTAGGCCACATGATGAGGTCCGAGGAAATGTGGAGGAAACTGGAAACAACGCTGAAGGCCATCCACAGAAAGTTAAGGCTAGAAGAAGCCGAGAGAAATATAGAAAGGTGAAGAAACGCCACGAGCAGTGTACATAGATCCATAAATGCATATGAGCATGTATTTCCATGTGCGAATATGTGTGTATATGTGTATGTATGCGTAGACATAACCGTCATGCGGGATCAGCCAGTAAGGGGACATGAGTCGTGGCGGTAGCGCAAGCTTTTCAGCCTCCTTACACTAGCCTTTGATGATTTTGTTCTCGAAAATTCTTTAAATGAGAGATTCGTTTTGGAAATGCGGCATAATATGTGAAATTTTTATATCGAATGCTGCAGGCAACTTTAAAAGAAGATTCGGTGTAGATTATAAAAAATTAAATTTACTGAGCTTTATAGATTCCAAAAAAATTGCTCAATGGAGAGGTTTGATAGGAGAAACAGATATTATTGAAAAATGCCAGGACGATGACGTTGTTAAGTTTTGGATTAATTTAAAGAAAATTAAAAATGGACTGGATGAAGGAATTTATGCTGATTTGGCTGATTAAAAACCTTTGTACATTACCGCACACCAGTGCATCTGCTGAACGGAAATTTTCAACTTTAAAATTAATAAAGGACCCGAAAAGAAACTTGTTACAAACTGAAACAATAAATAATATATTGCTTTCTAGAGAATTAATTGAAGAAGAAAATGATATTTTCGAACCCTCATTGGATTTACTTAATTACTCTACTAAATTTGTATACAAGGATGGAAGTTATGTATAAATATGTGATCTATATTTGCCAAAATAAAAATAATATTTTTAATTATAAAAAGCACAAACGTATATGAAGTTATTTATGTTGAAATAAAAGTTGTTTTGTTGCTACTACATTTTTTTCAATTCTGCTACCAATTTTTTTACATATTTACTACATTTTTAAAATCACCAAGTCCCAACACTGGTGGGGACCCCTGTTTAAACACAAACCGTAAAATAGCAAAAGAGTCAAACACAAAACGAAATTCTCTCCCGATCAAACAAAAAAACAGAAAATAAATTTTCTTCTGAAAAAATACTCGTTCGTTTTCTTGGAAAAATGTTGGAAGTGGCACAACTAGAATATTATTATAGATTTTGCAATCCCACCTCGCCTAATTTCAAGTTGCAAATTCTGCTACCGTAAAAGAACTAAGAAATGTCTCTCCAGCACAAAATTTCACACCCTCAAAAAATGTAAGAAATCTTTCTCCAGTACAAAATTTCACTCCCTCGAAAAATGTAAGAATTGTCTCTTCAGGACAAAACCTCACTCCCTCGAAAAACGTAAGAATTGTCTGTTCAGGACAAAACCTCACTCCCTCGAAAAATGTAAGAAATGTCGCTTCAGGACAAAACCTCACTCCCTCGAAAAATGTAAGAAATGTCTCTTCAGGACAAAACCTCACTCCCTCGAAAAATGTAAGAAATGTCTCTCCATCCAGTTCGTATTCACAATCTCACCACGGCTCAGTTTAATGTGGATATTTTTCTGCCGCAAAAGAAGTGAGAAATGTCGCTCCAGTTCGTGTTTACAATCTCACCTCGCCACAGTTCCAATTGGAAATTGTTCTGTGGCAAAAGAAGTAAGAAAATGTCTTTCCAGTTCGTGTTTACAATCCCACCTCGCCGCAGTTTAAATTGGATATTTTACTGCCGCAAAAGAAGGAATAAATGTCTCTCCACTAAGTAATTTACAATCACACCACGCTTCATTTATCTCGTTACACGCTCATATACCAGTAGGACATTATTTTTGAACCGGGACATTTAAAAAAACTGAGGCCTCAGTACAATTTACATCGTGTAAGGGACAAATGTACTGCCTCATGTAAGTCCGGCTCAACCCGAGTAAAAATAAAAAACGGCCTTATAAAGGGCGAACACCGGCCGCTTGGCTTTTTAATGGGCATATGATGGCCGTAGAGTTTTTAACCATTTTTAATGGGAGCACATACAGCCTTACGACGGCCAAATTTGACCAAAATATTTAAAAGGCCAAGTACTGAGCTGTAGAAACGGCCATTCGACGGGAAATTTGAGCCAAAAAAGAGTCTGTACCAAATGTATTGTTGAATGTGTTTTATGGGAACTTCATCATTTTCGTTATGTACAATGGTTCTTTCGGTTTATCCTAATTAAAGATTATCGATGCACAAGAGAAACGAGCTCGCCAGTCGTCGGTTTGTTGTACGTGAAGTGTGTGGCGCGTGTTGATTTATATTTTAGAGGGAAATTTTGTTATTTAACGGCTTGAAAAAAAAACACAACCGAAAAAAAATCAAACATTTAATTGCAGTGAAATATATTCTCTTATAGGAGGGCGAATATCCACGTTGCCGCCACTGTACCACCGTCGTATACCCGTAATAGCAACCGTACGGCCGCCGTACCACCGTTGTATGGCCGTTATTGGAACTGTAAGGCCGTTGTTTCACCGTCAATCGCCCCCTATACGGCCGCACTGTCCTGCAACGAGCCTTCTGTTAACCGCCAGATGGCCGAGGACTATGTTTCAATCACAGTCGGCATTTGCCCGTTCTAAGGCCATCATTTATTTTTACTCGGGAACACTAAAACTCACCAACCCTTTGCATGATGTTTGAGTTTTGACCGGTACGAACAGCAAAGGCATTACTTCGGCCGGGCTCACGAAGCAATAATGACAGAAGCAAAACTTAACAAGTAACATGTTACGAGTCGGTCCCACCTTTCAGCGCCCCGTGTCTGCACCGTATCAAATTTTACTTGTTTCTTTTCTCTCCGTGTGTTGTTCGACACACGGCCTTGATGCGGTGCGGATTTGTGTGTCCCGGGCTTAATACGAAATTGGGATACCACGAAAACCTTGCCCCGCCTCACCATTTCGTGTTAACCGATTTGCACTGTATATTACATAAGAATTCAAAATAGTTGCTATGATTACTAAGCTGGTCAAATCTAGCCTCTAGTGCATTTAGTGCTTGATCGATTGTGAAATAAAAAAAATCTATTTTATATATTTCTTTTGGATCTTCTATCGGTTCATTTCGGACTTCCTATGAGAAATTCCTTTTTCTTCTTCTTACGCTGTGTCCTGTTATTGTTGATCCAAAATTAGCCTCCACGTCGATTTCGGTAACAAGTTCCTTTGCATCAATAACAGTTTCATCGAAGGAAGATTATGATCGAAGATACTTGAAAAATATTTTGCATTTTTTTAAAAGATCAATTGCAGATGCTAGATCAAAATCTCTCGTTTGCATCAATTTGCTTATTGGAGTAATGCAATTTAGAATTTTATACTTAGTTTATACTAACCAACACAAAAACTGAAAGGTTTTAATACAATTTAATAAACCCGAGGCCTATCATCTCTTATTAAATTATCAGTTTCTTGGTTTTCGTATATGCTTAGCAAGGCGTCGTACTGGTACATCTCACCAATGGAATCGCAAAGGCTTTAAGGCCTCTAGCCTGCTCTCCCATCTGGTGCCACTCAATGGTAAATATAACTCTGAAATATCAGTACAATTACCCCAAGTGACTCTATATGCATGTTCAAACAAGTTCAAACCCCGCCCTTTACAAATGTTGCAAATGTTTCTTTTTCGAAATAATAAATGAAAAGTTTTAGAGAATGAAGAAATTGATATGTGAAATTTTCTATTACATCAATATTTTTTCACACTTAGAGTCAAAATGCCGCCCCCAAATTTTGGCGCCCCGGTCAAATGTCCGAGTTGCCCCCCACTAGAGCGGGCCCTGCACCAGGTTACACAAATTCCCTACACCGGTGTATTAGAACCCAAACATATGAAGACTTTGCGTAACACCAGGCTACAAGCAAAGAATTTATAATAAAAGAATTATTTTATTTTTTAGTAGAAAAGAAATTAATAAATAAAATAAAATTTACAAGATCGCATGACCAAACAAAACGGAAATTTGCAAAGAATATAATATTTATAGTCCAGTCATTTTAGATATTAAAAATCTAACATTTAACAATAATTCCAAAAGTTTTAAAACTTTGGTGAAGTTATTGGGACACCGAGAAAACAATAAATCTAAATTTGCGACCTTCTCTGAAGTCCGGAACTTTGTTAAAATTGCAGATAAACGGAATTTTAACAATGTTCCGGACCTCGGCCAAGGCTGCAAAATTTTATAGTTTGTTTTTATGCTCTTCCCGACCTTACATGAAAGTTTAAAAACTTTTGGAATTATTGTTAATTGATTGTCCACACTGACTGGCCTATTAATAAATTTTGAATATATATTTTTATACTTACCGACATACTTACCGTGCTTTAAAAATGTGTAAAAAAAGGGTTTTTAAAATACATTTTTAAAGCACTGCAATATCGTGAGTATAAAAATCACCTCTTTTTTATATTTTTTAATGTCCGAAAACTATGTGAAGATATGTTTTCCGCGCCCAACATGTATATATATATTCTTTATCAGCGTGCTGAACTCTACAACATATTAAAATTTCATGATCTTCGGAGGTGAGGGGGTTAAACTGAAACATTACCACATTTTATTTCACAGACTTTTAAGGTTGAATATTACCTCGGATACTTGACTTAGAACTTTGGTGTGATAATAAAAAATGTTTATTTTGTTGTTATCTATTAAAATAATTAGTTTATTTTTGTTGGCCGGCACTTTCAGAATTAGCCCAAAAAAATATGGCGGCTGGGTGATCTCTCCTATGTATAGTGAATTTAGCAAAATTTAAAAGAACAGAAGTATCCATAGAAAAGTAATTAAAATAAACAAAAGAAATAAGGGATTTATAAAATTGAAGAGCAAAATCTAAGCTTTATGTTTTATAATTTTAAAATTAAACCATGAATTTTTAGGTTTAGGTTACTATTATAAAAATTGAAATGTGAAATTTTGTAATGTTTATTAAGTTTCAGTTAGAATTAATTGTAACGATATAAGTAAATGTAAATCGAGGCGATTTCCAGTCAGGATGGCCGAACTGTGCGGAAAAAAAGAAAAACACCCCACGAAGTAGGCCTTGATGAATTGTTCCTGTTCGTTTTGACAGTCGTCGAGAAAAATAAAAGAAGATAGTTGTAGAAAAAGTTGGCTCGTTTGAAAAAGAAAATGTTATTAAGCGTTTGTATCCGGAATCTATTAAGAATTTAATAAAGAAAAGATCATCCATTAATTAAAATCTTTTATTGAAAACTTTTTGCCCTGGACCGGGAGATTTAGGGGCACTCCCAACACCCCTGTAAGTTACTTGAATTCTAAAAATGAAATTGTATTGCGAATTAATCATTTAATCTTATAAGAAATGTATGTAAATTCAAAGGATACAGTTAAAGTAAAAGGGGGAGACGTAGTATACGTGTTAGTGCTAGTGCTAACAGTAGCTAGGCTAGAACTAATAATCCTAGAGCTGTCAATGGCAATCCTTTTATCTGCACATATTTGGCCTAATACGAATTAAGAAAGTCTTGGTAGTGCCGCCGCACAGTGGTTCCAAATGCCGAAAAGGTGGCCAAAAGTCCCTAAAAGCGATCTTTGATTTGGGGACTTTTTGGGTCTAGTTATGTAGGTTGATACCTAAGGTATTAGAAACAGCGTTTTGTAACGGTCAAACTTGCATGGGGGGCTCTCGGGAGCCATTGTTACGTGACCGTCTTAACACGAGGGCCTCGGCGAGGTACATAGTGAAACAGGTTTTTTGTGTTAACAGTGACTTGGAATCGTTTGAAATGGCTTCTGCTAACGAAAGTAAGTACTTTTAAACGTTATTTCATATTGAAAATAAATTTTCTTAATTATTTTAGTAATGTACCATTCAAAACAAGTTTTTTATAACTTCCCGTTGTAAACGTCAATGTTTAAAATTACATTACTCAAAAGTCCCACGACATTCCACTCTCTAACAAGTTTTGTCGCATTCTTGAGATATTTCTCTATAATTTGGAAGTTTCAAAAGTTGCCCAGTTTGCCCCGATTTGTTTAATTTAAATAAAATTTCATAAAATTCTGGCCATTTTATAAGAACTTTGGCCGCCATATTGGATTCGCGACCTCAAAATACTATTTGTACGTAATTTGAAGAAAGTCTACATATTTTGGCCACCTTTTCGGGATTTGGAACCACTGTGCGCCGGGTGCGTATTTACACTTTTGATGATGCGTTGGTAGTAGGGAATCCAATCCCGCATCAAAATCTCAACCCGCAAGCCCGCGGGATCGAGGTCATCAATCCCGCGGATCCGCGGGATTTGCGAGACTGCAAAAAAAATCATAGATTTTGTTCTAGGTAGTTATGTTCATGAATTTATGAAGTATTATATGAAATAAGAGTGTGTTGTATGTCAAACAAACTATACTTTAGTCCAGGGGTGGCCAACCCGCGGCCCGCGGGCCGCATGCGGCCCTTCGCAAGAAATTGTGCGGCCCGCGAGATTCAACAAGATTTAACAAAATATTTTGTGCTAGAAGGTTCCAACATGTGAAAAAAAAGAGTCAGCTATGAGCAATGATTAAAATTCACAGCCTGCCATAGAGAATTGGCTCTCGGGGTGACCGGGTTGATGGATACAAATCCAAGTAATTGTTTTTGTCGGTAACAATTCAATATAAATACCGCATCCGCAACAAAAATTTAGTGTTATGGAGCTAGCAGAGAAAACAAGCATATTTACAAGGAAGTACACTTCTTTGGTCAACATTCAGCTAGTGTGTTATGAGTGCAGGATTCTTTTTCTTCTGCTCCTTTATTCCCGCACGGACATAGGGCGGAAACAGTTGCCCTCCTTGTTGTGGCGTCTTTTGGTAGGGTTCTCTTCCACTTTATTCTAGGTTTTCCAACTCTAGGGTTCCTTGCAGATTCCAGTCAAGGGCCTTTTGGCCAGATTCACGTTTGAACCTCGCAGTGTGTGGCCATTCCATTCCATTTCCCTTGCATGATTTGGTCATCTATCGTTTCTTTTCATTTGTAATTCTATCTTGCCAGCCGATTTTTATTTAGGATGAAAACTTGAAGGCGCGTGGTGATAGATTGGGCCACTTTCAATGTTTCGCACATGCAACAGAATTGCCTTAACATTGGAGTTGAACAGCCTTAATTTGGCGTTAGTTGAGATCTCCGTCGATCTCCATATGATTTATATATTCTGGTAGTGACGTAACTAATGAGGTAACAAAATTAATCTACCAATTCCACGTCACCATTAGTCAGCGCTGTATCCACATTTCTTTAGTTTTAATCGGATTTAATCTTAAGCCTGTCAAACTACTTTCTGCTACTAAATTGTTTAACATATTTTTGAGGACTTGAATGTGAAAAACCCTTTCAAAACATGATTTTTATGTTATAAAAGAAAAGTTTTGTAAATTGAGATGTCTGGGACAAAAGGTTATGATTGCGAATCGTTTCTTTTCGAAAATGGAATTTACGTAAAATGAATACTGCGCCACCTTGTCTGACGAAAACCTGCACCACCAATTACATTACATTTCACCTAGTTTCTTAAAAATGCTCATACCTCGTCTATTGCCTATTTTAACTCACATTCTTAACTCCTGCCTCACGGTATTCAAATTTCCCTCGACTTGGAAGCATGCTTCAATCATACCTATTCCCAAGTGTCCTTCTCAGTCCTATCAGTATTATTCTTTTTCTGTTCTTAAATTTTTGAAAAGTTTCGTATCTATCCGCTCTCAAAAGTTTAAACCAGGTGGCTAAAGTACCTCAAGTGCCCTACTCCACGCTGGCGTTCCTCAAAGCTCCATTCTTGGGCTACTTTTATTCAGTATTTTTATTAACGATATTTTAAGATTCATATGTATGCAGATGATGTGCAGCTTTATTTCCCTGTGCCAAGAGATCAAATACATTATGTGCGTGGAGAAGGTTGCTGTTGACTTGCGTCATGAATCCTTATAGTCGACATTAAATTTACTGCAGCTCCTTCAAAATCCCATTTCATTTTTATCTCTCTCATTCTGATACTGTTCGTCCTGACTTTTCTGCCATCGCGTTAAACTCGGTTCTTCTTGTTTGCGTTAATAAAACAAGAAATCTTGGGCTAGTACTGAATAGCAGCATGACCTGCTGCGATCACATTAGTTTCATTGTAAGTAAAACCTTCGCACTCCTGTCTAAACTTCGTTACCATTGTGGCTTGCTGAAAAGGGCTGTTCATCTGTCCTCTCTTGATTCTTTTTGCGCCCATAAACTTGAAGTAGCGTTTAACGATTGTGTACTTACCTGCATACCTCAACAGTTTGTGCAGCTTTTGCAATCCCTCAGAGATAATTTATAATTCCGCGTTTCCGCACGTTGATTGGTCAGAATTCCTTCTTTGTCTTTGCAGAACAGCTTTAGAACTCTCTCCCTAAATTATATTAAATTAAATTTGAATCACCCAATATATGACCCCGGCCCGCGGGATCATAAGGCATTTTCAAAATGGCGCGCGATACCATTTGGGTTGGCCACCCCTGCTTTAGTCAGTCAAACAAAATATTCAGGCCAATTCTGAACCATGCTGGAATTGATTCCGCTGGAATTTTCTTACAAAGTAGCATAAATTGTAATTTCGAAATTACTCTTCGTTACAGGGGCCGTATTTGGTAAAAAAAACCACTTTATATATAATTAAAATAGAAACTTTTTGTATGCCTAAATTGTAGTGTTGAGCCGGACTTACACGAGGCAGTACATTTGTCTCTTACATGATGTAAATTGTACTGAGGCCTCAGTTTTTTTAAATGTCCCGGTTCAAAAATAATGTCCTACTGGTATATCAGCGTGTATCAAGATAAATGAAGCGAGATGTGATTGTAAATTACTTAGTGGGAAGACATTTCTTCCTTCTTTTGCCACAGTAAAATTTCCAATGTGAATTGCGGCGAGGTGAGATTGTAAACACGAACTGGAGAGATATTTCTCACTTCTTTTGCCACAGAAAAATTTCCAATGTGAATTGCGTCGAGGTGAGATTGTAAACACGAACTGGAGAGACATTTCTCATTTCTTTTGCGGCAGTAAAATATCCACTTTAAGCTGAGCCGTGGTGAGATTGTAAATACGAATTGGATGGAGAGACATTTCTTACATTTTTCGAGGGAGTGAGGTTTTGTCATGAAGAGACATTTCTTACATTTTTCGAGGGAATGAGGTTTTGTCCTGAAGAGACAATTCTTACATTTTTCGAGGGAGTGAGGTTTTGTCCTGAAGAGACAATTCTTACATTTTTCGAGGGAGTGAGGTTTTGTCATGAAGAGACAATTCTTACATTTTTCGAGGGAGTGAGGTTTTGTCATGAAGAGACATTTCTTACATTTTTTGAGGGAGTGATATTTTGTGCTGTAGACACAATTAATACTTCTAGCAGAATTTTCAACTTGAAATTAGGCGAGGTGGGATTGCAAAATATAAATATGTGGCCACGGACAACTAATTAGAAATAGTTTCATAAAAATTGCATTTATACAGTTTTTATGTAGGAATCAAATTAAAGAATTCCCACCACCTCCTCTTATTTTTTTTAAATATATAATGATTGAAGGAAATCAATAACAATATCATAATGAATTCCTAACAGGATTGCTACATAAAAAATAAAAAATGTATAAATGCAATTTTTATGAAACTGTTTCTAATTAGTTGTCCGTGGCTGTACATTGTGGAGGCATAGATTTCTTACTTACTCTAAGGCAGTTTAATGAATATTAGAATTAAGCTTGTAAAAATGCACTTCATTGGTATTGATTTTCTTTCTTTTTTTTAATCTGCTTGTTTTTGTCATTTTGGCATTACAATAGAACCTCGCCTAATTTGAAGTATGACATTGTACTGGCTCAAAAGAAAAAAGAGGCACCTCTTACAAACTCATTTTATAATCGTGTCCTAACCAACACTACTAAATTGGGCATTTTAGGCCCGTATTCACCGCGATTTTCGGGGCTTGGATAGAGTTAGTACCAGTTCGACCTGGTAATCAGTTTATCCGCCGATTTCTAACCTCTGAAGTTTCGAAATCTCAAAATTGAATAAAGCTGTGAGTGAAAATTATAAAAAAGAAATAAAGTATCAAGCCGTTTTCTTTGGAAGTGGTGTAAGTCCATTTTTGACAAAAAGTTAGTTAATGATAACATTCAATGCTATCTGCTATGAACTTTTTATCTATAAACAGTTCCCAAAAAAATCCTTCAAAATTTTCAACGATTTAGATGACTGGGGTACCGTTCGAATCGTTTAATGAGTCTGAGTAACATAGGCTAGGTTAATTTTTAAAAAAACAATATGGCGGCCGTCAGACGCAATTTACATAACGCCCAATTTAATTTTTTTTTCTGATTGGGTCAATATGGGTATCAAACGAAAGGTAAAATTGAGACGATTTCAAATATATATAACACTTAATAGATATGTGTTAAATGATCGCGAATTTTAAGCTTAAATAAAATTAAATTACTCAAAACGTCTTTTATTAACCCATCACCATGAATGAACACTTAATAGTTAAGCCTAGTATGCTGTTGAGGCGAAATTAAAATTCCCTAAACAAACGCTATGTAACACGACTGCCCCAAAAAGGAGTGTAATGTTTTCAGGATTCATGTATGTATGTTTGTATGTTTCTTTGTTCCACCATAACTTCTAAACGCCTGAACGGATTTAGATCGCTGGAGTACCGTTAGAATCGTTTAGTGAGCCCGAGTAACATAGGCTTTAATTTTTAAAAAAAACAGTATGGCGGCCGTCAGACCCAATTTACGTCACACCCGATTTATTTTTTTCTTCTTCTGATCCGGTCAATATGGGTATCAAATGAAAGGTCTCATTGAGACGATTTCTGCCTAATCTATCAGCGTGTCTAAATTTAGATAGAATAAATCAAACTTCGATAACTTTACTTTTGCATTAAAACTGTATCTCAATAGTTGTAAGTGCTATAATAATAAGAAGTAAAATAAAATCACTTAATAAAAACTACATTGGTTTACGAATTATAATCACTATAATATCATAAAATAAAAAACAAAATAATTAAAAAATTAAAAAACACGACGCCGAATTAAAAAATGAACTAAAAAGTCAAAAACAAGTTTTAAGTACTAATGTAAGACAGAAACAAGGTAGAAGATATTTTATTTATTTTGTTAAGTATCACACAACTATCGTATATGTATAATCTGTATTTTTGCAGCCGGGGTACAAAATGTTACGAGAATAAGTACAATTAAAACTGTACCCGACTGAAAAAATACAGATTATACATATACGATAGTTGTGTGATACTTAACAAAATAAATAAAATATCTTCTACCTTGTTTCTGTCTTACATTAGTACTTAAAACTTGTTTTTGACTTTTTAGTTCATTTTTTAATTCGGCGTCGTGTTTTTTAATTTTTTAATTATTTTGTTTTTTTACTTTGTTTTTTTAACATATTTAATAAAAATTTCATAAGAAAAATTGCTTTGATTCAATTGAAATCCCATATTTAATATTTCATCAATGTATGATTTTCATATTTTGTTGACTTTGAAAGTAGTGTATAAGTTTCTTTTAACTAATACTTTAAAAGCGATCACATTATAAAATTAAATCAATTTAATATTAAAAAAACGTAAAATGAGCGTATTAACATATACCAATATTTTACAATCCATTCAAATGCAAACCCTTAAATATCTCCATATCATATAAAGTGGACTTACGCCACTTTCAAAGAAAACGGCTCAAATATTGAATCAATATGAATGAATTTGTAATTCTGTAAAAATTTTAAATTGGTATATTTGCTTTCCGTGAATAGCAAAAAATATCCGTAGAATTGTACGGGATGAGAAATAACCGAGAATATATCCAGGTCGATGAATTCGGGCCTTAATAAACGACTTGATCCACACGTATAGACACGATAAGGTTGTCGATATCGTGTTGCCAAATGCTAATTTTTATTTATCGACAGAAATCGATATCGACTCGAAAAACCAAATACGGCCCCAACAGAGTTTATGCTACCGATGTAAGAAAATTCCAGCCTAATCAATTCCAGCGTAGTTCAGAATTGCCCTGAATACTGATTCAGTAGTTTGTTTGACAAACAATACAATTAGCCGTAAAGGTAATCCCCGTACGCTCAATTCACTTGGAGAATCCCCTTTCGTAGTCGTAGTGACATTGATCACGTTCATATACACGCACAGCACATAAATTGTTAATACTTTGCAATATTATTAGTATTTCTCTTAGTACCGGTTCTTTTAACAAGTCATTCTACTGCTCAAATCCCACAGCTCCCGCGGATCCCGCATGTCTAGTCCCGCATTTCTGATCCCGCAAAAATGGTTCGCGGGATTAGATTCCCTAGTTGGTAGACTTCATTAGTTCATTCCTTAACTTTGGTTCATTGATTTGTTTGATATACATATTCTTTCTTTAAATCAGTGGTTCCCAAACTTATTTGGCCTACCGCCCCTTTCCAGAAAAAGTATTACTCAGCGCCCCCTGGAAATTAATTTTTTTTAAATTTTAATAGCCATTAAACATAAGATATATGTATGTATTAATGTTTTTACTTTTTTCCCAAAATATAGTAAAGAAATGTGTAAATTAGAAACATCAAGCCCGCTACACACTATCGTCGTTTTACTCCGCGTTTGTCGAACAGCGTTGTCCGAACGACGATAGAAAATTGCAGTGTGGATGACAATGCCGCCGCGCTTTTCGCTACAGCGAAAAATTAAATCCATTTTGATGTTTCTCCGTTCGCTATACGCTGTACGATGATAGTGTGGATGAAAACTATGTGTCGTCGTTCGTCGTTAAGCAGTGAAGAATGTACCTATTGTGCACAAAAAAGGGTTTGCACCATACACGTTTTTTTTCCTTGAATTTTTTCCTGAAAGAACCGCCGCTACTGCCAACAAAGTATCTTCGTCCATGGTACTATGCGAACTAAACGACGAGTAATCTGTATAGAATAGAGGCGTATGTCGTTCGTCGTTCGGGCAACGCTCTGTAACGAACGCAGAGTTAAACGACGATAGTGTGTAACGGGCTTTAAGGGATTCACGATTCGGTGGAAACAGGTCTAGATTCGTAGGCAAGGATGCAACGTAGGAAAACTTTCCAACGATACAACAACATGTGTACAGAACCACACTTTCCAATACTGCAAAAATTTTCTATACCCCAGATCCAGTGTAAAGCTTTCCTATGGCAACGAGAAATCATTTAAGTGTCAAGTGAAATGTGGAAGCTGGCGATTTTGTTTCAAATGGCTAGCTAAAGTGTTAAAAAAGTAAAAGTAGATCAAAACCAAATAAAAAGTGGACGAATTCTAATTTGTCAAGGAGCGTTCACGATATGTACAAAACAACTCTTGGGAAAGTAGTCCTGAGAAACATTTCCCATGAATTGTGAATACCCTTATTGAGTAAGGGAATCAGCGATTTCGGGAAACTTTGCTTCGTTTCGTGTTTCATCGTGTAAAATTGGCCATAGCGTGCTCCAAAATCTGCTGGTAGTACTGCCAGTAGTCAGTACTGCCGCTGCTGTTCCAGGCTTTGACCTTGCGATCGACCAATCGCACGAGTGGCAGTTGCCCGCAGCAATGCTCATAGTACTAACGTGTTTTGGAACGGCAATTCAGTGGCTCCACATGAACAGTAACAGTGCGCGATTCGACATACTTCATTGCAAGTGAGGGAGTATGCGGGAATTGAGCCAACGTCCAGTACTTTGTTCAAAGAAAAATTAAGCGTTATGAGCAGAATACATAAATCAATTTTTCTAAATCTTCCCTTCTTTCTATTATGCTTTCATCGCCCCTTTACAGTTATTCATCGCCCCCCAAATGGACCTGTGGCCATCACCGCCCCCCTGGATCGTTTCAGCGCCCACCAGGGGGCGGTAGCGCCCACTTTGGGAATCACTGCTTTAAATTGTCATCAGACCCAACGATTAATTGCTAAATGAGGTGGCAATGACAAACCATAATGATCCATAGTATTTCCGCCATTTGAAAGAACAATATCTCGGCAGTGACAGCATTTCATTCGTGCTTTTTCGATTATCGAGTCATGTTTTCGGCTCGCATCAGAGTGAAAAAGTAGGCTAAAACATGCTAAAACAGCTTTGCAATCGGATTAGTCGTTTCCGAAATTAGCCCCGACAAACGGACGGCAGAAATACAGGCAACCAGACTAAAATTTTAAAAATACTTGATTTTGTTTTAATGTCATGCAAATAACCATATGAGCTTAGAAAATGACAATTATTTTGAAATCACACACAGACACTCCAATTATATTTAAATAGGTAGAAAAAGAAAATGTAGTGAATTAACACATTTTCAAAGTGATAACTGATATATAAAAGTAATGAGTTAGCACACAGTCTAAGTCTCACTGCCTACACTAATGTCAATTTGCAATAACGGCGGTTCACCCTGTTTACATAAAATACAATGAGGAAAAAGTTTAGCCGTTTAATTTGCTTAGATCTGTCTCCTAAAAATAATAGAAACTAAATATAGAAAGTGGATGAATATGTAAAGTATCAAAGTAGTATTCAATAAGTTTAAATCAATGAAATTTCTTGGCAGGTACAATCAATGCTCCCGTCGAGTGCGCGAGCTTCGAACTTTGAATACAATTGGCGACCTTCAATGTTTTTCGCAAATGCTTTCGTTCTTAAATTCTTAAGTCCAAAAAATGTTGAAACCCTCTTTTACTTTAGTTTTCAGCTCTTGGGGCATGAGAAAAGTTTTAATATCAGATTTAACCCAATTACACCAGTTCTCAAATGATGATGGACCATCTGCGCCCCTTTTTTTTTTTCTTTCTACTTTTTTGGAGATCACTTGCTGGAGTGGTTTTATGTAAGGAGCTCTTTCCAGTCGACAATGATGCAACCATTCCCAGCAACCCGACTAAGAACTGGTTTACTTCCAGAGACTATGCAGCCAGCTGGTATCTACCAAATGTATGCCTCGTTATCTTCAAGGTCGTTGGTACTTTGGTTCAGGGGAAATGTTTGTTTGGCATCTTTCTGTCTTTTGGCAGAATATTTTTATCTTTTATCGAATGAGTCTGAGTGCACATGATATACATTTTCCTTTCTTTGCCTTTTCGATTATATCGAAGTGGTCTTTTTGGTAGTGAAATTCGTAAGTATAAAAGTGCGGCGGATGATGGAGAACTCCATTCAGTGTTTTGTGTTGAGTTTAACAAGACCTCAAACTAATTTAATCCATTTACAAAATGGCATTCAAGGTAGATTTAAATACTGTACGAGAGAACAAAAAATTGAAATATTGTTTTAATATTTTTTTAGTTTGTTGCATTTTTAGCCCTCATCTCAGTTGCTGCTGCTGGTGTATTACCCGCAGCTCAGGTTTATCATGCTGCTCCAGCGTTGGTAAAGACTGCTTCTATTGCTTTCGCCCAACCGGTTTTTGCTAAAAATGTCGATGAGTACGATCCCCATCCACAATACAACTTTGCTTATGATATCCAGGATGGTCTTTCTGGAGACTCTAAGAGCCAAATTGAATCACGAGACGGGGACGTCGTTAAAGGCCAATACTCCTTGATCGATGCTGATGGTTTCCGCAGAACCGTCGATTACTCTGCTGACCCTGTTAATGGATTTAATGCCATCGTTAGCCGAGAGCCACTTGTTGTTAAGGCCGCTGCTCCAGCTATTGTTAAGGCTGCTCCAGTTGCTTACGCTGCCGCTCCTGTAGTTGCAAAAGCAGCACCTTTAGCATATGCTGCTGCTCCAAGCCTGATTAAAGCAGCGCCAATTTCCTACGCTCACCACTAAACACTGAATCGTTATTTTAGGAGTTACAGCATTCTTGTTTTGGCCATCCATTAAAAATTGTGATAGCTTGTTTGATATTAATAAAAATGTACAATAGAGGTTTGCTAGTTTTGTTTTCAGGTTAGAATATTACTTATGTTTGCAGGATGGGAGGGAGAACTTTAATTTTTAATAACTTTTATCAACAACTTTTATTATAAACATATTTACCGCTCCAGCCAACTGCGAAATCGCTGATTGGAATCAATTTGCGTGAGGCTTTTACGTTTTCCGTGATTTGCCATGATCATTCATTTGCCAAATTTTAGCGGTTCATTTCTTTTCTTATGTTGAAAAGTAAAGTCAAGAGCGAACAAAAATATAAATCCAGTACAATTAACAGGCAAAAAACCACTATACTATACTGATGCCTTTGAAGGAAGGGAGCCTATGAGAAAATTATCTACTGCATTTTAAAAATGATCAATTTAAATTAATTATTTCTAGTTATGACTAACAAATAGAGAATAAAATAAATTAAAAAGATCGCGTGTACGGTGCATGTGAAAAATGTGAGACATCTTTGGCGACCTTTATCTTTTTTCAAATTGATTAAGGCCGACTCCACACGTTGGCACCAAGGTTAGCCCGTAGCAATGGAGTCCAACGTGTGGATCGAGAAATTAGCATTGGCGTCAGCATTGCGGATTGGCCGTCGCGTGTAGGAATGCCAACGTTCGCTGGTAGCAGTGGCGTGGCGTCTTTCGAAGCAAGGGATGCATTGCATCCCTTACAATTTCTTAAGAAATAAAAATAAAAACTCAAATTTTATCAATAAATTATTCTTTTCTTTTACAAAACTTTCCTTTTTTTATTTTATCATTCTGAGATTAACTTTATATTATTGCTGCTTCTTCTAGCCTCCACTGTTAGATATAAATTCATTGTCTCCAAATGGCCAATTAAATGGAAGCAATATTTTATGTTACGTCCATGAACCAGTGTTGGGCAAAATTTAATTGTTGGACAATTAAAAATTAACAATTAATTAATTGTTAATCACATCTATTGCAATTAACAATTAATTAATTGTAATTGTGAAAACTCGCAATTAACAATTAATTAATTGTTAGTCGTGAGTTTCCACAATTAACAATTAATCAATTGTCAATCTTTTTAATGGATTTGATTAAAAATTAACAATTAAAACTTATTATTGTATGAAAGCGTAGTGTCGCACCAGTGATCGCAGAGCTTCGAAATTTTGCACGAAGGCTCGTGGGGGTCTCCCATGATGCACCTCGAAGCCCGATTTTTGAAATTCAAAATGCCCGCCACAAAATGACCGAAATTCAAAATGGCCACCCAAATTTGCCAATTGTCTTCCGATTCCAATGAAAATCGGTATTTGGGGTTTTTTAAGACAGAAAATAACGAATTTATGATCAGAACTTATGAATTCAAAATGGCCGCGCCAATATGGCCGACGAATTTGCCAATTGTCTTCCGATTCCAATGAAAATCGGTATTTGGGGTTTTTTAAGACAGAAAATAACGAATTTATGATCAGGACTTATAAATTCAAAATGGCCGCGCCAATATGGCCGACGAATTTGTCAATTGTGTTCCGATTCCAATGAAAATCGGTATTTGGGGTTTTTTAAGACAGAAAATAACGAATTTATGATCAGGACTTATAAATTCAAAATGGCCGCGCCAATATGGCCGACGAATTTGTCAATTGTGTTCCGATCCCAATGAAAATCGGTATCTGGGGTTTCTTAAGATAGCAAATAACGAATTTATGATCAAAACTTATAAATTCAAAATGGCCGCGCCAATATGGGGAACGAATTTGGCCAATTGTGTTCCGGAACAGCCTTATTTATCAAATTTGTTAACGTATGGCCAAGGGCAATTTGTTGGTCTCGATATTATTAAACGGTGTTTCTCCCTACTTCAACTGTACCTATGTAGGTTGTCCAAGAGTTGGAAAATCTGAAAATCTTCACATCCCAGCTCCAAATGGAAGAACATTGAACATAGTATCCTGAAGCTGCAATCGGGTCAGAATTTATCAAGAAAGATTCTCCAATACGGGAAGGGCCTGGCATCTGGGTAAACAAATAAGACCTGGGTCAATGACATTGCAGAAGGGAACCATGGGCAATATCCATCTGAAGTCACACTCCTCCGTACGTGACTCCAAACGTATAATGTCCATCAGCGTCAAAAGCCCATTTTAAAATCTTGAATTAGTATTATCCTTTTATTTTTTTTCTTTCAGAATGTAATAATATTTTTTGGATTATTTAATGTTTAATTTATTGTATGGACTGCCTCCCCTCCCCAAAACAAAGATTACAGCATGAATAAGAGTGTGGATCTGACATATTTTCGTGAGATTATACTATGTAGCTAACAATTGTTTACAAAACCGCCATTTTGAATTTTCAAATGTTAAACACAAATTCATCATTTGGAACCCTTAAAGCCCCAGATACTGATTTTCAGTACAATCGGAACACAATTACAAAAATTAGTCCGCCATTTCGAATTTTCCAATTTTAACCACAAATTCGTCATTTGGAACCCTTAAAGCCCCCAGAAGCTGATTTTCAGTACAGTCGGAACAATCAAACTAGAAAAGAAATAATGTTTAAAATTAAAAAAACTTAACATTTGCTCGAGTACTTTTTCTATACTAACCTCACTTCCCTGGTAGGCATTCTTGTACATATTTAGCTTTCTATTCTCAGAAATTTTAATAGATGTATCACTAACGTTCGGGGGGCGAACGGCTAACAAAGACCTCGGAAGGTGGTGGCACCCGATTTGTCACACGGTATACAGAAACAAGGTAATGTAAAAGACGAAATATCGTATCGTAAGTGCGAATATCGTAGAAAAAGGCGACGTCACCCGGCAAGGTTAATACAGAAAACAACAACAACAATTTCGATTTTGTATGGGGAAGACTTGCCGAGTGACGTCGCACTAATACGATATTCTACGATATTCAGTCTTTTACATTACCTTGTTTCTGTATACCGTGCACGGTATACAGAAACAAGGTAATGTAAAAGAGAAATGTCATTTGAATGCTGACGTCACTCGGCAAGTCTTCCCCATACAAAATCGAAATTGTTGTTGTTGTTTTCTGTATTAACTTGCCGGGTGACGTCGGCTTTTTCTACGATATTCGAGCTGTCAGTCTCTTTTACACTACCTTGTTTCTGTATACCGTGGATTTGTCACTTCTGCCAAAACCCTGGGCTGGGAAGTCTGGGCTGAGCCAGCGTAGAGTGCGGGCGAGTGCTGTCGCCGGTCCCTTAAACACGCAACCACCAAAAACCAACCAAAAACAAAAAAGAAAAAAAATAGTGGCAATAGACAATAAAAAACACACAAATCATAAAAAAAATATTAAACATAAACACTAATCAAATAAACCAAGTGTAGTTACAGACAAAGTTCAGTCGAAGCTTTTATTTAATCTGCTTTAATGACATTACATGTAATCAAAGCCCGAAGTTAAGTCAAAGTAAAGTCAAAGCCCCAATTGTAACATCGGCCTAAATCACCCGACTTCATCACAAAACGGGAACTATACAGACGGCAAGTACGTTGAATTAACAAGCTTTTTTCCTGCTTCCCGCGCTCCTAGCTTGGTTGCGCCGGCGTCACAGCCTTAATCGGTCGGTTGACGGGATTCGCTTGTTTTAGGAGGCATAACACTCCAACAGGGCGACTCCCGTTAGCTCGGATGGCTGGGTCACCGGCGCTGCCTGCTGCAACTGAGGTCATCAACCTTACGTCAAAAAAGCCTCGATATGGGAATTTCTGTTTTGATTTCTCAAATATTCGAGGACTCCAAGGGAATTTTTTTTCGGTAGTGTGCCACCTCCTCGTTCATGCTCCCCCTATTCTTGCACTGAGTGAAACTCAAGTCCTACGTGATATCGATGTAGATCGTTTTCAGGTGGCAGGGTACACCTTAGTGCAAAACTTTTCTGCCCATAGGGGAATTGCCATTTATATTAGGAACGACGTGGCATTCCAGAGGGTGTACAATAGTATATCTCCAGATTTCAATTATCTCTGGATTAAATTAATTCTTCATAGCCACGTCATATTTTTCTGTTTTCTATACAGAAGTCCTAACATTAGTAATGAAGCCACCCTTTTTTCATTCGACGCCATATCTGATCTGAAATCATTGTTGCGGGTGATTTCAACGTCCACAATTCAAACTGGCTTACTTACTCAAATGGCACCAGTGTTTCTAGCAAGAAAGCTGAGCTCCTTGCAGATACTAACAACCTACATCAGATTATTCATCGTCCAACTAGGATCCCTGAAGTTGCAGGCCAAGGATCTCATCTCCTTGACCTATTTCTTACCTCCCACCCTACACGATACTCTGTCGATGTTGACTCCCCTTGGGCAATTCGGATCACAACCTAGTAAGTGCTTATTTCCCATATCCAACACCTACGCCAGCCACTACAGTTCCTAAACGAACCGTTTGGCACTATGGGAAAGCCAACTGGCTGGGACTCATTCGCTTCTTTCAAGCCACCGACTGGGAGTTGTGTTTCCGTCAGGCCCACGTCAATTCTGTCGCTCTCTGTATCACCAAAATTATACAGGCGGGAATGCGTTTATTCATTCCCCACTCAACCAAGTCTATAAAGCCACGTCGGAATAGATGGTTTAATGGGGAATGTATGATCGCGATAAAAACAAAAGAAGCCGCCTTCAGAGCGTACAGAGGCTCCCCGAGCGAGGCACTTCGACTTGAGTATATTAGGTTAAGAAACTCCTGTAACTCCATCATCAGGAGTGTCAAATCATTATTTGATGACAGGCTGAGATGTAAGTTACTCAATACTACCGCCGGCAGTAAAAATTTTTGGTCCTTGGTAACTTCCATCAAGAAGAATTTTACCTCATCTACAACACCTCCCTTCATTCATAACGATGAGGTGATAACAGAAAGCAATTCCAAGGCCGATCTTTTAGCATCTCTGTTCGCCTCAAATTCTCTTTACCCGATGCTGCCATGCAACCCCCTCATTCGAGCGAACAGCTTATTCAATAGACGGAATTTACTTCAGGACTCGAGATGTTTATCGATGTCTCAAAGAGCTTGACGTCAATAAATCCACTGGTCCTGATAAAATACCCCCCCTGGTCCTCAACAAATGTGCATCACCTTTGGCTAAACCTCTGCGCAAACTTTTTGCCCTGTCATACTTCTCCGGAGTCTATCCAGACTCCTGGAAACTTGCTCATGTTCAGCCTATACCCAAAAAAGGTGACTCTAGCTACCCCTTAAACTACCGCCCAATAGCAATTACTTCTGTTCTCTCCAAAGTCATGGAGATATTAATCAACAAAAAGCTAATGGAATATCTGGAAACCAACAAAATTTTACATGACAGACAGTACGGCTTTAGGTCCAAAAGATCTACTGGTGACCTCCTTGTATGCCTAACATAGCACCTCCATCAAAACATCCATCGCTTTGGTGAGTCTGCTCTGGTTTCTCTAGATATGTCCAAAGCATTTGACCGAGTATGGCACCCTGCTTTGTTGTCAAAACTCCAAGCTATTGGTATCCACTCAGTTCTAAGGAAATGGATTAAGAGCTTCCTTTCAGGCCGTTCAATAAAGGTAGTATTGGATGGCATTGAATCTAATCCCCACTCAATCTCGGCCGGAGTTCCCCCAGGGTCAATTCTTTCACCCGCTCTTTTCCTAATATTCATAAACGATATGCTCTCTATCCCTTCCAACCCAATTCTCAGTTTCGCTGACGACAGTACTCTACGTTGATCTTACGCTTTCGATAATATAAGACAAGCACATGCCAGACCTTGTCTTCACCATCGTGAACTCATGTCCAGCTCTATCAACAGGGACATCAAACACATTCTTGATTGGGGCCGCAAGAATCGTGTTGAGTTCAACCCCTCCAAAACGAAGTACTGTCTCATTACTTATAAAACCTGCACCGATCTTACTTCTATCTCAGTGGGCAAAACAAACCTTTCAGCTGATCCTTCTCTTAACATCTTGGGTATAACTTTATCTGAGGACTTGCGATGGAATGATCACATATTCCAAATCGCAAAACAAGCATCCCAATGCCTAGGATTTCTTAAGAGATGCAAATTTCTTCTACCACCAGCAGCCAGAGCTACAATCTACAAAACCTACATTCGGCCCCGCCTCGAATATAACTCATTTATATGGGCTGGCGCCTCGAAAACCGCCTTAGCGTGGCTGAACAAGGTGCAAAGCCGCGCCATCCGAATCATCGGTGATGACAGCCTTTGCACCTCCATTGACTCTCTGAGCCACCGTAGGAATGTAGCAGCCCTGTCGAAGTTGTATCGCTATTACCATGGCGACTGTTCCACTGAAATTTCCACTCTCCTGCCTGCACGGCAATACTTCTCCCGCAACACAAGACTAGCCCATTCGGCTCACTCTCATACCCTACAAGCCCCTTTTTCGCGCACACTAACGTCTAAGTGCACGGCCACAACGCAGCCTGCCTAGCCTAGCACTGCACATAACTCCATATAGGTTTAGTGTGCGATGGTCAAATTCTGTTCTTGCTGGTGCGATGTGCTAGGTGCGATGGCTGCGTTGTGGCCGTGCACTAAAAGTTCGTTTATAAATAGAACGATTTGGCTGTGGAATAATCTCCCACAATCAGTTTTCCCGAACTCGTACAACGCCCAAGAGTTCAAACGTAAGGTTCATCGCCACCTGCTCCAACACCCCCAGACCCGCCTGATCTATTATATCCTCTTATATCTTTCAAACCAAGCTTGCTACTAGCCATTGCACCATGACACAACGACATGGCAGACTGGTAGTACAAAGGGTGATTCCTAAGCTTGGTTTTCCCACATAAAAAAAACCCGAGAAGAGTCACTGCAGACGAACACCTAGCAGCTCTGTTAGCAAGTCCTAATCTCACCTCCCCGCGGTGGTGGGGTACTTCTTCGGAAGGAGCTAACGGGAGATGGTCGAATGGCGAGTTCTCTGCGCCACAAAACAGAGTTCTAAGTCGGTTGGGCTGAGGGTTAGCAACCCGCTCCCATAAAACACAGAATTGCTACGAATCGGCAAACAATGCCTCGGAACCGGATGGACAACACGACGACGACCTTTGCTTTTCGAACCAGGACACGAATCGGATCATGGAATGTGAGAACGCTGCTTGCTAATGGACGGCTGGATGAAGTCCTCAACGAGATGAACCGCTATAAAATCAAGGTCATGGGACTCAGCGAGACCAGATGGCCCGATGCGGGGGAACATATCTGCCCAAACGGTGAGTCTTTCGTATATTCTGGGAGAAACGAAACTGAAAATCGTAGAAATGGCGTTGGCGTAATAAGGAAACCAGGTCCAGTCTCATTAGCTGGTCACCAGTTTCTGAGAGGATTATTGCCGTGCGCCTACGTACTAGACTAAGAAGTACTACGATAGTCCAATGCTCCGACTGAAGGCGCAGAAGATGACATCAAAGACGAGTTCTACATGAGACTGAATGAGGTTTTTCGCTCTATTCCAAGGGGAGACATCATGGTTTTGATGGGTGACTTAAACGCACAGATCGGCCCAACGACACCGGCCTTGAACACACAAATGGAAATCAAGGCCTAAGCCAAGTTACCAATAACAATGGTGAGCTTTTCGTTCACTTCTGTAGTTCCCAACAACTCATGGTAGGTGGAACTTACTTTTGTCACAAGAAGATACACAAGGAGACCTGGGTATCGCCCGATGGTAGAACGAAAAATCAGATAGATCACGTGGCCGTCAGCCGCAGATGGAGAACTATTCTGGAGGATAATAATAATAATAATAATAATAATAATAACATTTATTGGCATAGTACAAAGATTAAACATCTTAACTGCACAAAAAACAGCGGAAAAATACAAAATTTTAATGATTGAAAAAGAGAAAAGAATGTGAAGAGAAGATAAAAGAGAAAGAAAGAGATAGAAGAGTGAAAAAGAAAGGATCAACTAAAGTAATCTTTTAAAAGCTTGCTGAAAGTTCGGCTAGAAGTCGCACTCCGAATACCCCGGGGCAAGGCATTCCATTTACGCGCAACGTGGACAAAGTAAGAACGATCGCCAAATAACGAGTTACACCTAGGAATCAATATTGTAATCTGCCTATTGGATTGTAAGAAGCGGAGTTTCTCAAACAAATAACGAGGACACATTTTATTCATAAGCTTAAAAATAAATTTTAATTCGTGGTACCAGCGGTAGTTTTCAAAAGTAAGACCCAGTAAGCTGGATGCATATGGAGTAATATGATCATGTCGTCTTAGCCTATAGACAAAACGGAGACAATCATTAAATGCAACTTCCATTTTTCTCCTACACACCGAATCAAGCTTGGGGAAAATTAGGCTACCATACCTCAAGTGGGGCATAATTAGAGCAATCACAAGCATTTTTCGCATATCAGGTGTGAGAAGGCTAGAGCTTACCCATAGTTGACGTAAGCATCCATAAACTTTTTGAAGAACTCCGCTCGTATGACTACAACAGCTAAATTTAGAATTAAACACAACACCTAGATTTCTGACTGACTCAACATAAGGCAAGACGGCACCATTTATTACAATTGGTGCGAGAGTGCTTAATACCATAGGAGTCTTACTAACCACCAAACAAGAAGATTTCCTAGGATTTAGGGGCAGTTTATTGGTAACAGTCCAATCAAAAATCCTCTTCAGATCATCGTTAAGTCTGCGAATACACTCACCAGTTGAGTCGATGGGCATGCTTATGTAGATTTGCACATCATCAGCATATAAGTGAACAGATGTGTTCTTAATTACAAGAGGAAGGTCATTAATATAAATGCTGAACAGCAACGGACCCAGAATAGAGCCTTGTGGAACACCACATCGTAGAAATATGGGCTTGGAGAATTTATCCTGGATTTTAACGATTTGAGGATGTCAGGAGCTTTAGGGGAGCAGACATTGGAAGTGACCACCATTTAATAGTAGCAACTATCCGCATAAAAATCGCCGCAATCAGAAACGTCCAACGAGATGCCGTAAAGCGTAGACCGTTTAACGTAGACCTTTTGCGGGAGAGCACTAAAAGGAGAGAATTTGCTGGAAATCTACTGTGGGGGTTTTACCCCCTCATAAATAAAATATTATTTGTTTTATATTTTATATTTAATTGAACCTTTATGTATATTTATACCAAATTAGGTTAAGCTTTGCTGCTGCTTTTGATGGTGTAATGTTCCGTTCGGCGTCCTTTATAACAAGAAGGTTTCTTCCTCATTTTGTAACCTGATGTGGTTGCGAAATTTAGTGCGAGGAGCAGCTCCAAAGATGGAGAGACTACTTCTTCGCCGCCCTGAATGGTTCCTTTTCGCAGGACCCTGAAGAAAATAACAACAATGCACAGCCAATAAGAATCGCCACTCGGGCACCATCCAAGACAGAAATACTAACCGCAATTCATGCAATGGCCAATGGTAAAGCAGCTGGAAAAGATGGCCAATTTCGCCAGAATTGTTGAAACCGACTCAAGCCTCATAGCAGATGCCCTACAGCCAATCCTGGAAATAGCATGGAACACCTGAACCTTCTCGGAGGATTGGACGGAAGGTATCATAGTCAAAATATCCAAAAACAATATGTGACACCTGGAGAGGCATCTGTCTATTATCTACGGTGGGAAAAATCTTGTCTCATATATTACTATCTAGGATAAGAGAGGCAGTAGATCGAACGCTTAGAAGACAGCACGCTGAATTCAGAAAAGGTCGCTCCTGCATAGACCACATTAACACCTTGAGAATCATAGTGGAGCAGTCTACTGAATTCCGTTCCCCCCTTTACCTTGCTTTCGTAGACTATGAGAAAGCGTTCGACTCCGTTAATAGGAGCTTTATATGGCGAGCTCTACGGCAACGTGGACTGCCGGACAAAATAATAGAATTGATAAAAACTCTATACAACAATTCCAAATGCAGAGTTCTCTATAATGGAAAATTATCCGACAGCTTTGAGGTGAGCTCAGGAGTACGATAAGGATGCCTTATTTCAACATTACTATTTCTTATAGTAATAAACGACATCCTTGTCAGCGCTCTAGATAGAAGAACAGGTGGCATACAATGGGGATTGCTAGACCGCCTTAAGGATCTCGACTACGCGGATGATATCTGTTTGCTGGCCCACAGACACCAGGACCTCAAAAACATGTTAAACAATTTGGCAACAGAAAGTAGCTCGGCGGGCTTAATGTTAAATCCGACTAAAACAAAAGAAAGACGGATAAATGCAAACACCCTTGAACGGACAGCGCTAAATAACCGTGACGTGGAACTGGTAGACAAATTCTGTTACCTCGGTAGTATTATTACCAAAAACGGCGGTACAGAAGAAGATGTCAGTTCCAGAATAAATAAAGCAAGAAGCGCATATGCATGTCTGTTCCACATATGGAGATCAACAGAGATCTCAATTAACACCAAATTGCGGCTGTTCAACTCCAACGTTAAGGCAGTTCTTTTGTACGGTTGCGAAACATGGAAAGTCACCCAATTCATCACAGGGCGCCTACAAGTTTTCATCAACAGATGCCTACGTCGTATCCTAAAAATCCGCTGTCATGATAGAACTGCAAATGAGGAACTATGGCGCCGTGCCGGCCAAGAAAGGATAGACGACCAAATCAGGCGAAGAAAATGGAATTGGGTTGGCCACACCTTGCGACGCGAAAACGAGAATCTAGCCAAACAGGCCCTTGATTGGAATCCGCAAGGATCCCGTCGAGTCGGAAGACCTACGACAACGTGGAGGAGAACCCTATTAGCAGAGGCCGCAACAACTGGGAGATCCTGGTCAGAGCTGAGAGCTGTCGCGAAAAACAGAGTCCGCTGGAGGGCAACTGTTTCCGCCCTATGTCCCATGAGGGATTAAAGGAGCAATTAAGTTAATCACTTAAATGCAATACTTACTATAATGTTAACCGAAAAATATTTTTTAAGTGAAACATTCGTCATTTTCCGGTGTCTATTCTCACTTCCCTGTCATCGAAAAACTTAAAAATGCTATAACTTATAAAAATTCAAATATTTCGACTGACCCATTAAAACCTAGAATACTATCATTAATCTTCGGTATATCCCATTTTCAATTTTGAAATACATTAGAAAAAACGAAAACAAAAATAATTCGATTTTATTCCAGTTTTGTAGAACTGCCCATAATGAAAACAGCAAAAAATCTTGAAAAAATGATTTTGGATACCATACAGAAAGGAGAATGCCCAAATTTGCCCCAAGGAGTACAAACATAAATTTATTGCCATAAATGTAAATAAAAATATTAAGAATTTTGAATAAAAATTATGCCTTATAGCAGAAGTGGAGAGGAGAAATAATCATAATAAAGAAAAACCCAAAGGAATAACTGAAAAATCTAATAACTTGCTAATTTTGGGAATTTTCACTGTAGATTAGTTACAATAGCTTCATGGCCTACCTATTGTTTGACAGCTGTGTAAATGTGAAATTGTCATTAAATTGGGGTTTTTGAGAAGTGACCGATTCAATTTAATGACAATTTCACGTTTACACAGCTGTCAAACAATAGGAGGCAATTTTTTTTAAAAACAATTTATTGTACAGACAAAGTTATACATTATATGTATATTTCAAAAAAAAAGGTGGTGTAGTTTGGCAATTATCGTATTTTTGATATTTCAATATTTTAAAGTTAAATAAAACATAACGGTGCATGACTGCCGATTTTATTTTTCAAAGATAATTTGTCCACATCAAAATATACAATGTGTGTAAATTTCATCAATATTGATGAAATAATATAGCAATTATGACCTGTTAAATTTTTGAAAGTTCGGTACTTTGAAGTGGAATTACCAGATAACGGGACTTGAGCGACACTTTTTATTAACATACCTGAGTTGTACATATTTAACTGTACATTGTGTAAAAATTTCATCAAAATCGGGCGTGGAGGAGTTAACCTGAACATTTCCTCTAAAAATCCCAGATCCTCCAAAGAATCAACGCTCGGGGTGATCATCTAAGTGCCTCTGCTCCAGGCGAGCAAGCATTCACCCCCAATTAATTTCATCGAGGGACTTTTGTGGGCTTCATCCCTGCCCAGGACAAAGTCCAATAAGGACCAACAAGGGGACGATCAAACCACCTCCAACGTGGGATTTGAAAATATTTCCTTCCCTTCAGTTCCTGCGTTTCAACAATACATCATCAAGGACTCCAACAAAGCAAGTCCTCCAAGTGGTTGACGCATGGACCAGTAAACACGTTTGTCCATAAGTTATTGTATGTACTAAAATTATTATTTTTTTTATTTCTAATCATATAAGTATATTATATATACTTAGGGTGGCCCTTATTCTCAACTTTTCCGATTTTTTTGCAAGGCGCCCCCTCAAAATATTCGAATGGATGAAAAACGGGGAAATGTGAAATTTGAGGCAAATCCGAAGATATTTAGATGTGGCTCACCGCGCACAGTGGTTGCAAATGCCGAAAAGGTGGCCAAAAGTCCCTAAAAGCGATCTAAGTACTTTTAAACGATATTTCATATTGACAATCAATTTTCTTAATTATTTTAGTAATGTACCATTCAAAACAAGTTTTTTATAACATCCCGTTGTAAACGTCAATTTTTAAAATTACATTACTCAAAAGTCCCACTCTCTAGCAAGTTTTGTCGCATTCTTGAGATCTTTCTCTATAATTTGGAAGTTTCAAAAGTTGCCCCAGTTTGCCCCGATGTGTTTAATTTAAATCAAAATTCATAAAATTCTGGCCATTTTATAAGAACTTTGTCTGCTATATTGGATCCGCCATTTTGTTTTTTAAATTCTGAGTAGCAATTCGTAATCAGCAGACTCGAAATACTCTTCATACCAAATTTCATAAAAATCTGACCACTTTATAAAAATTTTGTCCGCCATCTTAGATCCGCCACTTTGTTTTTTCTATTTTGAGTGAAGATTCGTAATCAGCGACCTCAAAATATTATTTGTACGTAATTTCATACAATTTGAATAACGTCTACATATTTTGGACACCTTTTCGGGATTTGGAACCACTGTGCGTGCGGCGGTCAAAGTTTCGAAAAATGTGATTGTTTGTAGTACTGATAGTACAAAATTAAGTCAATCCAAAAATAAAAACTGTTTTTTCTCTCTATTATATTTTTTTGCATTTAAAGGTAAAAACTTTTATTTATCTTAAATTTCCATTGTTCTTATCAAAATTTAATTTTGCAATGTAAGCATATTAGCCAGCAACATTAGAATTTCTGAGCATCGAGCCAGACGTAATGTGAGTCGCCCGGCCATAAGAATATACGCGGCGCGGCTAGGTTACTCGAATTGCCGTGGGAATCGGCCAGATGCTCAGAAATTCTAATGTTGCACAAAATGCAAAGAAGTTTAATTTAGCAAGATAAACATTTTTTTTATATAAAAGAAATTAATGGAGAAATAAATTTTACAGTTGTTAATAAGACATCTAGCGTTTCTAATCGTTTTCCAATTGTCCTGTGTTTGGGTGTTTCACTCAAACACAACTTCAATAAATTTCAACAAAGCAATCGTTGTCAAGGTGAAACACTTTGTCAACATTTTTTAACAAACTTTGTCAAGGTGTAACACCTCGACAATTCGTCCACCGGGAAGTAAAAGAACTTCTCGTACTAAACAGTGATGTTTTTGCATCTTTCCCCTTTTACCCACCTCTGAAATATATTACCCAAGCCTGACCCTCCAAATATCAATACATATTTTACACACCTTTCCAACAAGCCAAATTTAAAAAAAAAGGTTGAAAAACAAGGAAGATATGGCCATTTATATTATAGAAAACTATCGAAAAAACTTTAAATCATACTAAAACTTCGTTGTACTCAACAGAACCAGTCGTGAGGCCAAGAAGCCACTTGCCATTAAACTTGCACTCAGAGTCTTGAGACATGCTCCTGTTAGATACCTCCTGAAGATCGTGGGTACAGAGATAACAATCCATGCAGATGTCAGGTAAAACCAGAAACCAAAAAACATTGCTAAGTGCTGGCAGCAAGAAATTATTTAATTAGTTTAAGCCCAAACAACACTAATTCTTTTGGAGCTTAATATGCCAAGTGTAGGTAGTCTGGTTACTGCCTTCACTAGAAAATTCACTAAAGAATAATCAAACTGACCTGTACTCCGCCTCATAGTTTTCATTTCGGTTCGAATCCCTGATAGGACGCCGTGTGAATGTCTCTCGGCAGCAAGTGTCCGAAATACAAATGTTCCTGCAATATAAGTTATTGAGGCGAAGCTTTTTTCCGGAAGTTTTATGGGGAGTGAACCTAGAAAAATTATCACCGTTAACTTTAAAAAATTGTCACCGTTAACTTTAAAAAAGCACTTCGATGTTCGGTAGAACGACGACGGCGATTGATACACTGAAACACTGACACTGTCCGAAGACTACCGAACTACTTACTTACTCCTAGCAGCTCAAATATCGACATCACTAAAATTTGAAAATTTTATAAAAACTAATAAACATGCTATTTTTTCCAAAGTAAAGCGCTTAAAAATCGTAGCAATGAATGTTCTAACTAATAAATTTTTTTCCAAAAAAAAACCTACATAATTGATTGAGTTATACCGTTTTATCATTTTCAGAGTGTGAAAAATTCGTTCTCCTAACCGCCATTTTTTTCCTAACCAGAATTTTTCCTAACCATATAGAATATTCGGTTGTGAGATTAGGTTCTCATATTTTTAATGGATTAGTTACGATTTTTTTTGCAAAAGATGGCGCCTTCAAAATTCACCCTTTCGGTTAAATTAGCTGTTTTCGATTTGCCACATTTATCTGATATGCCTCACATTTTCCTCAGTTTCACTGAAAAAGGCTGTTCGATTTGGCGGTTCAGTTCCTATTTTACAACAGATGGCGACAGCTTCCAACTGATACAAAACCAAGTGATGTGATAAAAATATTTTTTCATCACATCAGTTGAGTAAGTGATTTTGAAGTTATGCACTGATGTATTTATTGTGGTTGAATATCTTATTTTGTAATAATTTCATATTCAGCAGCGGAAGTATTATGAAGAGACATTTTCTTTGATCTCGGTGTATGGAAAATTAATTTATAAAATTTTTATTGTTTATCACATAAGTGACTGTTCGATTTGCTTTTCGCAATCAGTTACAATTTGACAGAACAAAAGTGAGGCAAAAGTGAGTACGAGATTTGACATGTGAGGAATATGTGATGAATATCAGATAAATGTGGCAAATCGAAAACAGCTAATTTTTAATGGATTAGTTACGATTTTTTTTGCAAAAGATGGCGCCTTCAAAATTCACCTTTTCGGTTAAATTATGTTATACCTGTGACACACTATACTTTCATTATGATGGCAACTTTCATTATGATGGTCAAGGAAATGATGGGGTGACACATTACACTTTACTTTCATTTGCATCTGACATATCAAGTGAGGATGTAAACCTGCGTGTTTTTTGCTTTAATTTTAAGCTGTTTTAATTTGGAATATTTAAAAAAATATTTTTTAAAGTAGTAAAGAAAATATTCTTGCAAATTGTTGCTTAACTAACGTGAAATCAAATCATTTTATTTTAAAATGTAGTGTCCAATTTTCCAACAGATGTCACTTAACCGAAATTACAGTCCAAATGGAAGTAAAATACTTTCATTTTGGACTTTCATTATGGTGGGTTTTAGCCACGATAATGAAGGTTACTTTCATTATGATGGTATATGTGTCACAGGTATTATTTTTAATGGATTAGTTACGATTTTTTTTGCAAAATATGGCGCCTTCAAAATTCACCTTTTCGGTTAAATTATGTTATATTCACCTTTTCGGTTAAATTAAACGCGTTTTTTGAAGTTGTCATTAATAATGATACCATTAATTAAAAACCGAATTTCTTAATTACATACGTTGTAATAGGTTTATTGAAAGTTGTTTTCATTGCTTCTATTTTAACGTCATAGTTAATTGATTCTAGTTGAAGCAAATAAAATACCACAGTTGCTCCAAGTTCTATTGAAAACGTGTCAAAGCATTTGAAATTAGTTAATATAAAATTATATAATTGAAACATGGAGGACTTTCTCACTTCGACAATAGGAGCAGAAGACTTGCAAGATCTTTATAATGATCTTGGGCTGACTGAAATGCACATCAACTTGTTCAGGTGTATGATGAAAAAAGTTTCAAAATTTTCTTTTCAGTCGGAACGTATGTCTATGGATGAACCTTCTAGGATTTCTCCGGTTCCGATAAATTCTGAGTACATTCAAATTCTGTATTATCCTCATCATTACGTTTGTTGCTACTACGATACAAAATGGGTTTACATTTATGATTCCCTGAATTATGGTACACTCAATAAAGAATTGATATTCTGCTTACGACACCTCTTTCCATACATGGATTTGAACAGGATCAAATTCCCTACGGTTACACGTCAACAAAATTGCATTGATTGTGGAATTTTTTCTATAGCTTTTGCAGTTTCACTTATGCATGGTATTCGCCCTGATACAGTTAGATACGATCGAGTTGTGCTAAGACCACATTTGATAAAAATGTTTCAAACTTCGGCAATTGAACACTTTCCTCAGGATAAGCGTTTCCCTATGATAAAAATTGTTCCACTGAATAGAATTTCAAATCAGTCTTGCAAGAAATCAGTTTCCAAAATAGAGGAAACTGCAGATCAAAAGACTATTACAGAAGCAAAGAAGATTCATGATAAATCATATGCAAATGAAGTAAAATGTGATTACTACGTTGAGTTTCCTTATTTACCTACCGTGCTTCCTTATTTACCTACCGTGCAACAAAAAAATGGAAATTCGAGCATAACGAATATACAAAAAAAACATGTGAAATTCTAAAAATGTTTATCTTTTACTTTTACAGGAAAAGTAATTATGCTATAGAAGGTAATCACGATAGCGGTTATAATAAGGATAAAAAAAAATTTTTTCTTAATGACGTATCTCGAAACCAAAAAACCTAATGATATAAAACACAAAAACAAAAATTGTAAAGGGTTCGGCGATTGTTTGCCGAAAAACTGAAAACTGGAAACACCGAACTGAAAAAACCAAAAAAATTTAAAGTAATGAACTTTATTAAATTCCATTTATTTAATATTAAAAATGAACAATGTTAAACGAATATCTTAAATGTAATGTCTTGCAAAGAACTAATATGAGAGCACGGCAATTGGAAATTTGTTAAATATCTAACCTAAAAAACAACTGATATAAGAACACGGCGATTTTAAATTCGTTAAATACATTATTAAATTAAACACTTTACTTCTGCAACAGCACGAATCAGCATGGATGTGAGCATAACCAATAAAATCGCTGGGTATACATGCCATTACTTAAGTGGTAAGAAATTTTATTTGCTAATTTGTGTTAGAGAAACAAATTATTCACATCATTTATTAACACATTTTCTATGGCTACGTCTCTACACATTCCGTGCAATAGTCACGTAACCCACCACATATGCATACCCAGCGATTTTATTGGTTATGCTCACAACCATGCTGATTCGTGCTGTTGCAGAAGTAAAGTGTTTAATTTAATAATGTATTTAACGAACTTAAAATCGCCGTGTTCTTATATCAGTTGTTTTTTAGGTTAGATATTTAACAAATTTCCAATTGCCGTGCTCTCATATTAGTTCTTTGCAAGACATTACATTTAAGATATTCGTTTAACATTGTTCATTTTTAATATTAAATAAATGGAATTTAATAAAGTTCATTACTTTAAATTTTTTTGGTTTTTTCAGTTCGGTGTTTCCAGTTTTCAGTTTTTCGGCAAACAATCGCCGAACCCTTTACAATTTTTGTTTTTGTGTTTTTTTATTTTACGAGTGACAACTTATGAATTAGTGTACTGAGTGTACAGTGCAAACACAGTGTACTGTGTACTATATACTATATACCAGGGGTGGGCACGCATGAGGTCAATGAGAGCTGCATCTGGGTTTTTCATAATTATAAAGAGCCGCATAGTATATAAGTTCAAAAATCATATTTTATTAATATTGAATTAATAAGATAAAATATTCTACACAAGTCTTAAGTGCTATTTAAAATAGATAGTTATAAGAGAAAAACATTTAGAAAAATAAAATACAAAACAATTTCAAAATTAAATAAAAATAAAATATAATAAAAAATGCAACATTATCCTTTGGTCAAATCTTTGAAATTTGGCGTATAATTTGTCAAAGCTGTTCGCAGCAGTTCTGTGAGATGCTGATTGGTCAACTGTGAACGATATTTTGACTTCACGAACTTCATTGTGGAGTACAAAGACTCACAGCAATATGTTGTACCAAAAATTGAAAGTAGACGGCAAGCAGCTTTCTTTAAGTGTGGATATTTCGATTCTGGTACCAGTTTCCAAAATTCGATTACAGAAGTAGATATATGCTGCATTTGCAATGCTTGATCCTCTTTCATCTCTAATAATTCTAATTCCGCAGCAGCTTTTTCAACAAGTATTATTTCAGAAGCTGGAAATCCATCTTCAATAATATCACAAATAAATGGGTTAACAAAATATGCAAATGTAGATTTAAAACTTTTCAAATCTGCAAATCTACGTTTTAAATCCGCTTTCAATTCTTCCAATTTGGCTGCGTATTCGTCTATTTTTTCTTCTTTAATATTAATTATATTTGCTTTTACTCGTGTAAAATGATTAAATTTTTGGGACTTAATATCATTGATAAAAATCCAAAGTTTAGCTTCAAAACTAAATACAGTTTGTGACAAATCCATAATAATTTTTTCCTTTCCTTGTAAAGCCAAATTAAATGTTTGCAAATGTTCCATTATGTCTGCAAAGAACATTAAATCAGAAAGCCAAATTTCATTTTCTAATTCTGCGTAGGTTTTTCCTTTTTCTTTTGTAAATGTTATAATAGGATTTAGAAGATCTACAAAACGGCTCAAAACATTGTACGTTGACAGCCATCTTACTACACACCATAGGGACAGATCACTGGGCAGTTCATCAGTTTCGTTATTTACTCGTAACTCTTCTAAAAAGTTCTTGAGTTTTGGCATTTGTTCTAATAAAATTCACAATTTGCAAAACAATCTTCCACACATTTTCGTATTTTAAATACTTTGCTATGAGATGCTCGCGGTGAATTATGCAGTGCAGAGGTAAAAAACATGGAATTTTCGGATCGTTGTTTAAAAGACCAATAAGGCCTTGGTTTTTCCCTATCATTGTAGGTGCTCCGTCAGTTGCAACACTTACAAGTTTATATAGAGGCAGTTCAAACCTATTTATTGCCACATCAAGCGCGTTTCTGACATCGATACCACGAGTTGTTTCGGTAAGAGCTACAAGGTCTAACATTTCTTCCTTGACATTTAAATCTGCAGTTACATAGCGGACAAAAACGGCCAACTGTGGAAGATCCTGAATATCTGTAGACTCGTCGAGGGCTAAACTGAATGCTGTACAATTTTTCAAATCAAATATCAAAGTTTTTTCAACATTTTTGCTAATTTCACCAATGCGACGCTCAGTTGTACGGCGTGACATAGGCACCTGTGCGATCAATTTATGCAATTTTGAATTATATGGATTCAAAACTTTAACTACTTCTTCCAAGTTTTTTTTTATAAATTCCCCTTCTCCATATGGGCGTTTGGCACGAGCGATATTCCAAGCTATAAAAAAACTAGCTTCTTTGGCTCTATCATCTTCGGCAATAAAAGAAGACAAGAGTCCTTTTTGCTTACGAAAACCTGATTGCAATAATTTAAGCTTCTCTGTTCGCAATCTTGAATTTACTGGATATTGAGTTGAAAAGTCAGTATGACTTACTTCATAATGTCGACGTAAATTGCTTACTTTATAGTTAGCAATTGTAACTTTACAAATAAGACACAACGACTTTCCATTATTGTCAATAAAAGCAAACTTTTCTACCCATTCTTCTTGAAAGGTTCTATTTTCCTGATTGTATTTTCGTTTTTTAATGTTTTCTGAGGTCATATTAACCGATTTGTCTGAAAATGAAACAAAATAAGTAAACAAATTCACGCCGCGAAAAACTTCACTTCGTTAAGAAGTCTAATTTTAAATTGCTTAATGAAAAAGTTTTCTTACCAGATTTTTTGAAAAAACACAAATATGACACTTAACTAATAAGAAAACTATTACTGAACTAAATGACCACTTACAACGTTATACACAAAAAATATATTTAAGAAGAACTAAGGAAATTTATATTCACAGTTTTTGGGTTTTTCTTCTCTATGTTCTAGAAGCGCGCCCAATACAAAATATTACTCAACTCTTTAAAATTATGTGAAATTCATGTGAAAGAAAATAAAAACGAAAATAGTTTTTTCCATGCCTTTCTTAGAATTATAAGCATTCTGATATTGCTTTGAGATACGGAATTAAGAGCATTTCCACACCCGTGTGGAATATTCATTAATTTAAAGAGATTTAATTGGAGCCGCACTAGACTCAACGAAGAGCCGCATGCGGCTCCGAGAGCCGCGTTTGCCCACCGTTGCTATATACTATGAACTATGTGTACTATGTACTAAGTGCTATATACTATGTACTATTTACTATGAGCTTTTTACTACCTATTGTATCAAGTATTATGTAAATATGTCGCAACTATAGATGCATTATGAGTTGAGTAGAGTGATGTGGAGTTAAGTGACCTCAAAGCTGGTGGACTGATCTAATGCGCATCGAATAGCGAAAGTAAGGTTCCAAAACAAAGTAACAGAAGAGCACGACAAGTTCTTAGACAAAGGATGGACTGGCCCAAATACTTTTTAACCTGGCCCTAGAATGAGTGAAAGGAAAACTTCAGTCCAGAAAAGTGCATCAATAGCAACAATCTGTATAATTACTTGGATGTGTCATGTTGGATATTTTTGGCAGCAAAAGAAATGTATGTCGAATTAAAAGAGGCGGCAAAGGACATATGTAATACATGACTTAAGTGTTATGTATTTAGCAGATTTTATTGAAATTTACTATAGATGGGCCACCCTATAGATAGGCGTTAGGGTAACTACCGGCAGGTCCCGCTATACCGGGGGGGGGGGGGCAACCCGGATATTTGCCCGAGCCGCCAAAATTTGGGGGCGATATTGGACTATAAGTGTGAAAAAGTATTGATGTCATAGAAAATATCACATATCACTTTTTTCATTCTCTAAAAATTTACATTTATAATTTCGAAAAAGAAACATTTGCATCATTTGTAAAGGCGCGGTTTGAACTTGTTTGAACATGCATATAGAGTCGCAACTGTAATTGTACGGATATTTCAGAATTATATTTACCATTGAGCCTCCTCACACGAGTAGTATATGTTTACTCAACTCATCGGAACTCACACGAGGCGTAATTATGTTTAGTAAAGATTGGTATACACGATTATAGGAACATTTAAATGTATTGTAGATGAAATTTACTTGTTAGAAAAAAACAGAGCTAAAGAAAGCTTTAGCTTTATTTCACAATCGATGAAGCACTAAATTCACTAGAGGCTAGATTTAAACAGCTTACTAATCAAAGCAACTATTTTGAATTCTTATATAATATATAAAAATACTGTATATGTAAATACCATGTACAAAGATATGGACTGGCAACAATGGAGTATGACCATAATGGAACGCTCGTGTATGGGGGCTTTTAGAATGCTCGAAAGAATATTAACTCGTTCTGCAATACCAACCTTTCCAATGGGCCGGTTTAAGCCTAGTATACTGTTGAAGCGAAATGAAAATTCCCTATACAAACTATGTAAAAAAACGCACGTGAAAAGTGCCACCGAAATTTTCGCTTATGATTTCGTAAAGCAGTACGCTGTTCAAACGAAAAAAACGAACTAAAAAGTAAAAAATAATTTTGAATGTAGTTTTTTTGCTCTAGCCAGTATATGGGAACAACCTACCTTTCGAAAAGTTAAGAATTCAATTAATGAAGTTATTGGTAAACATTATACATATAACTTACTTAAATGTAAAAAAGCGTGGGCGCTAACGAAAGGTTCCAGTATTAATAAAATAAGAATATAGCAAAGCCTTCTACATTTACAAGTCATGCACTAGAAAAATATTGAGAGCCAATTTCCCCTGATAGGATTTCAAATCTCCAAATTACATTAACAACCAGTGGCGGCTCTTCTAAAATTTGGTGGGGCTTGAAAAAAATATTAATTATCAATTCAAAACAATGAATGAGATTTTCTTTATTTTCAAGTATAGATCGCAGTGCTCGGAAATTGAAGTTCCACCGAATTTCAACAGTTCGCGGGAGACCACGTTTGTTGCAAACTTCCATTAATAAAGCTTTTCGTTTGGGAGAGCATGATAAGAATGACGTAAAAGCAGATATATTGACGAAAAATATTGGTGTTTCTTTAAAAACTGAGCATGCCTGCTTTAAGACTAAATTTATTTGATGGGCATAACAATTCACAAAGTGTGCAAATGGATACAATTTTTTTACTAAAGTTTGAACCCCGGCTGTACTCCCACTCATTGCAGCGGCAGCATCATATGTTTGAGCAATCATTTTTTTTAAATTGTAGCATTCATCGCATTCTAAATAACATCAACTGTACCTTTTACGGACCCATCATTAAGGTCAACATTTGATAAAAACCGTTCAACAGGCTTATTATTTTTAACGAAACGTAAAATTAAAACCATTTGCGATTTACACGAAATATCCGTAGTTTCATCAGCTTGAACAGATACAAAATTTGTTGCTTGCAGTTCAGATTTCACTCCATGTAGATAAACCTGTAAACAGCATTCAAGTAACTCATTTTGTACTCGAAGTGTTTTTTGCGTTTTGATTATCTTCAAGTAGTCGTCGAATGCGATGACTATTGATCTGGTATATGTAACTATATCAAGAAATATTCCTCGATCACTGCTTGATTCACGTTCGTTGTGTCCACGAAGAGCTAAATTGTGACCACCGCGCAAAACTTTAAGATATCTAAAATTCGACTTAATACTTGACGATTCTTTTTAACATTTTCATTATATTTTGCTATGTAGCTCGCGGATCCTGAATCGATCTGTGAGAGAATATTAACAGTCCCGAAGGTTTGTTAATTTAAAGTATTTTTTAAATGCATAGCGGTCATTTCATGTTTTTTTAATTCGTTCCGATAAAATTTTTAAATCCCGGATACCGATTTCTGTCCAAGCCGATTCTGCTCTAAACAAAACGCAATAAAAACAAAACAATGCATTTTTGATGTGAAACATCTTTGCGCGCGTTGAGAGTAATTCTTCAAGGTCGGGAACATTTTGTGGGAACGCTTTTTAGGGAACGCTTTATAGGGAACGCTTCGTCCAATCCAATTTTCATTCCGGGAAACGGAAGATCTGTATTGAGCAAGACAGAATAAGACGGAGATTTTAAAAAAAAATAGTAGCACCAAAGAAAAGTGTTTATATGCCGCGAGCCAGACATGACGAGCCAGAAATAGGCAGAGTGGAACAAATGGTTGAGTGGTTGCCTTACGACGTTGACATTCCAAAAAGTCGCGGGTTCAATTCTTGATCTCTGCATTTGAATTTTATTATTTATATTTAATGGTTTTATTTGTTTCTTTGTTTGTTCGGTTCAAAACTTGCGACAGCTTTTTCAACTGCTTCTACTTAACCGATTCTTATGAAACTTTGCACACACATTGAGTTCCCATGACAATGCAATCTGACATTTTTGTAAAAAATCAAGATGGCGGTTCCAAGATGGCGGACGAATTTTCCAATTGTGTTGCGATTCCATTGAAAATCAGTATCGGGGGGTTTTTAGGGCCACAAATGACCATTCTGTGGTCAAAAATTGAAAATTCAAAATGGCCGCACCGATATGGCGGATGAATTTTGCAAATGTGTTCTGAATCCATTGAAAATCGGTATCGGGTTGTTTTTAGGGCCACAAATGACGATTCTGTTGTCAAAATTTTGAAAATTCAAAATGGCCGCGCCAATATGGCGGATGAATTTTGCATATATGTTCTAAACCCATTGAAAATCGGTGTCCGGGGGTTTTTAGGGCCATAAATTACGATTCTGTGGTCAAAATTTGAAAATTTAAAATCGCGGATGAATTTTGCAAATGTGCTCTGAATATGTTGAAAATCCGTATCGGGGAGTTTTTAAGATCACAAATGACGAATCTGTTTTCAAAATTCGAAAATTCACAATGGCGGCGGCAATATGGCGGATTAATTTTGCAGATGTGTTCTGAATCCATTGAAAATCGGTATGGGAGGGTTTTTAAGGTGACAGATGTCGAATGTGTGATCAAAATTTGAAAATTCAAAATGGCGGTACGATTTTGGTAATAACAATTCGATTTCACTGAAAATCGATATTTGGGTGTGTTTAAGGTCGGAAATAATGTATTTGTTGTCAAAATTGGAAAATTCAAAATGCCGCTGGCAATATGGTATGTAGCATTGAGTCGCGTAAGAACTTTGGAAGGGCTATGTATTGAGGAGCTTGATTGTGAGAAATTAACAGGTAAGAAACCGTGCAACAAAGATGCAATGAAAGAGTTGGAAAGGATGAGTAGTTTGCATGATGATACGAGCCAAAACCCAAACTAAAAACTAGAAAATAAAAATAGGTAAAAAAAACTTTTAAGTTAAATGGTTTTATTTGAAATCATAAGCTGTACCAAAAACTAGAAAATAATTAGAACACAAACATGGGTCTTCTTGAGATTCTGACGTCTGGTAAGAAATCGTGTAATAGTAGCCGTGGTGTTTTCTCATGTCGTATGCCAAGGGTCACTTTAAGTCGCTGCGTCGCGTCAGCGGATTAAGTAATAGTCTGAGACTTTTAACAGACTAAAATAAAAACATGGAGAGCATAAAAATCTGTATAACGACTGTATTATTTAATAAAATCGACTTGTCTAGAAAAACGTGTTTCCAAGCCCACCAAAAATATATTTCAAATGCGGTCAGACATCATGGTCGAAGGTCATCAACGGCAATGGTACATTTTCGACACAAATCGGTGTGTAAAAAATTTACGGCTTTTTTACATCCCAAACGCAAAATTGCTGTGCGATAAAAGAGCTCCAGAGCTACGTTTCCCTTTGCGTTTGGTATGTAAAATGGCCTTTATTCTTACTAATTAATTATTTAATTTAAAGAAAGATAAAGATCGCCAAAGATGTTTCACGTCTTTCACGTGCACTGGTTACACGCGCTATATTTTTATACTAACCGTAAGCCATTTATTTTTAGAAACCAATCCAATGAAAATTTTCTACTTTGAGGTTTTTCAGTACAAATTAATTTAAAATCAAATGGTTGATGTGGCCCTAAACGTTTAATTTCTAATTTTTCCTCTAATGACAACAAAGAACAATTTTTCTTCAATAAATTATCTACGTGATTCATTTTAACCAAAAACAAAAATTAAATTAAATATAATTTAAGAAAATTATATATTACAAAATGGAATATTAATATTTATTGCAAATAATTTAATAAATAATAATAATTCAATATATATCTACCGCAATTTCTGTAAACACACACTTTTCACTTAAAAATCAACTTGTAACCGTCAGTTAAAATTCAATCTCCAATTAGCTCTTTTTCCAATAAAAATGTCTCTTTTTACTACTTTTTACTATATTTCTATCCAAAATTTTGCTACGGGCTAAATAAAATCAGCCCCTCAGGTATATAAAACCCATAAGTGTAAAAAAGTATCAAAATGTTCCGCAAATTAGTAGCAAATGCAGGCAAAACTACTTCAGAAATATAACAAACAGAACTAAAAGAAACCACCGACAACACTGGCATTCAATGTGCGTGAGTAAACCCAACAGAGCAAGAGAATCCACTGACATGTATTACATGTCAGTGAGAGAATTCCAATGAATCCTAGGGCTAATAGATTTTAGCCCCGCTTGGTAGAACAGAAGTTCATGAATCAATCGTCTCAGTCAAGAAATTTTGCATACAAAATGGTTCATCTTCGGGGCTGACTAAATGATAGCCCCTGAGGAGAGAATTACATGTAAATGGGTATGGAATTATGATTCGGCCAGATTATTTTGATGAGAGAGTTGAGAGTTTTTCTTATTTTTTTGTTTGCTCTTTTTTTATACTTTTCCTAAGAAGTTCTACCACGAATTTTTTTGTGGGATATTATTTTGAATTTTTTTTTAGAAATTGTAATAAATTGCAAAGAAAATTTGCGTTGTTCTTTTGTAAAAAATAAATTAATTGAAAAACGTGTGAATATGATTTGCTCGATAATTTCTGGTGGGGCTAAGCCCCACTAGCCCCTAAAGACGAGCCGCCACTGCTAACAACATAACGTGACTTCAGAGAATTGAAGTCCTATTGAGAGGAAATTTTCTAGTGCATGGCTTGTAAATATAGAAGGCTTTAGAATATAGGTAAAGAGCGCCCCACACTTTTTAACATTTAAATCATGGGTCTGTTCAAGATTTCTGCTATAGCAGCTATTAGCTGCTTTTTTATGCTTTTCGTTGTTCAAAACAGAATAAAAGCTGCTACAAAAGCTGCTTTTTCTGTGTTCAAAATTTGAAAAAAGCTGCTCATGTAGCTGGTTTTTGTTGCTCGCAGTATCGAGTGGAGCAAGAAAGCAGCTATTTTAAAACTTATATGTGTGCGTAACTGTCATTTGGAAATAATTAAAATGACTGGTTCAAATGCTGTTTTGTTTGCGCTAATAATTAATAATAAATTACGGTATTAATTAAATGTGATGCAAGTGGTAAATATTTCTTTTTTTATCAAAGGAATGGACACGATGATACACTCATACATATGTTTCACTAAAAGCAGCTTTTTTGTGTCCAAGATATCATAGCAGCTTCTTGCTGCTTTGGAGAGTTTGACAGGTTGAAAATAACTGATACCAAAGCAGCTATAGCAGAAATCTTGAACAGACCCCAGTTAAGATTTTCTTCGCGCATGTGGGGAAATGAAAATTACACAGAAATCAACATTGCGCACATCGGGATAAGACATACGCTTATGTATTTTCACATTTCCCCTTCGAAATCTGTTGTTATTCTCACTGCGCATGGTAAATGCGATTTTTGAGAAACCTAATCACTTTTGGATCGGACTCTACCAGGAAGCCGATCTATAATCGATCACACTCTTATCGAGCGCTTGGGTTAAGTCACATTTTGTTATATTTAGTACAATAATTGTTGAAAGGACATCTTTTTTAAAACTAATTTTTTTTTGTAATTTTTTCCATAATAAGACATTTGAAAGAATATGGGAAAAGGCACGTGAAATAAAATTACAAATTTTTTTTTAAAAATTAAATTTATAAAATTGGAATAAATAATGTAGAATTAAATGTTAAACAGACGTACACGATTTTAAATATTAAAAACTTAATTAAAGATTTTCATATGTTGAACTAAAAGCTTCTAAATTTCCAAGGAAAAAATCCTCACCTTGGTAGACATGTGGCAAAGCATAATTATAACTACTATTTAATACCTACGTCCATACTACGTTTTGTGTATAGCGTGTATTTCCATTAGGAAAAATGAGTTTTAAGCTACTTCTTCTTTTAACTCTGGAAAATGCCACGTATAGCATTCCATGCATAAAAACTGAATTTCTTAGGTCAACACCAACAAATTCAAATGATTGCCCTTGGGATTTATGTATCGTCATGGCGAATGGGCATATTCACACGTTGCCATAAATGTTGTGAGTAAAACCGGTTTTATTCAACTCCTAGCGACTCACACGGGGCGTAAATTATGGATAGTAAATTTGAATGCTATACAGGAACATTTAAATGTATTGCAGATGAAATTTACTTGTTAGAGAAAAACAGAGCTAAAGAATGCAAGAGATAGAAGTAACTTTTTAAATGTATGCTAGTTTTTACGCGTTTGGTTTTGCGTGAAAAATGTTTCGTTAAGTTCTTCCGCTCCCTTCCCTCTCTCATAAATAAAACCGGTTTTAGGCGCCATGAATATGCACTGTGTGAATAGGCCCAATCTGGGTTATTCTAGGAATGTGCACTTATTTTCCAACCAGTTCACCAGTAATAATTTTTCGTTCAATTAGATTGTTACACAGTCGGGTAACAATGAGTCTTACTCCATTACATAGGCCTTCCGAAACATCTAAATTCCTCAAGAGCTTGATTATTGATTTTTTTTAATTTAAGTTCATGCGGGGGCAAATCTGCAATTTCAATTGAATTAAGAAATTATAACTAAATTGCAGAGCATCTTCTGTTTGATCTTTAACTGAATCATAACTCTTGCAAATCTTGTATTCACCTTCTAGTTTTTCAATGATTTCCGCATTAATTTTAGATACGTCCTTATTTAATGGAGCTAAAATTGTTCTTCATATTGATTATTGTGTAGGCAGTTCCCAAAAACTTCATTAATTAAATCATCATTTGAAATTAGGTCATCTGGAATTTCAATTTCATCCAACACATTTTTTTGGCTATTCCCCATTCCCAATTTCTAGTAAGTAATTAGCAAATTCTCTTTGCTCCGGATCAACAAGCATATTCTCTGTTAAAAGTCGTGGGGCACTCTCTACCTATATTCTTATTTTATTAATACTGGAACTTTTAGTTAACGCCCCACGCTTTTTTACATTTAAGTAAGTTATATTTATAATTTTTACCAATAACCTCATTAATTTAATTCTGAGCTTGATTTCTAAAGGTAGGCTGTTCCCATATACTAGCTGAAGCAATAAAGACTACATTCAAAATTATTTTTTACTTTTTAGTTAATTTTAAAATAAAAGCGTATTTTTTAGATTTTTTAAACTATTTATTTTTATTTTCTACTTTTAAGTCTATTATATGTCTATTCTGTGGCGGCCGCCCTATTACATTTAAAATGACGTCACGTGTTCTACTCGTTATACCCTCTCATTTGATACCCATAGCGAGGGCGTTGTAAAGAAAAAGGTAATACGCCATTTTGTGTTGGCCGCCATTTGGAATTTGAAATGGAGCCACACAGCTAATTGTATTCTACTTGTCATGCCCTTTCATTTGATACCCATGTCGCGCGGTCGGGGAACATAATTGCAAAATTCTCCCGCCATCCTGGAACCGCCATGCGTGATAAAAATTTTATTTTAAATAAAAAGTTAATCTGCGGTATATCTACACAGGTTCGCGCACAGGCTTCGGCCTACAGCGAAATATTGTAATGCGACACATTTACTGAGTTTCCATGAGAGTTCAACCAGAGTTGAACCCGGGTTATACGTCATGGAAACAGAATGAGTTAAGAGTTTTCGTTAAAGATTTTCAACTCTGCTCAACTCAACGAAAGTAGGTAGGTTGAATTGAGTTCACGCATGCAACTAAAAACGGCACACTAGCAAATGTACAAAAACTGAAAATGTCGCGCCTCTTTATATTTATAAATACATACTTTTAAAGAAAAATCTATAACAAAATTAATTTATGGAAAAAGATAGAGGAAGACGGAAGGCAGGTATGGAAACGCATAGAGTTAATCGTTGAGTTGAAGTGTCATTTCAACTCAACCACAACTCAACTCGACTCCCATGGAAACTCGGTAATTGTTAAATGCGATCTTTTGGTTCTATACTGAGACAGAAAGGATTGACTTAACTATCCAAACTTATGTACTTAGTAAGGATAATGCCGACAACTATTTATGTTTACAAGATCATTATACAATATTGTTATACACCTGTGTTAATAAATAAATAAATATTGTTAAGTTTTGGACCTCGAAAAACTTGTGCTACTTTTTTTATAAACAATTAAAGTTTTTTTACTACGTTTTTCGAGCTTAAAATGTGAATTATTCCGGTTCTATAAGTCGGATCGGACTAAACTAAATACCAGTCTCTTCGTAAAAAAATTTCCAATAAATCTTCGTAGATTTCAAGTGTCTGAAGTACATACATAACCTATAAAACTGAAAAAACGAGAAAAAAACAGTATTGCTTTCAATTTAATCCCCAAGACAGTCAACTAGACCAATTTGCATCAAACTTTCAAAAAATTTACTTTTTGATGTTATAAAAAGACCCTAAAAAATTGGTGTCAAAATATTGAACCCGTTAGCTACAATTGCATTTGTTATCTAAAATTTGAAATGCCCGCCATTTTATGCCATTAAGTCCAAACTGAAAATTTCTTTTTCCAAAATGTAGGTCTCGATGCTACCTTTTGAATGTAGGTTTATAAAACAGTTTCAACTAAATTTTTTGTGTTTGACGCGCTGCTGACGCGCTGTCGACGCGCCGCTGACGCGTCCTGTTACAAATTTCGAAGACTGACCATTTCCAGATCGGTTTTCAGTTATTTTAGTATTCACATACCAATTTTCTGATATTATAAAGCATTGGGTGAATTCAAAAACTCAACACTGCCGCAACACTGCAGAATTCAGCAATTAGAAGTCTGTAGCTGAATTCTGCAGCGTTGCGGCAGTGTTGAGTTTTTGAATTCACCCATTCTTGCTTCTTTGACAACTTTGAAGCCACGCCCACGCCAAATGTTAAGGTCCGGTTACACGCAACGATCTGCTTGTGCAATTGCCTTGCGCAAGTCAATTTGCGCAAGTGAATCGTTGCGTGTAAACGCAAATTTTTGGCTGGCGCAAGCCAAAAAGGTTGGCTTGTGCAAAATATGTGTTCTTAGAAAATCGGCTTGAGCTTGGTGTTTTGGCATGAGCGTTTAAACGATGTTCAAGCCGCAGCTACAACCCTCAGCATGCCCTTGAGTGAATGGTGAAATTTTATGACGCTCCTCCGACCTTATCATAATCAATATAATATAATAATCGTATCAAATTAGCGTCATTTAGTGTCATTTTCACTCATTTTATATGCACCAATTGACTTGCGCCAGTCAATTTGTACAAATAAATCGTTGCCTGTAAACCGATTCATGTTCACTCAGTTTATTTGCAGATCGTTGCGTGTAACCGGACCTTTAGAGAAGCCAGCTGATTGACGGCGGGCTATTGCTGTAAACCCTTATTACTACATAATACCAAAATTTCAGCTTTTCTAAAACAGTTACATTTTTGGGCCGCTCAGCTCCCCGACTTCAGGGGCATGCTGAGGGTTGTAGCTGAGGCTTGAACATCGTTTAAACGCTCATGCCAAAACACCAACCTCAAGCCGATTTTCTAAAAATACATATTTTGCACAAAGCAAACATTTTGGCTTGCGCAAGCCAATAATCTACGTTTACACGCAACGATTCACTTGCGCAAATTGACTTGGCCAACCCAATTGACACCTAGACCTATAGAACCACAGATTCATTTTCACTCAGTTTATTTGCACCAATTGGCTTGCGCCTGTCGATTTGTACAAATAAATCGTTGCGTGTAGACCGATTCAAATTCACTCAGTTTATTTGCACCAATTGACTTACGCCAGTCAATTTGCACAAGCAGATCGTTGCGTGTAACCCGACCTTTATACCACGGGCTTGCAGCGATTTATATAAAGATTGTGGCAGTAATTTTATAGGCGCACAAAAGGTTCGCACAAGGCAACAGAAACAACAAATACAACAACTGGACAATGAAATTGCAGAGATATTAGAAACTGAAGAAGTCAGGCTCCATTTCATACCACCATCATCACCACACTTCGGTGGATTATGGGAATCTGGAGTGCGCTCGACAAAGCATCACTTAAAACGCGCCTTAGGCAACACTGTACTGACATACGAAGAATTCACAACAGTGCTAACCCATATTGAGGCTTGTTTGCACTCACGGCCACTTTGTGAACAAAGTCGAGATCCGGTCCTGGCCTCTCGCAACTGTTCTCTCCACCGGTCCTGATTCTGAGCCGATGTCATCCAGGTTGGCATCCCTAGACTCTGAGCGTCCTGGTCAACGCCATCCTTCCAGCGGAGATTGGGTCTCCCTCGCTGTCGCACCCCATAGGTCTCACCGCAGAGAACTTTCCGAGCAGGCTCATCTTTACTCATACGAGCTAGATGTCCTACCCACCGGAGTCTACCGCGCTTTATTTTCTTCACATATGTCGCGATAGCGCCTCGTATATCTCGTCATTGTAGAGTCTCCGGAATCGTCCTTCCTCACATAAGGGGCCAACAATCCTCCAAAGTATTTTCCTCTCGAACACCGCCAAGAGCTTCGAGTGCTTTTTGCCAAGCACTCACGTTTCGGATGCTTATGTGAGAACCACTAAGACCATCGTCTTATATAGTAAAAACTAAGACGTTATGGTTTGATGCTTGCATTTGAAGAGCCTTAACAGACTATAATAGGCTTTGTTGGCTTTTAGCAGTCGTGCGCGTATTTCTGGTTCCATGATATTGTCGGCTGCTACTATTGGCCCAAGGTAGGTAAATGATTTTACCACATCAAACTCGTGTTCCTCTACCTTTATTGTGGCATTAGGTGTTCTTGCAGACGAGGCCACCATGTACTTTGTTTTTCTTTCGTTGATGTGCAGTTCCAGGTTTCCTGCCGCCCGCTCAATCTGGGTGAAAGCTTCTTGCACAGCTCTTGATGTGGAGGATTGTGCCCCTTGATGTCACGCCCGAATCTCGGATCAATCAAGCTCAGAATAAAATTAATGAGGTTATTGGTAAAAATTATAAATATAACTTACTTAAATGTAAAAAAGCGTGGGCGCTCTTTACCTATATTCTTATTTTATTAATACTGGAACTTGTAGTTAACGCCCCACGCTTTTTTACATTTAAGTAAGTTATTTTATAATTTTTGCCAATAACCTCATTAATTTTATTCTGAGTTTGATTTTTAAAGGAAGGCAGTTCCTATATACTGGTTGAATCAATAAAGACCTATTGTGTGGCGGCCGCCCTGCTAGATTTAAACTGACGTCACACAGGCTACTGTATTCTACTCGTCATACCTTTTCATTTGTTACCCATAGCGAGGGGCTTGTAAAGAAAAAGATAATCCGCCATTTTGTGTTGGCCGCTATTTTGAATTTGGAATGGAGCCACACGCTAATTGTATTCTATTGGTCATACCCTTTCATTTGATACTAATGTCGCGGGATCGAGGAACACAATTGCAAAATTCTCCCGCCATCTTGATTTTTTTATAAAAAGTCAGATTGCATTGTTACGCGAACTATGCATATGTGCAAAATTTGAAGTTGATAAGTATATTTTCTACTTTTTAGTCTATTATATGTCTTCCGCCATTTTGTGGGGCCGCCATTTTGAATTTGGAATGACGCCACACAGCTAATTGTATTTTACCTATCATACCATTGCACTTGATACCCATCTCGGGGAGTCGCAGAACCCAATTGCAAAAACCGGCCGCCATCTTGGAACCATCTTCTTGATTTTGTTTACAAAATGGTTAGATTGCTTTGTCATCCAAACTAAACCTGTATGCAAAATTTAAGCGCAATCGGAAACCGGGAAGTAGGTCAAATTTAATTTCCAAGATTTTTTTACATAGTTACAAGTGAAGCTAATATAAAGCGTATAAAAAGGGGGCAGGCCAGACCGTCCCCTTGTCGGAGTCCATTATAGATGTTGATTGGTCTGGAAAGTGTTCCGGATTCCTTTACTTCGCTTGTCACATTGGTCATGGTCAACCTACATAGTCTTGTCAGTTTGTTGGGGATGCCGAATTCTCTCATGGCTTTGTAGAGTTCTACTCTGGCTATGTTATCATAGGCGGCTTTAAAGTCTATGAAGAGGTGTTGGACTGAGTTTTGAAAGTCATTTTTCCTTAACCTGCCTCAAAGTGAAAATCTGTTGTTTGCCTGGGCTGAAGCCACACTGGTGTTGGCCTACGACCTGGATGGATACGCGGTACTCAACAACGTTATACCCCGATAATTGCTGCACGTTGTGATATTTACTTTTTTATGTACCGGGCAGAGGATGCCTTTTTTATCCTTTTCTTCTGGCATCGCTTCCTGTTCCCATACTTGTACAATTAATTCATGAATCGCTTGGTGTAATGCAGGCCAGCTCCGCAGGGATGCCGTCTGTTTTTGAGCCGGGTGATGGCACTGCTAACTTCTGCTAAGCTTGGTGGTGTCAGCATAGTATCATCGTCAGATAATGTCCGTCCTCAGTTAGCTCGCCATTAAGCAATACGTGAATGTGCTCTTCCCGTCGCTCCAAGATGCCTTTAGGATCGGTGATTAGATTAACTTCTTTGTCCTTGCAGTATGTGCAACGTGGTGTGAATTGCGTCATACCGCGTACTCTGTCGCTCTATATACTGTTCTATTTCACAAACGAGATTTTTCTCCCAGGCTTCCTTTTTTCGTCTGTGAATTCTCTTTTCTTCTTTTCTGAGCTCTTTATATTTCTGAGACTGCTGCATTGCTGGTCAGTCATCAGCGGAATATTGCGAATAACATCAGCGAGGAATAATAATAAGAGTGATGAGCTAGAACAATTTTTTAAAAATGTTTCAGGGACCTTGAGATCAGCTGATAAAAATTTCAATGGGAGCGAAAAAGTCAAAATATCAAAGAAGTAATATCTATGAAAAACAGAGGCTGAATTACTTTCACACTACACGCAATGTGTGTGAAAGAAAGATAAAAAATGTGCGGGAAGTGACTGGAATGTCCATTGGAAATATTTTGACAGTTCTCGGTTGAATGGCATTAAAGTCGCGTTTTTAATCCGGGAAGGGAATATTTACGTTTTTATTTAGTGTTGTTATTTACAATGGCCAATGGCGGATTACATATCATAATTTAGTGGAGGTAAAATTAAAGGTTTGGTACGTGCAGCTCAATCTACAGCTATGAACTGAATTAAGGCAGCAAGTAAAGTAGAAGTTGATCCAGAAGCAATGGAAAAGTTAATGATTAAAAGAGCTGATTTTTTACATTCATTGGAGAATGATATAGAGGTAGTAGTTAATAATTTTGAATGGCATTAGTAGCAAATTACATTTATACTATATTGTATTTTCTAGGCATTTAGTACTGCATTCGAAGTGTCATCAAATTTAAAATATTGACACAAAATGAATGCTAGATATGTACAAAAGAGATAGGTACACTTACAAAGAACTTTAGTGGAGCTGCAATTGAAGGCTTGGTACGTGCAGCTCAATCGACAGCTATGAACCGATTAATTAAGAAGGCATCAAGTAAAGTAGAAGTTGATCCAGAAGTTCTTCATTGCTTACATTGCTTATTAAAGATTAACAAAGCTGATTTCTTACATGCGTTGGAGAATGATATAAAGCCAGTAATTAATAATTTTGAATGTGGCATTAGTAGCAAATTACATTTATACTATATTGGAGTATTTATTCCGGAGTAGTTTGGCGCACATCGGCGTAATTGCAGCTACCCCAGCCCATATTGTGTGTAGCAGTAGTTAAACGTAAATATCAATGAAGTCGCTTTAAATTTTATTCAAAAAAATAATTGTGTATTAAAGAACACAAAGCAGAAGTGAAACTTCGCGTACATATTTATGTCTATATGATCTTTATTATTGTATTTTTTTCTGCCTTTGCTCGTGGCTTGTGTTATAATCTAAAATATAAATGAAGCAGGGAATAGGAAGTAAGAACCATAATATTTTAACTCAATTGATAAATCATAGTATAATGAATATTTTGAAAGTAATGAGTACATTGTATAAAATCAAAAACATTTTGCTGCTTTTACAAAAACTTTATCTTTAATAAACAATCTTAATTTTTTAAATAACTGACTCCTCATTTTTACTTTACCGATGCCTGCGCCATCTATGTACGAATTTAAATAAATTGTAAACATTTTCCTGCTGGTTTGGTAGATATTGTTTATATGGCATCACTTAAATGCTATCATGGTTGTCGCTGTTACCTACTTGGTGATCTTTGCGAAATTCATCAGTTTAAGTTATTAAAAACCAAAGTGTTAAACGAGATAGAGTGAAAACTAAATTCTTAGGCTGTGTGCGAAACCGGCTAATTGCTTGCTAATTCTAGTACTTTTTCATTTAGTAAATTTTCGAGCTTGCTAATTCTTCTTCTTCTCTTGCTTAATATTTGAAATGTTTACATTGGTTGCTACTGGTAACGGTTTTAATAATAACGTAACATTTTGCCGTACATGAACAACAATTTTGCAAACAATATTATTGCCATAATTTTATCATTATTTCATTGTCCACCGCTTTCCCCCATTTTAAAAAATCTTAAATAAATAATATTTCAAATATTACTTTTCAATTAAACGTCAAGTACATGTCAACCGATAAAATTTTAGCAAGCAATTCCAGTTTTGGTTTCGCACAGCACTGGAATTAGACTGGGAAGCTTCCAAAAAATCTGGAAGTTTAGCAAGCAATGTTTGTTTGTGTTTTGTTGTTTGCTGCTCTTTTGGCGGTGATATTTGATGAATAATTATATTCTTCCTTTATGCAGTGGATAAATAAAAAAACTATCGGATATAACTCAAAGAAACAATTATATTTAGTTTATTCCATAGATTTACACACTTGTTCTGTCAAAAGGCAAAAATAGAGTTAATACAGAAGCTAAGATTAAATACAAACAGGAAAGACTAAGCAAATGCAACAACTAAATGGATAGCGTAAATGTTAAGACTTTAGAATGGAATGTGTAAACGTTACAATTTCAACACTCCTCCTCGTTTACACAAGATTACATTTATTTCTCAAATAATTATGCTTTCCTGGTCCTAGCGGTTTTGTTAACAAATCTGCTACCATATAATCTGTTGGACAATATTCGCACTTAACAATAGACTTATCAATGTAGTCCTTTACAAAATGCCTCTTCGTATCGATGTGTTTGGTTCTGCACGAGAATCGCTCCTCTTTGATCATATTAAGACAGCTTTGATTGTCCTCGTACACCACGGTTGCCTCCCTCTGTTCTTGTTTCATGTCGCTTAGTAATCGTCGCAGCCACAGGATCTCTTGACAAGTATCTGATAATGCAACATATTCCGCCTCAGTCGTAGACAACGTTACGAGATTTTGTTTTCGGCAAGACCAATCAACTACTCCACCATTAAAATAAATGACGTACCCACTGTTGGATTTCCTTGTAACTGGATCTTCTGCCCAATTTGCGTCTGCATATGCTACCAATGATTGTTGTCCACTACCCTTTTGAATATTGCTCAGCTTTAACTTTAGGTCACATGTAGATTTAAGGTATTTTACAACTCGTTTTAACTGCCTCCAATCTTCTTCATTCGGATTTAATACCTTTTGTGCCAGGATGCTTATACTAGCCGATATGTCAGGTCTTGAGTTCACTGATATGTATAGTAAACTGCCGATTAACTGCTGGTACATAGTGTTGTTAATCAACAAGTTTGATGGACCCGTTTTTCCGTAATATGCTTCCATAGGGGTCGATACTGGTTTCGCATCTGCAAGCCCATACTTTAGTGCAGTTTTTTTAATAAAATCAGATTGACAAATCATAAAGTTTCCTTCTGGATCACGTGTAAATTCGATTCCTAGATACTGCTTAATTTCGCCGAGATTCTGTAAATCAAATTTTTTATTTAAAAATCTCTCGACATCTTTTATGATATTATCTGATTTACAGGCCACAATTATATCATCTACGTATAATAGAATAAAACAGCAATTCATTTGTACTACCTTTGTGTATAGACATCGATCAACTGCACTTTGCACGAAATTCTCTTCAATTATAACCTTATGGACTGCATCATTCCATGCCCGTGCTGCTTGCCTTAAGCCATATATACTCCTTTTTAATAAACAAACTTTTGATGGATCATCATTGAACCCCGGTGGTTGCTTCATATAAATCGTTTCTTTTAGATGTCCATTTAAAAAGGCTGTTTTTACATCGAAGTGAACAACAGATAATTGCTCTTGTGCTGCTACAGATAATAGTGTTCTAATAGTGGTTTGTCTTGCCACAGGAGCAAATATTTCATCATAATCTGTTCCATACTTTTGTGAATAGCCTTGAGCAACGAGCCTTGCCTTGAACCGCTGATGTTTGTCATTAGAATTAGTTTTTATCTTATACACCCATTTTGATCCGATTGCCTTCATGTTAGTAGGTAAATCTACTAGCTCCCACGTTTTATTTTTTCTCATTGAATCAATTTCCCCCTGCATCGCTTGAATCCACAGCGCCTTTTGAGGGCTTTTTAATACATCATTGTAACTTATAGGTTCTATGAATTCACTTCGAGCAATAAATATTTCGTCCATAAACCGCCTTGGTGGTATGCCTTTAGTTGATCTTTGCTCACGGATTGGTTTGACTTCAGGTGTTTTAAATTCTTCTTCACTCATTTCTTGTTCGGCTGTACCTGGTAATATTTCGGGTTCCATTATCTCCTCCTGAATACCCATCTGATTCTCAGAAGATACCTCCTGATTTTGAACATTTTGTATGTGAGTATTCTCTGAAACGATTACTTTATTAGAATCATTCTTTTCATTCATATTAATTTCAACTGTATTGGATATTATTTCTTCTTTATTCTTATTTTTAGGTTCTTTATCAAATGATATATAATCATCTACTGTCGTGAATTTCACGTTTCGACTGACTGTAACTGTTTTCAATACGGGATCATAACATTTGTATGCTTTTGAATGACTGTCATAGCCAATAAACTTCATTTTTCTTGCTTTATTGTCAAGCTTACGCCTTTTCTCGTCAGCAATAAAAACATAACAATTACTTCCAAATTTATGAATATCTTGTAAACTTGGTTTCGTTCCAAACCACCTCTCATATGGTGTAACATCTGTTGACCTGGTTATAATTCTATTTTGGATATATACTGCCATTTCCACTGCATCACCCCAAAAACTATTGGATAATCCTGCATCGATCAATAAACAACGTGACATTTCCATAATTGATCGATTTTTTCTTTCGGCCACACCATTTTGTTGCGGAGAATATCCTGCCGTCCATTGGATTTCAATTCCTTCCGAATTAAGATAGTTCACGACATTGTTTCCTACATATTCACCACCTCGATCTGATCGTATAGTTTTTGGACTCTTTCCAAACTTATTTTTTACGAACATGACAAAATTTTTCAGTTTACTGTCAACCTCAGATTTATGCCTGAGTAAACTTATGTATGTAAAGCGAGAATAATCATCTATAAATGTTATCAAATAATACTTTCCATTTCTAGACATTGTTTGCATTGGGCCGCACACATCTGTGTGAATTAAATCCAGTGGTTCATTTGCTTTAATGGATGACACTTTTGGAAATGGTAAACGAGACATTTTTCCCTTCACGCAAGTTTCACATAAAGATTTCACTCCGCAATTAACAATCGTTAAACCTTCTGCCAAACTATTCTCCTGCATTTTTGTGATAGCTTTTGGATCACGATGCCCGAGCCTCTTATGCCACTCGTGAATACAGTTGTTGGAACAATTTCGAATGGCATATACTGTATGTTTTTGACGCAAATGATACAAATTGGAAATTGGATCTGCGATACATATTTGCTTTCCATTCTTGGATATTGCACAAATTTTTTCTTTAAATTCAATCGAAAAACCAAGTTTCGCCAAACGACGAACGGACAACATATTTCCAATTAAATTTGGAGCAAACAAAACTTCATGAGCAATCGCAACATGCTCTTTTCCTTTTTCATCCAAAATTTGAATTTTGCAAGTCCCAATGCCTTCGACTTTCACCATTTCTCCGTTTCCCATTTCAACTACACCGTTGTATGTATTATCTAGTGATGAAAAAAACTTCTTATTATTTGTCACATGTCTTGTTGCACCTGAGTCCAAAATCCAACCTTCACTGTCACCATATTCTTTTGTGGTAAAAACGAATTCACGCTCTTCAGCTAATTTCGCTTTATCAGTATAATTACTATTAGTCCCGTTGCTTCTAGTTTCATTTTTTGAACGCCAAATTTTATATCTTTCACAATTTTTCTTTATATGTCCCTTCTTTTTGCAAAAATAACAAATTATACTTTTTGAAACCACTTTCATAATTTTTTCATTAGAAAACTCACCATTAATTCTTCGCTCATACTCTGCTATTAATTTTTGCTGCACTAATGAAAATGTTAATTCTTCTTCCGGGCGTGTTTCGAGTGCTGTAATTAGCGTGTCGTAGCTTCTTGGCAGACTACTTAGCAACATGGCCACACTCCATTTTTCTGATAAATTTGACTCCCCAAGGTCACTTAATTTTACGAACAATTCCTGCATTTTATTAATGTGTTCTATAACCTCACTTTCTTCGCCCATTTTGAGCGAGCAAATTAATCTCATTAAATGTACCTTATTACTCAACGTACCTTTTTCATGATAATCCTTTAGTTTATTCCAAACAGAACTTGCCGTTTTTTCTTTCCTGATGTGTGTTAATTGATCATCCTCAATTGAAAGTCCAATCCAGGCTCTGGCTTTGTCATCATCCCTTTTAAATTCATCGATTTCCTTCTGGTTCGCAATTATACATGAGTTGTCCGCCGTTGGAACAGGAGTTGGAGGATTTTTAATGATGACATGCCATAAACTTTCTTTTATTAATACCAATTCCATTTTAAATTTCCACGTTGAATAATTTGAATTATTCAACTTGACAATGAACGATTTCATCTCCGCCATTTTGATGAAAGATAAAACTCACACTTATTTTTCTTCTTTTGAAATTCCAATAGAACCTTATTCCACAGCTTCTGGGCACATAACCTGATGAATAATTATATTCTTCCTTTATGCAGTGGATAAATAAAAAAACTATCGGATATAACTCAAAGAAACAATTATATTTAGTTTATTCCATAGATTTACACACTTGTTCTGTCAAAAGGCAAAAATAGAGTTAATACAGAAGCTAAGATTAAATACAAACAGGAAAGACTAAGCAAATGCAACAACTAAATGGATAGCGTAAATGTTAAGACTTTAGAATGGAATGTGTAAACGTTACAATTTCAACAATATTCGCGAAATTCATCAGCCTGGTTGTTTGAATCTAAAATGTTTAACGAAATACAGTGGAAACTAAATATTTAGTATGTATACTTGTGCATTCATTGTGTTTGTGTTTTGTTGTACATATTTAATTTGTTTCAAGATATTTGTTTTTCTCGTTATTTTGTAAACGAGTGAGAAGGCAACTTCCGTTTCATACGGCAGTCCTTGTTTTTGTTGCCGATTCTGAATTGTGACAGTTGTAAATGAGTGAGAAGGCAACTTCCGTTTCGTACAACTGTCCTTGTTTTCGTTTCTGTTTTCTGAATTCACTCGTACTTCACTTCACTTCAAAAATGAAAAAAAACTGTTTAGACAATAAATGGAGCGTTTCATTTTCATTGGAGTACGTACGCCGGCGTAGTTGGGCGCACATGGGAGTAGATGCTGCTACCCCACAGAAAGGACTGTTGTAGCAGCATCTACGCTGATGATTAATTAACCACTTTTTATTATATCCACTATATTTCTGTCGTTCTATTTCACTATCTTTTTCATTTTTATTTTCTCTCAAGTCTAAAATTAGTAAATAGCTAAAATTAGTAATTGTCCAATATGTTGTAGGAGAAAGATTAACTTTTATAAATTACATATAGCATGTTTCGCAACACCCGCCAAGTTGATTTATGTTACTATACTATGCTATGCTATGCATAAGATGATGTATGATACTTTTTTATCTAAAATTATTAAAAGGAATTGAACAAAATAGATCACACAGTGTTATTAATCTAATATACCTTTTGATAAGAATATCCATGTATGATTATTATCATGACTTGTTACATCTTCTCTTATTGCAGCTTTTCACAAAATCCGCCAAGTTGATGTTCTGTTTCCGGTAGTTTTACTGTTTTATCTAAAATTGTCAAAAGGAATTGAATAAAACGGATTACACAGTGTTTGTTATGAAACGGTAATTTTGCAGTTAGATGTAAACAGTTTTTTATATAAAAAACACTAGACGCACCAATCACTAAAAAAGATATGATTTGTATAAAAACAAAAGTGATAAATTTTAACTAGAATGAAAAAAAGTCTTGTATGAAAAACACGCATACTAAAAAATATAAAGGTTTCTTTAATTGAATTTTGTTTTAATTAATTAAGAATAATTTCAGAAAGAATACCATATCCTGGGTTTACGAAAAAACCGTGGATTTATAATAATTTTCCACATTTTGGCGGCCGTGACAGGACGTAAACCAGAAGGATGGACAGGGATATAAAACAGCGTGGCGCTCTTCGAACCACTTTCACTAAAACGTCGAAAAAATTGGAGGAAGAATTGTCCTCGGGAAAAGGCGATTTTCAGCAAATTAAAGTTTGGAAGGAAGTTTTGGAAGCAAAATATGCGGAAATAGATTTGCTTGACAAAATGATTTTCAATAAAATGCTGAATCAAGAAATAGTGGAAGAAAAAGATCTAGAAAGAGAGTTGGAAATTGTAGATGAATACGCTATAAAATGGAAGATGCTACAAGCAAGGGCGGTTTCTACAGAGGACCCAATCAATATTGAAGAGGTGAAATATGGTTCAACGCAAAATTTAAAAGATGAAGAGAACCACAGTAGCCGAATGATAAAGTTACCAAAACTGGAATTTATTAAGTTCAATGGTGACATTAAAGAGTGGCTTCAATTTTGGTCCCAATTCAAAAGAATTGATGAGGACACAACGATTGATGAGGGTGACAAATTTCGATATTTAATTCAAGCCACAAAAGAAGGAGCTAGAGCTCGAGTTTTGGTGGAAAGTTTTCCGGCTACTGGGGAAAATTATTGTAAGGCCATAGAGTGCTTAAAAAAGAGATTCGGAAGAGATAGAAGTTTATATCAGAGATTTATTGAGTTTGGTTCTTCGGAATACCTTGAGTTCAGAGAAAACCCACTTATCAACATTATATGATAAATTGGAATGTCACCTTCGAGCGCTAGAAACACTCGAAGTGAGTACGGAGAAATGTTCTTCCATGTTACTGCCGCTTGTGGAATCGTGTTTAGCCGAAGACATTTTGCGTACTTGGCAACGTAGTGGCACAGTTCTGGCGAATGTGTCATTTTCTAGTAGAGAAAGTTTGAATATGGGGGAGAATACATCAAAACATCGGCTTGAAAGTTTGATGTCTTTTCTGCGAGCTGAACTCGAGAATGAACAGAAGGTAAAATTAGCGGTAGAGGGTTTTGGTATTGAGAACGTTTCGTCACAAAATAGTGAAAGAAGAAAAAACCCAAAACCAATTGCTAATAGTACTTCTAATAGAAGTGTGCCGACTGCAACTGGTTTGTTTACAGCTGACCATGGTAAAAGTAATGACTGTATTTTGCCAGAGAAAACACAATAACAGTGATTGTACCAGAATTCAGGAGATGAATTTAAAGGAACGGAAATCGATCTTAGAAAAGAAAGGATGCTGTTATAATTGTTTTAAAATTGGACATAGATCATCCCGTTGTTGGGATAAAACAAGGTGTGGTCTGTGTCAAGGAAAACATAATACACTTATTTGTGACCATTCCATAAAGAAGTTCGATGATAAACAAGTTACAAGAAAAGGTCTAGGACAGTTTGAAGTTCAATCTGATAATGCGTTAACTAATTTAGGAAGCAGGCGAAAAGTGATGCTACAAACTATATTAGTCAGATTGAGAGGCAATGGAACCGACAGAAGAGTTAGGGCTATTTTTGATACCGCATCGCAAAGATCGTACATACTGAAAGATACAGCCAGTTGTTTGAAATATGACCCTATCAGAACGGAATGTATCCAGCACGCATTATTTGGTGGTGTTAATTCGGATATAATCCGACATAATGTTTTTATGGTGTTTTTATCTAGCTTAGATGGAAATTATCATTGCCACTTCGAAGTACTTGATCAACAGTTGATTTGCACGCAGATTCCGCCTATACGACAAGGACCTTGGCTGGAAGAAGCGCAAAAGTTCGACATCCAACTAAATGACTTCGAAGACGGACCAATTGAGCTTCTGATAGGTGCAGATGTGGCTGGAAAGTTGTATACAGGTCACATACAAGCTTTGCCCTCTGGCCTTGTCACAATTAGAACTAAATTGGGATGGACAATTATGGGCCGCACTCCAGTAGAAGAGAAAAACGAAAATACTACTATGCTTATAACCACGTTAATAACCAAGGAAAATGATATAACCAATTTATGGTCTCTGGAGATCCTAGGTATTGAGGAGCCATCGGAACAGAAAAGGAAAAGGGAACTACATTTGGAAGCTGTGAAACATTTCCATAATACGGTTACACGCGATAATGAGGGAAGATATGAGGTTCAGCTCCCTTGGTTGAAGGATCATTTACCTTTACCAAGTAACTATAATGTTGCATTGAGGAGACTAAATTCTACTATGCGGAAGTTACAAGCAGACGGGTACTACAAAACCTATGATGTAGTTCTGAAAGAATGGATACAGGAAGGAATTATTGAAGAAGTCCCCGATGATGAATTGAATATGACCGCACATTATCTACCACACCGCCACATAATAAAAGAAAACAATACGACAAAACTGCGTCCTGTCTTTGATGCATCAGCCAGGGAGAAAAATTGTCCTAGTATCAACATGTGTTTAGAGAAAGGTGTGAATCTCATAGAATTAATACCAGCAATTTTGATGCGCTTTCGATTGAAACGGATTGGTGTTATTGCGGACATAAAGAAGGCGTTCCTTCAAATTGGTATCTTTCATCGAGACAGGGATTTTCTAAGATTTCTTTGGTATGACAGCAGAGGACAATTGAAGACATATAGACACAAACGTGTAGTGTTCGGTGTAACATGTAGCCCATTTCTATTAGGCTCCGTTATACAGTATCATTTGAACCATATATCAGAACATTTTAACAATCATGATGTAACCACGGTTGAGAAACTTCTGACTAGCTTTTACGTAGATAATTGTGTGCAGGGCCGGATTAAGGATCTGGTGGCCCCTAGGCGGAACCGGTGGTGCGGGCCCCCTCAAACAAAATTCAAATCATTAAGTTCATTATCACCTCTCATATTGATTGCCAGAGCTAATCGTTTCATCGTTTCCACGTCGGTAAAGAGAAACAATTCTGATGAATCAGTTCGTTTATTAATAAGGGGACTTGCGTAATAAACAAAACTGTGGTGTAGACCTGGAGACGTCATCTACGGGAAGTTCGGACACCTCCAGCTGGGCATTGCCAGGCTCATCCCCAGACTCAAAAAAAGGCTACATTGACTAAGAGCATCACACCAGGCGAAACAATACGAATTTTGGACAACTGGAACGATTCCCCTTCACCCGAGCAGGTTATGTTAGCTTTGGCTGTATTTTTATTAACTCCGTAAAATTTCCCTTCGACCGAGATCATTCTGTTCGAATAACCAAGCTAGGGATATTTCAAGAGCACTCTGTAATATGAAACACTTCTGCTAAGCAAGCCGCTTGGTATTTTGCCTTCTGTAAAGGAGGAAAAATGAAACAAGGTGAAAAGAAAATAATGATCAGAAACTCTGAACCAATTTTTGTTTGGTCGTTGGTCAAGATTACGAAGATATGATTGAAAATTTAAGAATTCTGCTAGCAAGGCAAAGGCAATCAAAACTAGTACACGAGTTTTTCAAAGATATTCTAGTGGATACGCACTCTACTTAAACTCGTACGACAACGGGAAGAAAACTATACAAATACGCCCGTGAATCTGTAATCTGGCAGTCATCGACGACATTCTCTATCCTTTGAGGTTATTGAATACTGCTGTATAAACAGAACTCGCCATTACCTCTTGTAAAAACCATGTGTAATCCAATACAAAGTTTGGGCAGTCTAATTCTGATTGGATTGTTGAAATGTCACACAGCTATCCACTACAAGAGCACAAGAGATTTTCTTTCTGATTTGTTTACACAAGCGAAACTAGGACCACCTATACTCTATACTCCGGGGGAGCTGAACTACTTCGCGTGGTCGTTGCGCTGTAGAAGCTATCTTAGGAAGGTTAGAACACAAATTCGCGCAAATGCAGGAGCGAATCAATGGCTCATATACGCTTTTTCCCAACTTTCATAAATTTTAAATATTTATTAGCTCAATATTACTGAGTTGAAAGGAAGTTTGCGCCCCCCAACTGGTCGAAATGGTAACTTCTTGTTGCATAGTTAATGAGATATCGCCGTTTTAAAGATTTAAAATACTCATTTGCGACTTGTATAGGTCATCAAACGTTCAATAAATCCTTTGTTGGACTACGTGGCTAATATTTTCAGGGGTGATTCCTGGATGTATTTGGAGAAAAAAATTGTTCTAGAGAGGGGGCTATCCCCACTACCCACTAAAATACAGGGTGTTTACGAGAAAAAAAATGTATTTTTTTAAAACTTACTTAAACTTTAATTACTCCTAGACTAATTATCGTAAAGCAACAAAAGTAGGCTCATATTTTAGGTAAATGTGTATTCTTTAATTTGATATAAAGATCAAAAAGTTGAGTGACTCCCTTTAGAAGATATGTAGGTTTAAAGTGTGAGCAAAATCCCAATCTTCTTCGTTTTGCAGCATTTTAAGCAGTTTTACAACAGTTGATATTTCCCAGGTGGTTTCTTGGTACGAGTGAAGTCGCTAAATATTCACTACATATATTTTGCGATGCTAGTAAATTGGCCTATGCAGCGGCAATATTTTTAAGAGTTGAGACAACATTGGTAGTGAACGTGCAGCTGGTACAGGCGAGATCAAGAATATCACCACTGAATATGTAGAAAAGGGAAAATAATGACGATTCCACGTTTGGAGTTGTTGGCCGCTAATATTGGAGTTAGGCTGTATGATAGTATCATTAGAGAATTAGTTTTGCCGATGGATGAAGTCGTATTTTGGACTGATTCGACAACCGTATTGGCATGGATTGACCGACAGGAACAGTGGGACATTTTTGTAAGAAATAGAACCAACGAAATAAGAACATTGTCTGCAGGAAATCGATGGCGTTACGTGCCGGGCACGCATAATCCTGCAGATCTTCCTTCCAGAGGCTGTAATGCTAAACGATTGACGGAATCTAAATGGTGGGAGGGGCCTTCTTGGCTAAAGGAAACAAGAGAATGTTGGCCTGCTCAAGCTATAACGTTTGATGAAGATGAAATAAATAAAGAAATGAAGAAGACTGTAACATCGACAATGATAGCATGCGTCGGTGAGAATATAGATTGGTACCATCGTTATTTTTCGAAATTCACTCGAATTATACGGTTGCTTGCATGGATTATGAGATTTAAAAATAACTCTTTATCTCCAAGAAACTCGAGATTAAGTGTGGACTTGAGCATGGAAGAAATTGAAAAGGCCGAGAGGAGATTATTTTATTTAATACAAAGTGAATGCTTTCCGGTATTACAGACAACAAATTAGCGAACTTATGCCCGTATTTGGATGAGGATGGATTAATTAGATTAAAGACTAAGGTTTCATATGGTGATTTCTTTAAAGATTTCTGCTACCCAATCGTCTTGCCAAATCAAAAGCATCCGGTTGTAGAGAGATTAATTCGAGAAACACACAATAATTCATCTCATGTTGGGGTTAACACTATGACGATAATTTTACGAAAACGATTTTGGATTCTTGGAGGCCGGCGAAGTATAAGGTCAGTCCTAAAGACATGTGTGATTTGTAAAAGACATACGTCGAACAGGTTACAAGTACAATCACCACCGTTGCCTGCAGATCGAGTCCGCGATGCAAAAGTGTTTGAAGCTGTTGGAATAGACTTTGCGGGACCTATATATGTAAAAGTAAAAGAGAAGAATACATATGAAAAAGCCTGAATCTGTTTATTTACATGCGCAGTGTATAGGGCAGTTCATCTGGAGTTGGTCTCTTCATTGTCTACGGACAGATTCATCCAGTGTCTTAGGAAATTTATAAGTAGAAGAGGACGTCCTAGCGTGATATATACGGATAATGGAACTAATTTCGTTGGGGCAAGTAATGTTTTGGCAAAGATCGATTGGAAAACGGTAAACCAACACAGAGTGGTGAGTCGAATACGATGGAAGTTCAATCCGCATACAGCAGCATGGTGGGGCCGTTGGTGGGAGCGCTTAATAGGGCTGATGAAACAGTTATTAAGACGAGTTCTGGGGAAGACGTCTTTGGACTTTGAGGAGATGCAAACCATCTTGTGTGAGTGTGAAGCAGTGCTGAACGGGCGACCGCTGACTTACATATCGGAAGATCCTGAGGACTTAACACCACTTACACCTGATATGTTTTTGAAAGAGATTGAGGAAGTGGGCGTGCCCGATTTGGATGCTGCAGAGACGGTTAAAATAAATCGACGAGTAAAATATAGACAGGAGTTACGACGAACCCTCAAGCAACGCTTTCAAGGAGAATATTTAGGGCAATTGGCATTATATAACAAGAAGATTGTCCCAAGGAAGATAGAAGTTGGTGAATTGGTCTTAATGGAAGATGAGAACGTAAAAAGGTTAGAGTGGCCATTAGCAAAAGTGGAGGAATTGTTGCCAGGACGAGAAGGAGAGGTACGACTGGTGAGATTGAGGACTGCAGCTGGAAGTCTGTTGCGTCCGCTTCAGAGAGTTTTTCCTTTAGAAATTAGAGGCCAGCAGTGTACAGAGGAAAAGAGCATTTCAGCAATGACTAAGAAAAGGATGGCAGACGCCAGTCCAATAGACGTGTCTGCGGAAAATCCTGGAGTAGCAGATATGACAGATAAAGAAATTTATACACGTAGTGGTCGTAGAGTTAGGGCCCCACCTAGACTTAATTTGTAATTATTTTGTTTTTGATGAATTAATTCTGTAGTAGCTTCATTAAATTCAGGTGAGAGTATGTTATGAAACGGTAATTTTGCAGTTAGATGTAAACAGTTTTTTATATAAAAAACACTAGACGCACCAATCACTATTGCAATGCTTACTAAAAAAGATATGATTTGTATAAAAACAAAAATGATAAATTTTAACTAGAATGAAAAAAAGTCTTGTATGAAAAACACGCATACGCATACTAAAAAATATAAAGGTTTCTTTAATTGAATTTTGTTTTAATTAATTAAGAATAATTTCAGAAAGAATACCATATCCTGGGTTTACGAAAAAACCGTGGATTTATAATAATTTTCCACAGTGTTATTGCTAAATTTACGTCCTAGATTTTAGTGTTGAGATATTGAAGTTGAAATATAAAATTTTTAGGTGTTGACGCACTTTTGACACTCTCTGTACGTCTTCTTAATAAAGCCGTTTTTAAATAGTGGAAAGGGGGGTAGCCCCGGCCGGCGGGTAGCCTCGGCCATAGCAAATAATCGAACTTCGCGCGACGTGACCTTCAAGTTAGTGTGATCTCTGTGTGCATTTACGAGCCCTTCCACAAATGCTACCAGTTGAAGTCGACTGAACGATGCGTTCGGACGTGATTGAGTGCTTTTTGGTTTTGGCCAACTGCGACGGCGTGTCATCAATTATTTCGCAACCATATTTATTCGATAAACGTAAGTAATTGTTTATTTATGTTGTTTACATATTTCTATACTATTCTATTATGAATAAATTAAGTTTATATATGAATGTTTAATTAATCTGCTTTTTAAGCAATCATTTGTCGCCAAAACACGATTTGGACACTAAATACATAGGTGGCCGGAGCTACCCGCGATCTTAAAAAGACAACAAAATTTGAATAGTATTTAAAGTGGCTTTAATTATAAATTTATAATAGTTTTGTTCAAGTTTTCAATATTTATCATAAATAAATATAATATTGATTATTTTCTAGTAGTATTCTTTGTTGTTCTCTTAAGCTACGGTTTCCTAGGAAAGCGGTGCCGTTATCTAGCGGCCGTAATATGACGTGAAGCGGTAGACGTAATAAAACGGCCGTCCAGATATGTAAACTTAGCAAGCGGTGCCGTTATCTAGCGGTCGTAATATGACGTGAAGCAGTAGACGCAAAAAAATTACACAAAGTGAAGAATGAACGATCTAGATATAGCAATATTAATATATTTGGAAGATGAGGAGTCATCGGATGATGAAAACTGTCGTTTGGGAGAAAGTGAGGTATTTAAAAATCGTGCTACGGAGGGTGCATTTGAAATTCTAGTACGTCGACGTCTGCACTGCAACGAAGAAAAATTCAGGCAATACTTTCGTTTAACCCCAGCGTTGTTTGATTATGTGTTAAATCACATAAGGGATATTTTAACTTCAAAACCATATAATAGACATAAAAAGCCAATATGTCCAGAAGAAAAGTTATGTATACTTATGAGCTAAGTACACGAAGCACAAACAATAAAATAATATTATTACAATAACTTTAATATCTTTTATTAATGTTACATATTTGATCTGATACTGGTGTAAGTAACAATTTTGAACCATTACTGGTAGTACTCGGTGTTGAGCTCGGTCTTGATAACTCGTTGCAGTGACGCGACTCGTTTAAAGTAGTCATAGTTGTGTCTGAAACATAATACAATTGGCGCTGGTTATGACTTGTTTCATTGGTTATTGGGGAAATCTTGTAATTTGGAAAACTAGTGATTCCTGTTGCGCTCGGAGTTGATGATTCGTTGGTTTGCCTTGACTCATTTGAGAGACTTCTTAATTCTGCATTACCAACCAACGAAGTTTGCATCCTCAATTGAATTTGCTCATAACGAGGAAGTCGTTTTACAATTTTTGCTATGGAGTTGAAGAACATGTCCGTCTCATCCAAGTCATTTTGAGCAGGAATTACATTTCGCTGAGCTATTTCTTTCAGCAAATGCAATCGTTCTTCAGAGTTTGAAATTTTTTTCCTTTTCTTTTCTCTCATAAATGCATCTTTACTGCCATCCCTTTCGTTATTATCTTGTTCATTAACATTGAATGTTATAATATTTTCAGAATTATCAATGTGAGATATGTTTTCTTCATTGTCATCCCGACTATGCTCCGTGATTTCACTCTCTTGAAGATCATCTCCAACAACATTGGTAATTGAGCTTCTTTGTGATGAAGGTGTGCTATCCAAGAATGATAGCAGTTCTGACCTCTTCTTCGCTACTTCTCCTGAACCAGTGCCAGGTTTACCTCTACGCCGAATATAATAATCTCTTATGTACGTCCATCTTTTACAGCATTCAACACCTGAAAAAAAGAATATACTAACTTATTGATTTAATTTCTATTTAAGGCATTTGGCCAGGGGAGGGTCCTTTCGATCACTTGCTTTCCAGTATCGAGTAAGCCATTCATGGATAAGTGTCATAGTAAGAGAAGTTGCCCAGGCGATTGTCATAAGACTGTTCGAGTTAATTATACCGTCACCCACCACCAATCAACTACAAAAAAGCAGTACTAAATTTTTTTCAAAATGGAATTATCCGAACTGCGTCGGCGCGATAGATGGGAAACATATAAGGATAAAGGCCCCCAAAAATAGTGGATCGTTATATTATAACTATAAAGAATATTATTCGATAGCTTTGTTGGCAGTTGTTGATGCGGATTGTAAATTTACGGCAATTGATGACGGTTCTTATGGTAGAGAAGGAGATGCTGGTATCTACCTAAAAAGCAATGTAGGGAAAAAGATAATGAACAATACATTTAATATACCAGCACCAAAAGCACTGCCTGGCACGTATAATGTTGTACCACATGTGATTGTAGGAGATGAAGCTTTCGCTCTGCACGAAAACTTGATGAAACCTTACCCAAGACAGCAATCTCAACAGGATCTATCAAAAGCGCGAAGGAAATTAGAAAACAATATTTATTGTGAGAATATAAAGTCGATTGAAAAAAAATGCAACAGTCCGAAGAATCGAACTCGGATCCCCCGGCCGGGAGGTAGTTACTTAACCTGCTGCGCTACGAGAGAATGTTACCATGAGATGGCTAAATATGTAAATAAGTCCTTTCAGAAATTCAGTTAAATAGTTTTCCAATTCAAAGGAATACTCTTACAGTCTACATGAGCATGCATGAAATTCCTTACCGAAGAGTTTGTAATAATTCTTTACAACTAGTGTTGAGCCGGACTTACACGAGGCAGTACATTTGTCCTTTACACGATGTAAATTGTACTGAGGCCTCAGTTTTTTTAAATGTCCCGGTTCAAAAATAATGTCCTATGTATATGAGCGTGTATCGATATAAATGAAGCGAGGTGTGATTTTAAATTACTTAGTGGAGAGACATTTCTTCCTTCTTTCGCGGCAGTAATATATCCCATTTGAACTGCGGCGAGGTGAGATTGTACAAACGAACGGGAGAGACACTTTCTTACTTCTTTTGCGACAGTAAAATTTCAAATTGGAATTGCGGCGAGGTGAGATTGTAAACACGAACTGGATGGAGAGACATTTCTTACATTTTTCGAGGGATTGAGGTTTTGACCTTAAGAGACAATTCTTACATTTTTCGAGGGAGTGAAATTTTGTGCTGGAGACACATTTCTTACTTCTAGCAGAATTTCTAACAAAGAAATTAGGCGAGGTGGGATTGCAAAATATAAATATATGGCCACGGACAACTAATTAGAAACAGTTTCATAAAAATTGCATTTACACAGTTTTTCTGTCGGAATCAAATTAAAGAATTCCCACCACCTCTCTTAATTTTTTTAAATATATAATGATAGAAGGAAATCAATAACAATACAATAATGAATTCCTAACAGGGTTGCTACATAAAAACCTAAAAAAATGTATAAATGCAATTTTTATGAAACTGATTCTAATTAGTTGTCCGTGGTTGTACATTGTGGAGGCATATATTTCTTACTTACTCTAATGGCTGGTTTACACGTATTAAGTAGTTAAGTATTCTACTAAATTTTAACTTATTTTTAAGTGACTTAATTTTAAGTGAGCGTTTACACGTTTTCAACACTTAATTCTAGTTAAGCGCTAATGATGGACGTCAAACACTTAAAAAATACTGTAATTCAATTTGTTTTAAGTGAGATTTTGGACGAAGTGAAGGATGAAATATCCAGGCAAGTGAAAATCCCGAAAAGATTGTGGGTGAGAAAGTGGATATGCAGGAGGAATCAATATGGCGCAAGTGCAACGTTGTTTCACGAGCTAGCAGGAGAAGATAAGCAAGAGTATTTCTCTGGGCTGCGGATGTCAGAAGAATCCTTTAATTACTTGCTGTCTAAAGTTGAACATGAGATTCAGAAAAGGGATACTGTAATGCGATGTGCATTAGAACCAAAATTAAAATTACATATCGTACTATATTTTCTCGCTACTGGAAATAGTTTTCGCAGTCTATCTCATTTTTTTAGAGTTTCTAAATCAAGTATTTGTTTAATGCTACCTCTGTTTGCGAAGCTATATACCAAGCCTTGAAGGATTTTATAAAGGTAAGAAAAACTATTTACAAACATTATTATTTATCATTTATTAACTCCATTGATCTTATTCAACAAACAAATCAGAAAAAAATACTGCTTCTTGTCTTCTATAATGTTATTATTTATCAATAATTTACTGAAATTATCTTATTAAACAAACTAAAAATAATTTACTGCTCCACAATGGAAGCTACTGCTTCTCACAGAATGACACGTCCAAGAATACTTTGTGATTCATCTCTAGCTTCGGAGTACAATGATAAATTATTTTCTATTTGTGATTGAGGATTTAATGTAGGCATTGTGGTCATAGTTGCAGCAGGAAGATTTTGAGGATTACGTCCAATCGATAATGGTGAATGTTCCGCGGACTCAACATAGTACGTGTTTGGCGAAGACGATGGAGTAAAAGAGATATTACAATACACTGGCGAGGGGGTTGCACTACTGTCCATTAATTGCTGTATACGCAATTCGGACAAATAATTTTGAATGTATTTTTGAGCTTGCAGCGCCAACATCAAAGGCATAGCCTTTAACTGACTGCCAATACTTTTGCCAAACTGGTCAAACTCGTATTGCGTATTAGATGGCGAAGTTGTTGTGTTTAAAGTATTATTGATGCTGCTCATTTTATCCACAAGTGTATGCAAGTCCTGGATTCTTCTTTTACGGGTGGCGTTAGTAGCATTTGGTATTGTATATTGTTGTTCGCTAGTTGATGGAGGCTGGCTGATTTCAGCGTCAGTTGTTTGATCTATTGAGTTGTCTCCACTATTTCCATCATTATTCCGCTGTAACAAAAAAAAATACATAAAGTACACACAATATTTAATTCAGATATATTTTTGTTTTGGAGCTACCTACTACAAGTACAGATTGGGAAATAATAGAAACAGGATTTCGAAGAAAATGGAATTTCCCTGGATGTTGTGGTGCTATTGATGGCAAACACGTCGTATTTAAAGCACCACCCCTTTCTGGAAGCTATTATTATAACTACAAACTTTCAAACAGCATAGTACTAATGGCTGTTGTAGATGACAACTACTGTTTCAGCTACTTAGATATTGGATGTAATGGACGAGTCTCTGATGGCGGAGTCTTCAGAAATTGCAATCTGAGTTCAGCCCTGGAGAATAATTTACTTCCAGACGGACACGTCATTGTTGGTGATAATGCGTTTCCCTTGAAACCGTATCTTATGAAGCCGTACCCAGGAAACAATTTAACTTTAAAACAAAACGTTTTTAATTATCGTCTATCACGAGCACGCCGCATAGTAGAAAATGCGTTCGGAATTTTAGTTGCTCGATTCCGAGTATTTGAAAGGCCTATTCCCATCGCTCCAGATAAAATTGACAAGGTTGTCAAAGCCTGTTGCGCTCTACACAATTGGCTTCGTAAAACAAAAAGGAACACGAATGCTCCAACAGTAGACGTTGAAGATACACACAGTGGCCGCATTATTCCAGGAGATTGGAGACATGTACCATCAGAAGGGTTGCAAGATTTACCGGCGACTACTCACAATCATTCATCTGGAGATGCGCGCACAATTCGTGACAACTATGCAGATTATTTTGTAGGAGAAGGAACAGTTGATTGGCAAATCCGAATGATAAGTTAAAGTTGTGGGAGAGTAATTAAAATGAGAAAATTCACGTTCACTGATACAAAACTGGTTAAATATTAAATAAAATAATATATAAATTAATACCTACTTATTATAATAAATAAATTTACTCACCAAAGTACTTTGTGTGTTTCTTGTATCACAATTTACTGAATGTAATGCTTGATGTAACATATCAAACCATTTTAGATGTGGTTTGTAAATGTCATCGGCGCCGCAGCCGGATTTTGTAGAATCTTTAATTTTTTTTAGCTCTTGTGAGTATGTCGATCGGATACTTTTGATTTTTGACTCGACTTCCTTAATACCAAAATTAGTGATCGCCATGGCTGACACTATATCGACAAGTCCTCTTTGTTTCGCTTGCTTGTTTCTGTAATTGGAGCTTCTGATATTCCATAAACATTCGTTCTTTAAGTATTCCTCGACAAACCTCACTGTAGTGTCTTCTGTCCACTTCGACATTTTCAAAAAAAATTTTTTTTAACACGAACGTGACGATGTTAAACAAATTTGTACTGTTATTGGTGTGTCACTATTTATCTAGGAAATAAAATAAATTTAAAAATTCCATAAATGAAGTAAAGTAAACTAATTGTACCTACCGTATTGCAATCAAATCTATTATATCCAATCAGTCTTCCAGATCATTAATCCTGTATCAAAAAAAAACTTATCCACACGAGCGCCATGTCAAACCAATGTCAAACCATCAAGTGTCAACCAACTTAACCGAAAAATAGAGAAAATTCTATTCTACTTGTTTAGTTACGCGCTAAATTTTAACTTGCAACTTATTACTAAATTCAATGTTTACATGCATTAAGTCACTTAAAAATAAGTTAAAATTTAGTTGAATACTTAACTACTTAATACGTGTAAACCAGCCATAAGGCAGTTTAATGAATATTAGAATTAAACTTGTAAAAATGCACTTCATTGGTATTTATTTTCTTTCTTTTTTTAATCTGCTTGTTTTGTAATTTTGGCATTAAAATAGCACCTAGCCTCATTTGAAGTATGACATTGTACTGGCTCAAAAGAAAAAAGAGGCACGTCTTACAAACTCATTTTATAATCGTGTCCTTCCCAACACTATTTACAACATTAATCCAATCAATGAATTTAGAAGAGAAAAAAAGTCGCACTGTCCGACCCGGGGTTTGAACCCGCAATAATTAGTTCGGTAGAGTTTTACGTACACGCTATGCCAAGTCCCTATTAAGTATTTGGCGACAATAAAGACTTTTGTGATACCTTTGAAAATATTCTATCTGTTCAAGGTGTACTAAATTTACCAGTTTTTTAATACCCTCGACAGACTAGCTCCCTTAATCTAGATTATGACGTCAGAATGACGTAAACTCCATTTAATTTCCATTTCTTTTAGATGGTTCTGCGTCATCCTGACGTCATAATCTAGATTAAGTTTCTAGTCTGTCCCCGGTATAAGCCTACCTTCGAACTCCTTTATCAGAATTTAAAAAAAATTGCATGGGACCACCTTGGGAAACTACCCTTTCAAACAAAAAAAGAAAAAAGCAAAAAAGTTATTGCGTTACAAAGTTATGCGTGAACAGAACCAAAAAAAAAACATACCTACGCGTCGAATTGATAACCTCCTCTTTTTGAAGTCGGTTAAAAAAACAGTTTAGAATTCTAATCTGCTTGCCCATTCAGAAAATTTCTTTAGCCAAACACATAATTATGGCTTGTGTTGTGCTTCATAATTTTATTATCAACGAAGAAAGTGCTACCGTGGATATTCAGATAACTGATGTAGATGTGAACCAGGAAGAATTTACCAAATCTTTAGTAAATGCTAACGATGAAGCTAAAAGAAAAAGAGAACGCTATTTTCTGCATAAGAATTGGGTGCAATTTTTATTAGTAAACGATTCATTCAATGAAATTAAATTCAATAGCTTTCGTTTTTATTTTCCATAAATAAAAAAAAATATAAAAAAATAACAAATTAACAAATTCATTTGAATAAACTAAATAACAAAATACGTATAAGGTATCAAATCCTTCGATTAATTAACACACTTAGCAACTCCTTAAGTTTTTTTAATTCTTGTATTTTGTCACGTTCCACTTGTACTTTTTCTTTCTCTATATTAACAAGCTCGCTCCGAGCTTCTTTGTCTTCTTTAACTTCTTGCTTCAAGAAATCCAAAACTTCATTAGTTTTCTTCTTATTTTTTGGTGTCTCTTGAAAGCGGAACTAACCTCTTCTGATGTTGATAAACCACTCTTATCAATTTTCAACAATAAATGAAGAATCTATATTTTATGAAGGGGGAACTATATGGTCCTTTGTCCCATATACTCGATCAAATTCTTCAAAATACTCCCAAGACGTCGCTCCGCTGCCTGTAGAGGAATTCCTTTTTTTTATTCTTTTAAAGGTAATCATAAGATTGGTGAATTTCCTTATTAAATCCTCAACCGCAAAAGGAAATTGTGTATCCGCTTCTTTTATTTTCCTCAATATTTCTTTCCATAAAATGTTCTTTTTTTCCTGAATGGAACTCTTTCTCAAATGAGACGCGAACGGTGTTGCCAGACCTGGAATAAGAGATTGCGGATTCGAGTGTTTGAAATTGCGGAATGAACCAAAAAAATGCGGACTTTTTAAAAAATACAATTAATAATCTACTTAACAAAAATCAACAAAAAAAATAAGACGAACAAAACTGACCAATCAAAACTGCAAATTCTTATTCGAAACAGTGTAAATATATATAACACCTGTAAAAGACAATCATCAGTATAACCTGGATAACAAGAAGTTCAAATAATTAATAAAACTCACTTAATCTTATAACCAATACAATAGATTATCCTTTGTAAAAAACATCCCCTGGCTAGCCAACAAATTGTCGACTGATTTCACACATTGGCATTTTTTTTTCATTGAACTCGAAAAGGAAAATGCGGAATCCGCATCAGTCAATGCGGATTGTGGATTGAACTACAAAAATGTGAAACAAAATGGGGAAATGCGGTGCATCTGGCAACACTCGAACCGTGATTAAAAGTTTTTTCATCTCATGTGTCCATATTTGATTATTTCCTCAGCCTACCCTTTCAAACCAAAAAAAAGCAAAAAGAGTTATTGCGTTACAAAGCTATGCGTGAGCAGGACCAAAAAATGCCTACGCGTCAAATTAATAACCTCCTCCTTTCTTGAAGTCGGTTAAAAAATATGTAACTATTCAAAACCACTCTATAATATTACCTACAGTAAGTAGTATATTCTTAAGCACTAAGCAAGAAAATAAAAGACTGACAAAACCATAAGTTTTTACTGTTTTCCCAAAATTTGCTTATGGTGACTTTAGCCCCTTTGAACTGACACTCCTCATACAATGATCACTTAGAAAGCCGTTGTTTTCTCAATTTTTCTTTGTTTACACATTTCCAATAGCTTTTTACAAATTCATAAAATGATTACAAAATAATTTATTGAAATTTGGATAGGACAGGATAAGTCAGTGTATTAATAAAAATAAATTAAGATTGTTTAATGATTGAATTTCTCACTTTTCTACGTTATTATTGTTATTATGTATTATCAACATTCATTAGTAATTTAAATTATTCATAGTCATAAAATTACTGGGAAGTTGGTCTTGTGGACCTCAAGGATTCCACTTAGTTACAAATGCTGCCATTGCAGAATCCCAATACACGACGCAGTAATGTGATTCCCAGGATCAGCTTTAAATTGATGCGTTTTAGTTAAAATTATATTTTATCTTTTAATGTCTTGCTTACAAAATATATATTTTTATGAAATACGGTGGAAATTGATTGGAACTGACAGCTCTAAAAAGCCATTTTCGACATTTTTATATATTTTGTAACAATTTTTACGTCTCTAAAAATATTCTCATGCAAATACCTACGCACTTTATACAATAAACATTTGTAAAAGGGATTCTAGGTGACAGAAAGACAGATCGATTTCGGGTAGTCTAACGGATTTTATATGGTTCTGGTAATTTATTCCCCAGGGATTGAGAAAACCGAACGGTCTAGTGTCCTTCGTGCAGCATTCTCATCCCATTTGTGCCATGTAGACCATTTGGTAGGCACTAAGCTAAAGTGAACATCTGAAATAAGCATGTCAACAACTTTTGATATTACAATCCGTATCCTGTGTTACACGCTTTCCCTCAACGTTTGGCTTAGTTGTGTTTCAAGATTCTTTGACTTTAGTGAATTTGACATAAGCGGTGAAAATTTTAGATTGATCACTTTAAGGGTGATAGTTGTCACAAAAGCAGCAGAAATAAATTTGACGGCTACAGGAAATGGCTCTTCGGCTTATCCCCAAGGAATTTACAAAATTTAATACTTCACGTCTATAAGTGCCGATAATTGGGCTTTATCATTTTGTATCAGCGAATGACCGCAAAAGCCAGATGCTATAAACTTCATTTCAGCCAAAGCAACATTGTCCTTTATTATTAACAATGTAAAATGGTGCAACGATGTATTTTTGCGCCTTTTCAGGTTGGCTAATAATTTTTCACGTAATATTGAAAAAGTGAAGTACAGTGGTAAGAGATAGATGATGATGATGAGATGAAGTCATTTTGTGTGATCACAGAAAACCCAAAAAAAATTGCATTTTTATATATACATATGTAGGTATATATCTACATATGTACATACGATTATTGGTTATCATATTCTTGTCCCCTCTAATATAGTATATAGTTAGTATGTATATAGTTTTTTCAAATTTGATCTAAATAAGAATGAATTGTGGAATCAAGCTGTTACTCATATTTATTTAATAAATCTGAAAGCGTAAATAAGTTTTTTGGTCTTCGAGTTCGGAAATGCTGACATTGGTAGATTTCTCCTTTCTCTTTATAAACTAGCTTCCAGACCGCGTTGAGCTCGAAAAGATGTTAAGCCGAGCGGACTAGTCTTGTGTAGCGGGAAAGATTTTGTCGTGCAGGCAGCGGGCGGTGATATTAGTGAAACAGTCGCTATGGTAATTAATATCTAGCAATAACAAAAATTTCACGGCTGCTACACGCCTATGGTGGCTCAATCAGTCTATGAAGTCTAGTGTTGGGTACGACACGATTATAAAATAAGTTTGTAAGAGGGGCCGATTTTTTCTTTTGAGCCAGTACAATGTTTCACTTCAAATGAGGCGAGGTGTGATGTCGTGGTTGTGGGTTTCTTCTCTCTTACTTTTTTGAAGCAGTACAATTTTCAACTTGAAATGAGGCGAGGTCATAGATATAAACTAACAAGGAACGGCTCCCTTGGGAGAACGATTTTCCAAAAGCGAAAGTTTGCTTCGATCTCGGGCTCGTTAACGACTCGTAAACGAATTCGAAGGCAATAAAAGCTGAGCAAGAGATCGAATCAGCTTTCTCGTGCTGATAACGAATCGCATGCTCGTATCGATAGCAAATCGTTTCTGCGCCGAAAATCCCTCCGCCGAGCAAAACAAGTCAAAAGCTCAAGCTTTCCAAAAAAATCGTTGAAGAGAAACCAAAGGCTCTCAAAATTTCCTCTCAATAGGGCTTCAAGTCGGTGAAATGACGTTATGTTGTTAAGTGTAATTTGGAGATTTGAAGTCCCATTTTCTCGGAGGCTCGCTTTCTCGGACCATTCTCGATTCGAAAAATGCTTGCGAAGGGTACGAGAAAAAGATTCAAAACGCAAAATGAAAACTTTCCTGGTTGATTTGTTTCTCGCAAAGCCTTCATGCTGTAGAAAAATATTGAGAGCCGATTTCCCCTGAATGGGACTTCAAATCTCCAAATTACACTAACAACATAACGCCATTTCAGCCTTTGGTTTCTCTTCAACGATTTGTATGGAAAGTTTGAGCTTTTGACTTGTTTTGCTCGGCGGAGTGATTTTCGGCGCAGAAGCGAATTGCTATCGATACGAGCATGCGATTCGTTATCAGCACGAGAAAGCGATTCGATCTCTTGCTCCGCTTTTATTGCCTTCGAATTCGTTTACGAGTCGTTAACGAGTCCGAGATCGAAGCAAGTTTTCGCTTTTGGCAAATCGTTCTCGAATCGTTTCCGAATCGAAATGTTTGCAGGGCTGTGTCGTGTAAAAACCCTGTACGTGAACGACCACACTAATACACTAAAGGTAGCTTGTTTAAAAGGACAGCAATAGTGTGCAAGTGGGACACAAATCGCCAAACTGTCCGGGGTAGTTTCTTGAGTGAATGGTGGCGTGCTATAAATCCGAGGGTCATAGATTTTATGCACAGGAACTTTAAACGCCCCACTTTTAAAACGGCCCTCTTATTATTTCTACATATTTTGGCTTGCACTGCCTGACCACTACTAGCCCAGTGAACTCAAACACATCAGGAATTGTAGTACGCTCAATATGGCTTACAGCCATTCCATGTTTGGTTTATATTTCGCATGCCTGCTGCATTATTCCGTGCGTCTTTTATTGATATGTGCCTGTAGCGGGCTGCATTTGGAAAAGTAGAAGTTTTACTCAGGCGTACAGGGAGGGCGAGTCTGTTTTAAGCACATGCATACCGCCCCTGTTCCATGCTAAGTGCAGGCGAGTCTTATTTTTACTCACACGACCGTGCCTGGTTTGGATGCGATGCAGGCCTTTTGACGTTGTGCATGCCTGTTTCAGGCTTACTTACTTGCTTACTCCTATTTTTATAGTACTTTTTCCAAACCCCGTATTTCCTTGAACAACAATTCGTTTGACTGGTTTATCTGGAACTTTTCTATTTGAAATTCACACTGTTTTTCAAAAAGGTTTATCTATCTACATATGAGGAGTGTCTTTTCAAAAGGGGATATTTCCAATTTTTATTTTTTTTCAAGTGAGTATGGGGTCTTGTTCTCTATGCTAAAATACACAATCTCGTAAACTTAATCTGAAAGAAAAAGTTATAAATTTCCAGTTAATTGGATCTAAAATACCGTGTACGTTTCAAAAGGGGATATTTACAAAAAAATCCTTATTTTGTTGACCAAAATGATTTTGTAACAACATTTGATAGATAAATGTTAGCAAACTCAAAGGGAAATCTACTCATTCTAGAAATCCACTTACATTTGACACATACTATTCTGTGAGGGGTTTGGCAACCAAAAACAAGAATAGTCATATCATACACATGAATCTATTCTACCTTTTAAGTGACTCCCGACCACACCTCAAAAATGTTAGATTATTCTTCCCTGTAAGAGAACATAGTTTTCTCCCGGGGATTTGGTCGGCTGGAGAAAGAAATTAGAAAACAAAAGTTTTTATAACCACCACAGATGAATATATGATATTTTCAAAGAATTTGGTAACTATTTAAAAATACAAGGAAAAGACTGGATTCTCAAATACATATTTAAAAAGCTTGAAAGCTTATTACAAAAAATTAGAAAGTATTCAGTCGTTAAAAAGAGTAATTTTTTTGAAGAAACGGGTCCGAAGAACATACACTGTCGACTTAAAGGTCCTAGAAACATTAGATTTGACAAGGCTACAGAAAAATATATCCCCTGCTTAAAAGGGGCAAGAGACATCCTATATCTTTGGATGATTTAGAATTGGCACAACGTCCACTAAATGAAAAAAAAGAAAGATATCAATAACTTGTTGACAAAACAGTTTGGTGAGGAGTGGTTTACTTTAGACGAACTGAAATGGTACAAAGAGCTATAAATAGATCATCCAAACTGTGGCCCTTCAGAAGACGTATAAATCGAACATATTGATTGTGGATGTCTAACTGATGATATCGATAATACTAGAGTTTAATTAATATTTACCTGTGGAGATGTACAATACAAAAGGGGATATTTCCATGTAGTACAGAACAAAAAGGACATTATAAAAATTCCTGATCAAAAGGGGATATTTCATATTTTTAACATTCAGTAGCTCTAAACTACATAGTCAGGTATTTTATCTAAATATCCTGTTATAACAATGTGATTGCATAGTACCTACACGGATATTCTACTTTTCTGCAGACCTATGGAAGTACCACAATCAGTTTTCCTCATTTTCTGAAAAAAGCAATCAAATGTAAATATCCCCTTTTGAAAAGACACTCCTCATATATAAAAATGAATCCCGGTTTCCCTTGGTCACGCCATAACTTGAGACTTTACCGATTTCATTCATCTTTTTTTTAAGTTTTATAAACTTTGTAGAAAGAAAGATTAAGAAAATTGTGCGGAAAATTGGATAATTTCAGAAAACGTGTGTGAGTGTAAATGTTTTATAGACTCCGAACCCGCTCATCCGATTGGCAAGAAATTGTGTATATAGTGGTTTTCGAGTTCGGCGGGTATTTCTACTTGGTCTATTTTGCTCTCTCTTGAAGACTTCAGGTAGCTGTAGTGTACTGGATATGGTAAAATCCGAGCTTTTGTATGGGAGGTACTCTTCGAATCACTGCTAAAGATCTCAGATTCATTTTATATTGATTTTTCCCGAAAAAAACTCCCAAAGTTTCAGATCGATCGGAGGTGATTTACGGGTAGTTGCCCTACAATTTTGTTGGAAAAAGTAGATTTTTCGCAGAGGATGCGATTCTCTGAACTTGGAATGAAGTATGTACATAGATTCAGCTGTATGTGCTCGATTTTAGAAGTCTATGGCTTAAATAAAAGGTCTCGAAGCAAAAAGACAACAAATTCAATAATCGGATGTTCATCACTTTTACTTTTTGAGCTGTGGTACCTGAAAATTTACCTAGATTTCAAGATGCTAGATTTTTCAAAATACAATAATTTTGCATGTCACATTTTTTTTATTTTATTGTGTGTGTGGTGTGAACGACCACAATCCACCACATTGACAAGTTTCTTCGGGATGTGCGAAGCTGATGAATTTGCAAGAGATCCTTTACTCTGAAATGCCACGACATTACACTTGGAAACAAACTTCAAAAACATTCCAACGTCGGAAAGAAGGAACACCAGTTGAAGGCCATCCGTTATTAGTCAATGTTCGTCAGGCGCAGATCCAGCCCTCAAAAAGGTTTGTGGTCACAGCCAACCAAAAATCGGTCAAGTGCGAGTCTGAGTCTCATAATCGATATATTATACCGATCGATATATTATACCGAGTTTGCATGGGAGACGATTTGAGTTGTGGTTGAGTTCTTCAACTCAACGACTTAACTCTATGCGTTTCCATTTCTGCCCTTCGTCTTCCCATCTTTTTTCATCAATTAATTTTATTATAGATTTTTCTTAAAAAGTATTTATTAAATCTAAAGTCTCTTCTGACGTCCAAGCGAGGTGCGACATTTTCACATTTTGTACCTTTGCCAGTGTGCCACTTTTATGTAGTTGTGTGCGTGAATTCAGTTCAACCTACCTATTTTCGTCGAGTTCAGCAAAGTTGAAAATCTTTAACGAAAACTCTTAACTGTGTCTGTTTCCATGACCTATAACGCGGGTTCAACTCTGGTTGAGCTCTCATGGAAACTCATTGATAGTGCATTCCTAAAAAGGAGATGTTTACAAAATATATGACGCCCTGACCAAGATTTTGTACATTGTATAGTTCTACGTGGGCAAAGCCGTGGGGCAAACACTAGTAGGTAAATTAATTAACCTATAAAATGTTAGTTTGTTCGCTCGCGAAAATTACAAAAGTAAATGTGTGTTTGTTTGCACATCACAATGTCACATTTAGACTCTAAACTACTAAACCGATTTTGATGAAATTTTGACAATTTCAAAGGATATCAAATTAAATTAAACGCTAGTATACATTTTACATTAAATAAATTTATTTAGGTGCTTACTTAAATTACAAATTCAAGCTTACGTAGAGCATCACGAGATCTCGACAAACTCGAGAGTCTCGTCTTGGCCTCGACTCGAGAGTCGAGACGAGATTAAAGATCGGTATCGACAAACACATTCTCGTCGAGGCGAGATTATGAAACAAAACAACAGTATGAAAGAATGTTTACAGGAAAGCTAGAGGAAATAACAAGGAGTTTGGAAATGGAAAATGATCTGAACCTGATGTGGAAATCGATAAAAGAAAAAATTACAGAGACAAACAACAGTGTATTAGGCACACAAAACCCAGAGAGAAAGGGGCACTGGTTTGATGTTCAATGCAAGAGAAGCATTGAAATAAAAAACCAGGTAAGACAGGTGTACCTAGCAAGAATGACCAGAGGAAATCAAGAAAAATATGTAGCAGCACGAAGAGACACGAAAAAGTTATTAAGGAAGAAAAAACGTGACTACTTCAGAAATAGAATAAGTGCAATTAAACAAAGCTACACTAATAAAGACGCTAGGAGTTTCTACAAAGAAGTTAACATGATTAAGAAAGGATACAAACCCACCTGCACTATGGTAAGAAGAGAAGATGGTACTATAGCTAGTAGTATCGCGGACATACTCGAGGTGTGGGAGAAATACTTCAGAGACTTCTTCAAAGAGAACATAAACCTAATACAGGGAGAAGCAGACAACCGTAGTACAGATGACCCAGAGAACGATACGCCAGATCCTACAATAGAAGAAGTTGCAAATGCCATAGCGAAACTGAAAAATCATAAGGCTCCAGGTCCAGATGGAATACCCCCGGAAAACTTAAAAAATGGTGGGAGAAGTTATGCCATGTCTTACATAGCCTCATCGTAAAACTATGGAGAAGCAGCAAGTTGCCAGAGGAATGGCTTTTAGGCACAATAGTCCCAGTCCATAAAAAAGGCGAATTGATGAGCTGCAAAAACTACAGACTAATATGTTTCTTGAACACAGCCTACAAAGTGTTTTCACATATTTTATTTAATAGAGTGAAACCACATTTGGAAGATAAAGTAGGGGCACTTTCGAGAATTCACCATGGTAGCTACCGGTCGAACCAGAAGTTAATTTACCATGTTCGAAAATTGATCACTTACCATAAGTCACCAGTCACCATGTTCGAAAATTCACCGGTAAGGTAACCACAGTCTCACCACAGGAACCATATTCTTTTGATGGTTGAAGTGGTAGATTGGAACATATTTACGTTTTTGGAGGTACGCCGGTGGTCGAAATTTTTTTTAGAGCAGAGTTTTTCAGAGTGGGTATTTCGAAAGATGTGTCATATAAAAGGAGTAAATAAAAGTTTTTCTGCAAATATACAGAATTTGCAGTAAACTGCATATTAAATGTAAAAGTTCATTCAGTAAATTTGTAGATATTTATAAAAAAAATTGTAGTTTTAAGAATTAAAAACAAACGCTTGTACATGAAAAAATATAAATGTTAAAATTTTGTTCGAAAATTCACCACTTAACCACATCTACCACTCGGTAAAAAGTAACCACACTAACCCTGATCACCTTACCAATATGGTAGCGCCACCAAAAAGGTAGCTACCACTGGTGAATTTTCGAAAGTGCCCTAGGTGATTACCAACCAAGCAGGATTTAGAACAAATAGATCGACAACAGACCAGATTTTCATAATGAGACAAATACTTGAAAAATGCTGGGAAGAAAGCACTGATATACATCTTCTTTTTGTTGACTATAGAAATGTTTACGACCTGCTTAATAAAAGAGAGTTTCGGAACAAGATGACTGAAATGGGTTTCCTGAAAAAATTAATAGAACTTTGCAGAATGACGACCAAAGAATGTAAAACACAAGTGAGAATACGAGGATGTAACTCGATCAACTTCCCCCAAGAATCAGGCCTGCGACAAGGAGATGCGATCTCACCAATACTTTTTAACATTGCTCTGGAAGCAATAATGAGGGAAACATAGCTTTAAGCGTTAACCAGAACGAATGGCGTATTAGGACAAACGAAAAACTTCAAGAAATATATGACGAAATAAATATAGCTACATACATAAGATTGAATAGACTGCGATGGCTCGGACACGTTGTACGCGCTTCAGAAGATAGAATGCTAGCCAGGATTTTTAATGGTAGACCATCTGGAAGAAGAAGACTAGGACGACCAAGAAATAGGTGGATGGATGACGTGCTAGGAGATATACGGAAATTTCGTATAACAAATTGGAGAGAGCTAGCAAGACGTAGAGACGACTGGAAGAGGACACTTCGAGAGGCCCGAGTCCTGCAAGGACTGTAGCGCCTTTCAAGAAGAAGAAGATGTGTATTCAAATGCCAGCTAACGAAATGTGGCTTGAGCGCTACGCACACACCACGTTAGTTGCTTTACTTTCTACTTTTTGCGCGTTGCTTAATGTGAAAGAATTGTTTGTGTTTTTGTCGTGTGTTGGTTTTGATGGGCATAGTAAAGGCCTTCTCAAGTACAGGCCTGGAAGTTGCCCAGCTCACTAACACTAACGCAGCTGCTCGTAGTCCCAGAAGCTGTCAGTTTTGTTGGAATTTATACGCCGTGATGTAAAGTTCGGAATATTTTTGCATTAGTTTGCCGTAAAAAGTCATAAAATAATATATTTAACCAGTTTTTATTGCAATAGGACTACCAGTGAATAGTGCTTAGTGATTTAATTAAGAAAATTAATTAATGAAAATAATTAATGTTAATTGTGAAGGTGGCCAATTTGTTTACATTCGCGGTGGTTTTTCCGTGTTTATTTAGGGGAAAAATGTTGAATTTGTGTAGTAATATAATAAAAAGTGGGGGGCAAAATCGAACCGTCACCTCCACGTGGTGCCCCCTGGATAACCCACTAACGACGGTAGTAGCGAGTGTGAGACGCTATATTCTCGCCTACCAGCGAAGGGCTAGCAACTCTTCCTGGCATTAACCTTTTGCTATGGAACCTAGGCAGAGCCTCGGAATGGACAGATTTCACGGAGACGACCCGGCAAACGTACAAAGGCCAACGATTTGAACTTATTTTCATGAAATGTAAGAACACTATACCAACCCGGTAAGTTAAAAATTCTCCTAGACGAATTGATGAAATACAGAGTGGACGTAGCGGCCATTCAGGAGATGAGATGGACTGGACAGGGAATATTCGAAAAAAGAACACATAACATATTTTATAGCTGCAAAGAAAGAGACCACATACTAGGTACAGCATTCATTGTTCGGAAGGAAATAAAGCACCTTGTCATAGGATTTGAAGCCATAAATGAAAGAATGTGCAAGATTCGTTTAAGGGGCAAATTCTTCAATTATTCAGTCATAAATGTACACGCTCCAACAGAAGAGAGCCCGGAAGAAGAAAAGGAGATGTTCTACGACTCTTTAGAGAGAGTATACAGAAACTGTCCCCGTCATGACATAAAGATAGTCATTGGAGATGCCAATGCTAAAATAGGATGGGAAGCAGCGTTTCAGCCTACAATTGGAAAGTTTAGTTTGCACGAACACCACAATGATAATGGATTAAGACTTATAAACTTCGCCATGGCGCAAAATATGGTTATATCCAGCACCAAATTCCAGCATAAGGATATTCAAAAAGCAACCTGGAAGTCGCCAGATGGAGTAACCAACAACGCAATCGATCATGTCCGCAATCGATCAAGACGCGCGCCACCAGTCCAATGTGCTTGATGTGAGAGTATACCGCGGCGCAAATGTAGACTCTGACCACTTCTTAATGGGAACGAAAATTAGGGCCAGGATATCGACAATAAAAACAAGAAGAGGAAACAGAGACAGAAAATACAACGTGGCAGGATTGCAGGAAGAGCAAACTAGGGCTGATTATGAGAACCTGCTCAACGTAAGAATAAATGAAATTGGTCAAAACACACATGAAAACTTGAACGACCAATGGAATGACATAAAAAGAGCAGTGAAAAGATCAGCAGAAGATATTCTAGGTTTCGTTCAACAAGAACGAAGAGTAGAATGGTTTGACGAAGAATGCGCCCAGGTGACAATGGAGAAAAACCGAGCATACCAAGTCATGCTAAGTAGGCACAGAACAAGAAACTCTGAAGAGGAGTATAAAGAAAAGAGGCGAGCTGAGAAGAGAATGCACAAAGCGAAAAAAGGCAGTATTGGGAAGAACAAATGAAAAAAATAGAAGAATCAGCAAGCTTAAATGATGCAAGAAACTTCTACAAAAAGGTAAACCAACAACGGAAAGAATTTAAGCCTAGAGTGACAATGTGCAAGGATAAAAGTGGGGAGATATTAAGTAATAAGGACGAAGTATTGGCTAGATGGGCAGAGCATTTCGAGGAACTACTACTAATGAACCCAGAGCAGGAGCACATTGGTACCCGAAATGTGCAGAACATGAACGCGGACGATGAGAATGACAGCACAGCAGCCCCCACCATAGAGGAAGTACGCCTGGCATTGCGAGCACTAAAAAATAATAAGGCATCAGGGTCTGATAGCATACCTGCAGAACTCATTAAGCAAGGCGGAGAGGAAACTATCAAAAACTACATGAAGTAATAGTGGAAATCTGGAGACGGAAAGAAATGCCTGATGAGTGGAACGAGGGCATAGTGTGTCCCTTACACAAAAAAGGAGACCCTCTATCTTGCAACAACTATAGAGGAATAACGCTATTGAACACAACGTACAAAGTATTTTCACGTGTACTCTATATTAGACTACGACCATACGTGGAAAGAATATTAGGAGAGTATCAATGCGGTTTTCGTCCTGGAAGATCCACAACCGACCAGCTATTTGTACTCAGAGAAACCCTAGATAAAGCTGTTGAATTTAACATAAACATCCACATGTTATTCATCGACTACAAATATGCTTACGATAGTGTGAACCGTAATGAGTTATTTGATGCTATGGAGCAGCTCGGATTACCTAATCACCTAGTAGAACTGACGAAAATTTCGATGAAAGATGCAAGGTGTAGAGTCAGAATAGATGGTGAACTATCCCCACCCCTCAGAACAAATAGAGGATTAAGGCAAGGCGACGCACTATCCTGCTTGTTATTCAACGTGGCCCTAGAAAAAGCAGTAAGAGATGCATCGATTAACACATCAGGGTGCATCTTCGATAGGTCAGTGCAAATATTAGCCTTTGCCGACGATATAGCTATCCTTGGAAGATCATTTGAGAGCATGAAGGAGACCTTTGTAGCACTTGAGCAAGCCGCAAAAAAAAATCGGGTTGGAAATAAACGAGCACAAAACAAAGTATATGTACACAAAAAACGCCAGAAGTAGCAGACAGAACATAACGATAGACACCTACAATATAGAAGCAGTAGATGAGTTTGTGTACCTCGGCACGATTATAACAAAAGGTAATGATACATCGGCCGAAATCAGAAGACGAATAGCACTGGCTAATAAATGCTACTTTGGTCTACGCAGGCACCTGACGTCTAGAAATATATCAAGGAAGACGAAACTGGCACTTTACACGACACTAATAAGGCCTGTCCTACTATATGGTTCGGAAGTGTGGACATTGAAAAACGCAGACGAAGCATTGGTAGGAAGATTTGAAAGGAGAATTCTTCGTTCGATCTACAAAGGAATACAGGTTGATGGCGTTTGGAGAAGAAGATACAACTCAGAGTTGTATGAAATCAGCAAGATTCCAAACATTGTCAAAGTGATCAAAATAAACAGACTGCGATGGATTGGTCACGTCCAACGAGGTGCGGAACGGAACCCGACAAAGATAGTGCTGGGGAAAGTACCGTCAGGAAAACGCAGACCCGGCCGGCCTAAGAAAAGATATATAGATGACGTCGAAGAAGACTTGAGGCAGTTGGGAATAAGAAACTGGAAAAGTCGAGCCAGAGATCGAGAATCATGGAGGCGAATGCTGGAGGAAGCCAAGGCCAACAATAGGCTGTGGAGCTCCTGATGATGATAATAAAAAGTGCTTTTTAAGTCATTAAAGGTTATTATAGAATAGTTATTAAACACATTAAGTGCAAGTACCACCACACAACATGCATAACAATAACTTTTTCACTTTTCCTTCACATTTTTCTGCACTTATGTTTTTAATAACTATTCAATAATAATCTTTAATCACTTTAAAAACACTTTTTATTCGATTACCACACAAATTGAACATTTTTTCCTTAAATAAACACGAAAAAACCACCGCGAATGTAAACAAAATTGGTCACCTTCACAATTAACACACCTAAAACACACTCAATCACTTAATTTTTTTTTAATTTAATCACTCAGTTCACTAAAGCACTAATCATTGGTAATCCTATTGCAGTAGAAAGTATTAAAATATATAATTTTATCACTTTTTAAGGCAAAAATATCGCGAGCTCTTACATCGCGTCGTATAATTTCTTAATGATTTAACCAATACTAACAGATTCTGGGCCTATTACAGACACATAGAAAAAGTCTACTTCCAGGCCTGTACTTGAGAGAGAAGGCCTTGGCATAGTTTGTTTGTGTTTTGAGTCGTGTGTTGGTGTTGATGGGGATAGTAAATTTGTTGAATTTCGTAGTTAATGCAAATCTTATTTAATGAAATTAGCACCTAAAACAAAGACAAGTCCTGCAGGATAGAAAAATAATACGCAAATCATTCAGCTCTTTTTATTTCTTATCACGACCACTTGCCACTTTGATTTTTAAGTTGTATCAAAATCGGAACGCGCCGGCCCGGCCCTTACATCCTGTCGGAGAAAAGCCTTCTAGTGAAGAAAATGATCTTTCTGCGGTAGCTGCGCTGACCGGTAGAGTTGCCAGTATTTGCAAGAAAATTTTTATGTTAGGGTAGAAATCTTGGTCGCATGCTTCAATGATGCAAGTTACACTATCCATCATGACGGGTTTTCACTAGTAGAATTAGTGGTAGAGTATACTGGTCGAGTACTAACTATCCTGTGAACTCACCTAATGAAAACTCGGTTATAGTAGAGTAGAGTGGGATAGCACCGTGGTAAAGTTACTCTACCGCTTAAAAGTAGGCCAGTTACTCTACCACTAATTCTACTAGTGAAAACCCGGCATCATTTCGTTAATTACCCCCATACACAAACCGATTGTTTAGGCAAGGGGTTGCAGCGATGGGCGCAAATTACACGCATGACATGTACTTCCCTGCGACCCCTTAGGGGACATCCATAAATTACGTGAGGTGATTTTGGCGATTTTTCGACCCCCCCCCCCCCCTCCCCCCTTGGTGAGATGTCGTGAGATTTGGCTCGACCCCCCCCCTCAATCTCACGTGAGATTTTTAAAATTTTAAAAAATTTGTAGTATTTACAATATTATGCGTATTTTTAGTGTAAATACCTTAATCTGTGCTTGATTACATTTAGAAATCATAATTTGTGTTGAAGAACAGTACCACAAAATCATAACAGCACCAACTCGGCATGCACCCAATATGAACTACAATACCTGTGGATTACCATTTAGCAGGTGATTCTGCCTACCCTTTGGAAACCAACCTCAGGGTGCCTTACAGGGATAATGATTTCTTAACAAGAGAACAGAAAACTCGTGTATTTGTAGAGCAAGCATATGAAATATAAAAAAAATTTAGAATTTTACAATATATTGACATACGAAGGTTGGCTTTGGCATCCACTGATTCGTTTTTAGAGAGGAACGACTTGACTGTTTGAATAGTAATGGTAGAGCCATTTATGACTCTGCAGATATACAAACTTCGGAGCATTCTTCTATATATATCATCGTTAGGTAAAAAACCTGTGACTGAAAGACCCCCGGGGGGTTATCCTGGAATCCGATTCGAAGGTCATGAAATTCGGAAATAAGAAAATGGTATCTTCCATCAATGCGAATTCGAAATAAATTTGTCCGCCTGTTATCGGATTTCAGTCCGCGAGTAAAGCCATTGCCGCATGCGCTGCATTTATTTGTTTGTTTTAAAATATTCTAAAAACTCTTTAAATATTCTTGAAACAATTTATTGTTCGAATCAAAATGTCAAATCAAGTTAATAAATGAAGTTGGTTGGCTGAAAATAATTTCTTTTCGAAGATTTATCAGGCATCGCTACTAGCTTCCGTTTGCTTCCTACTTTCGTGTCGCCTTAGAAAAGCGGAGTCTGAAGTCACAGCCAGCTTCTCAAATTGACGTTTGAGCCGCCTGTACATCAGGATACAGATTCAAGAAGTTCGGATCTGTTAGACTTCCATTTTTCACAACTCTCGATAATGATAACAAAAGGTTTTCAAAATCTATCTTGGCCTCTAGTAGGTATGTCAGAGCAGATGGTCGTCGATTCAAAATTCGAGTCCTGTAAGATGTTTAGATAACTAATTATGTCGCCTGGTGCAAATGTCTGCTTTTTGTAGTGACAATGCACCGCAGATAGCATGTGTTTTGACTGATGTGAAAAGAGCCGATTCTTAATATAATCTCTATGATTGCAGTAGGATTGGGTACATTAGGCACTTGAGATTCTCAGGAGCGCATTAGGTTCCAGGTTTTTCAATTGGGCTTCTAGGCCTTTTTGTTTTGTTTAAGCTTAGACCCCCACACTAGTTCATCGTAGGGTCGCAATCTGTCCAAAAATGGTGGTATAAGTCAATACATACATTACTTTCGCAGTTTTTCCCAGACCATTGTATAAAAAGATAAGAATTTTTCATCACGTCTTCATTCCCAGATATTTAAACTATTTTCTTTACTTTTTTTGGATGGTATTTGAAACAGTGAACAAATACATTGTAAACGGCAGTGCAAAATTTTTATACCCAATTGCTATTGAGTCGAAATATAGTAATAGTATCACGTATACTTTTGATTCATTATTCCTTCTCTATTTGCAATATGTTTTGATAAAACCTTTCACCATGTTCATCTGATACTGCACCAAGATTTTCGTGAATGAAATCTAAGTGCGGGTCCGAAAAGACGATTTTAAAGATTTTCTCATTTACAGATATTGTACTTAAAATAGATATTAAGAAATATTGCAAAAAAATTACAGAAAAATCGAAAAATACCCTAAAAAGTGGGCTTCTCGGAGTAGAAAATTGGTAGACTTTATAACCCCTTATTAAAAAGCATAAAAAGAAGCGCTCTGCCAATTTTCAGCCTGTACCTAATTATTTCCGCTATATCGCTTTTTTCGGCTTAATTTACCTGTACTATTAATTTAACCCAGTTTTCTCGCGATTTTACACTGTTTCTTGCGGAAAAAAATTACGTGAAATTTGCGGAGACCCTCCCCCTCCCCCACGTGAGATTTGGTGAGATTCGGCTCGACCCCCTCCCCCCCCTAAACACCTCACGTAATTTATGGACGCCCCCTTACCTAAAAAATCGGTTTGTGTATGGGGGTAATAAACGAAATGATGGATAGTGTAACTTGCATCATTGAGATGAGTTACCGCCTCTGTTATGGAACCTCACTTGATGCAGTTTTTACGCGATTTTTAGTCCAGTTTCAATCGAAAATATTTGCTTCGTTTTTAGGTTTTAATGTAAATATGAATTCATAAGTAATGATATTTTGAAATTGTACTTGTATCAAGTCCCTCGGTACGCTCGTCACTATACTTCCTGCATCTGTCGTTGGCCTTACTTTTCTGAAAGCGTACTATATATCCGACAGACCACCACTATATCAATTGCATATTCCTAGCTGGTTAATATTTTAATAATTGCGGTAGTTGTTCGGCAAAAAAGTTTTACTTCTAATGTGTGGCCTTAAGCACACTCATATTTTTTTTATTTTATTAAGGCATAGGATATAATATCATCAGCCTATCAATCTCAATAGACCGTGAAAGTGTGACGTCACAAGTCTATTAGGGTTGTGGGCATGCCCATCGTGCCCACAACGGTGGATTCGCGCTTGATGTTCGTGGACAAACGTCATTCAAAGCTTTAAGAACAGTCCGTGGTCAAGTGCGCGCAACATATCATGAAGCATGTCAAAAGTTACAATGATGCACATTGGGAACATACGCTTGCTGATGCAGTACTTTCATCCCATCCAGATAAAATACGAACGTTAAACGCGATGGTGATATCGACATATTTTCCTTCGAATCCAATCGATTTATGGGAAAAATTTAAGGGTGATATGGCGGATGATATTTTACATCGAATGGGTCGCTCGACTTCAAATCCACAAATGAATATTACAGTGGAAGTCCATAATGAAGCGTTGGTGCTGATCGATCAAAATATCAGATCTCTAATAGTTTCACATTTTGTTATTTGGAATCAAAAATTCGACAAAATTGTCTTTTTTAAAATCTCCGACTGCATATTAAAATTTATATCACGATCACCTCACTCCATTTCCCACTGGATTGAACTGCAAGATAAACGGAAGCTACTATTAGCCCTAACTAGAATAGTCTTAAGCTCAGGACCATAGAATCTTACAGAATCTTCAAGAAATTGACGTTAGCGATTAATATTTAATTTGGTGTTTTACGAAAATTAAAGTTTTAGTTAGAGCATAATAAAAGAGATTATTTGAAATTAAAATCTATGTTGTAATGATATTAATGGAATATTTGGTCCTTGATTTTTGATTACTTATTACAAATGTCGAAAACGTCTTATATAAGGCAATTATAGCTGAGCTTAAGATTCATTACGATTTGACAGAAAATTAGCCAGTCTTAAGAGAATTAGACGAGGAATCTTAAGACGTCGTCTAAAGGCAATTATAGTTAGGGCTATTGGCTTACGTTCAACAGATGACCGTCTTATAAAGTTAAGCGGCCTACAGACGATCAACTTGGGTTGTCAACCTGTTGGCAACAGAAAGTGTACAGACGCTTCAACTTGTTATCAACCAGTTTGCAAACATCATTTCATTTTCAGTTTTTGATTGCAAAGCACGCTGATGTTCAATGCTCAAGCTTACGATTTAAAATGATGTTGCACACTACAGTTGTCAACGTCACTACAGACGCGCAAATTGGTTGGCAACCTGTAAGCTCCGCCTACCAAAAATCTAAAAATTTTGATTTTGCTTCAACCATTTATCAACGGTTGTTTTCAATCATAAACACGACTACAGACATGCAACTCGTTGACAACTAGGGTTAGTTGACAACGGGTTGAAAACCCAAGTTGATCGTCTGTAGGCCGCTTTATAAATATATGTGTATAGTATTTGGAATAAAAATAATAATTTTATTAAACATTTTCTATAAAAATAATTATAGATAACGCATCTAGCCTAGACCTTGAAATATAATGTGTACTGCAATAATTTCAAATTTACAGCTTAATTATTTTTCTTATAAAAGGGGTAACAAAATGTAAGCAATAATTGTCCCCTGCTATAATGACTTTAAAGCAGACTTCTTCTATAATTAAGGCTTAGTATAAGGAATAGGCTCATAAATAGAACAAATCGATTATGGAACAATGTTTCGCATCAGCATTTCTGAACTTCTACATTTTCCAAGAGTTCAAACTCAGTTGCTTATAACTCCAAACGTAAAAGCCGTAGGACAAAAATTGCAGATAATATTCATAGGAAATTGTCCAAACTTTCCAATTTTGCAATAAAAAATTACAGTTAACTACGTATTTTTTGGAGAAAAAGGTGGTTTTAGTTGAAAATTTAGTAAAAAAAGCCAAACTTTGGATTGCCCCCTTTTAGACGGGCGGACACCGAACAGACACCGAACAGACAAAACGAACGAACAAACTGGGTGTATAGGGAAGAGGGTGAGAGAGAGAAGGATGGAGAGGGCAGACAATTTTCATGGACACTTTCAGCGAACTCTGAACGAACATTTTGACATTTCCTGCGCTGTTCTTGTTGTTAGGACAAGAAAGCAAAAGAGAATTTCAAAAAAACAAGAGCAGCAAGCCATGAAGTTTTGAAATTTTGTTTGAAATTTTTGAAATTTTTCGGTCGTTTGTCCGTTCGTTCGTGTTCGCCCGTGTAAATGCCCAGCCGACACTTCACCGGGCTTCAAAAAGGAAATAACGATGACAGTTAAATTTTGTCTGTTCGGTGTCCGCTCGTCTAAAAGGGCCCATTTTGACGAATCTTTGCTCTGGAAGTTGATAGGGTAGAACCTTGATTGACATACATATTTTTGCTTTCAATATTATCAGTCCCACAGAATTTTTAAAAGTGAAAGACAATGGGTGGAGTGAATAAAAACTAAGTGTACACTTAAAGGGAACACTCCTGAGTGGAGTGATTCGTTAAAAGTGAACACTCGATTTAGTGTGAATAAAAATTCTCTCATTCAAATACTATTCACTCACGGGAAATTTTAGTTCACTCATGGGAAATTTTGGGATTAAAGGGAAACGTCATTTGTGTGAAATTAGTAGGCTAGTAAACGTGGATGTATTTAGGAGTTTTACTTTGGGAAAATTTATTTAAGGCTAAATGAGGTTCTGTGGGAAAAATTTACCTTTGCGGGATTTAGTTTGGGCAAAAGGTGGTTTTGTTGCGAGGTCAAGCATTTATCTAATGCTGAGTAGATTAAGATCTTTAAACGGATTGAAAATTGAAAATGTAAAACCAGTACAATTAACAGGCTGAAAACCATGAAATGTTGATGCTCTTGAGGAAATGGAGTGCATGAGAAACTTACCTGCTGCTTTTTAAAATGGATTAATTTAAAAATTTAGTTTGTAATTATAGTTGTGACTAAAAAGTAAAAAATATTTTTTTTCTTTGGCAGTGATAGGTATACACAAGAAAAGTTTCATTGCAAAATAAGAAATTCTAGAACTCAGGCTTATCTTAAAGTTTAATATGTATTAACAATTTTAAAATTATATTCTCGTTTGACTTTAAATGTTTGATCTCTTATCAATGAATTGTGTAAATTTACAGCTTTTCAAATGCATTAATAAAAGTTTGGACATCACAATTGTCTAACTGCAACTCATGCCCAAACTTTTAATAATGCTTTTGAAATGCTGTAAATTTACACAATTCATTGATAAGAGTTCAAAGATTTAAAGTCAAACGAGAATATAATTTTAAAATTGTTAATACACATTAAACTTCTTATTTTGCCATGAAACTTTTCGTGTGTATACCTATCACTGCTAAAGAAAAAATAATTTTTTACTTTTTAGTGCATTTCATTTATAAAAGTTATTTATTTTAAAAGTTTTTTTAATTTATTTTATTAAAATGAATGAAAAAGGTCCTCGCAACCAGCCTCAAATTTTACAAGTGTTCACTCACAGGCAAACGTTAAAACTTTGTTTTATTCACATCAAAATGAAGTGTTCACTCTAGATGGAGAAATGACAGAGTAAACTACTTAACGAAACCTAACGAAGGTTATTTTTATTCACGCCAAAATAAGTGTTCACTCAAAAAAATGGAGTGAACACTTGCACTCAATTTTTATTCACACCACCCAATATCCCTTTAAATAAAATTTCAATATTAGTTAAATATTTCCCATTTCTAGATAAAATTAAAATTCAATGTCTCAAAAAATGACTTCTATTTAGGAGTTATATTCATTTTTCAAAGAAAATAATCTAGATGAGGCTTTTAAGCAAACTTCTATTTTATTAGAAATAACATTAACCACACCCGTTTCAACAGCCGAATCTGAACGGCTATTTAGTATTTTAAAAGATATTAAAACGTACAAATCTAGCACCATGGGCCAGTGTCGGTTGAATTCATTAGCGGCATTATCAATATGTAATAAATATATTTCCGAGATTCCAAATTTTAATGAAAGAGTTATTGAATTGTTCGCGCAGCAAAAAGAACGCCGTTCAGATTAGTTATACATTATTATTATTATCCTGTTTTACACCTCTCGGGAGCATAGGGCTTCCACAAAGCTTCTCCATCGTACTCTGTTTTGAGCTATCTCTTGGTTTCAATCCAAGTTGTGTCAACATTTTTGATTTCATTCATTACTGTCCTTCTCCAAGTGTTTTTAGGTCTACCGACACCTATACTTCCTTGCGGATTCCATTCAAGTGCTTTTTTCGCTAACGCATTATTTTCTTTTCGTAGCGTGTGCCCTATCTACGTCCATTTTCTTTTCTTTATTTGTTTGATACTTAGTTCTTGTTCTGTCAAATTCCATAATTCTAAGTTTGATATTTGTCTGGGCCAGAAAATTTGACATATACCTAATGCGTAGAGATTTATTGACGAAAACTTGTATTTTGTTTATATCAGCTTGGTTTATGAGTCGATTAGTTATATAAAACAGTTTAAATTTTCTTTTTTCTTTTATTGATTTGTTGAATTTGGGTCTATGTCAAAATGCAGAAAGACAAAATCCAGAGGGACAAAATCCAGAAACCCAAAATCCATAAATGACAAAATCCGGAAACGATAAAATCCAGAAACGACAAAATCCGGAAGTGACAAAATCCAGAAACGACAAAATCCAGAAACGACAGAATCCAGAAATAATCCAGAATAAAAAATCGCGCGATTTTTTTATTCTGGATTATTTCTGTATGGATATCTCTAGACGGGAAAAATAATAATTGGAGAATGGAATGGAAAGTTTATACTTCCTATTCAAAACCCTTTTTCCGTTATCAACCTACTTTAATTTAATGCACACTTGACCGTTATTCACATCACACTTGAGTACTGTCAAAATAACGGTAAGAGAGGACGATGGAAAACCGGCCCCTCTCTCACCCGCCTCCCCATAAACTCAGTTCGTTCGTTTTGTCCGTTCGGTGTCCGGTTGTGCAAAACCGGCGGTATCGTGCATTCCAATTTCCAATTTTGTATCTTAAAACGGAATTGACTTGATTAATTGAATTTTTTGAAAATAATGATTGTTCCACCTATAATAGAAGAGCCTGGTACTACAATCAACTTTTAGAATACTAAATTTTGAATATTTTTTATATTTTTTGGGGGCCTGCAGCCACACTAATTAGTAGTAGTTTTTTAGTTTGGCGATATCAGAATTTCGTTTTTCCGGATTTCTGGATTTTGTTTTTTCCGGATTTTGAGCTTTCTGGATTTTGTCGTTTCTGCATTTTAAACTATAATCTGGATTTTGACATTCTGGATATTAGAAATTCTGTATTTTGGCATGATCCCGTTGAATTTTTGTTTTATTTTGTTAAATATTTTATTATTCGTTTTCCAAAGAAGTTGAGTTTATATTTTTAAAATTGTAACGAGGACTCAGGTTGGATGCCCGAAGAGGCCAACCCAGTCACTCCCACAATAACTCAATAATTTTGTCGTCTTGACTAAACGTGTCCCCGGGGCCTCCTGGAGATAACACCTACATATTTCCTTGCATCAGCACTCACCTGCATGAGCGCGTCTCCCATCCGGGCGGACACAGAGTACGGATAAGAAAGCAGAGGCCTACCTGCTAGAAAGTTCGGCGAGAGTTACATCGGCCGCTGCTGTACCACTCTTGGATTTAGCCACTCATCGTATTAAACTTACTTGTCGAACCTGTATTAAACCAAAATATGACAACAAAAACCCATCGATCAGACAGTACATAAAATCTTTTAATACGAAACTCTTATACTAGACATTACCAGATAATAGAACTAATGCAAACAAAATTCAGCTATTAGCTGATACCCTTAGTGGCGGCTTGGGTAATGGGAGACTATATTTTATTTATTTTGACGGTATCGTCTTTCACCTATAACTGCAAACTCAAAAACCCAAAACAGCGGGAAACCGCCCTGGTACCAGCGCGCTTGACCATGTGGGACTCTGAAAAAAAAAACAAAATGATGGCACAACACCACTTAAAACCCTGTAGTCCCTTACAGCAATTTAAAGGAATGCGAAAAAAATTTGCTAACCTGAAGTAATAAATTGAAAAAAAATTAATGCTATATAAAAGTAAACAACCAGTGTATTCAATCAAGGCAATCAAAATTCAAAAAAATTTAACTACTTAAACTAAATTTCCAATTGATATATTTATAACTCTCAGGGACAGATACCGGGGGCTACTTGTTCCGGGTATTCTTAGGGGTTACGATTCTATCTTCACTCAGACATCGGTCACTTTCGTAAGGGCAAATGGGCGCCGGGAATAAAAAAATAGACCAAATTACTATCTTAATGTGGGGGAGCTGCTCTTAATCGTCCGCTCTGGTTCTTATTTTCGTTAGCCCAACATACAGATTCGCCTGACATTCCTCGGCCGTGAACATTGCGTTCTTCAGCTCCAACTGTTCTTTTCCTCTCTCTGGTTGACACTTTGCACAGGTCGGATTATATCCTCAACACGGTTGTTGAGCCCCAACCTAAAAATACAGATATTAATATACAATTGAAGACAAATAAACAACATGGTATACTCACCTGTATGGACTATCTGAAAAGAAATAAATGAATTAGTACATAAATTTGAAAATCTAAATAAAATTGAATTTTATAATATAAATAAACAAATGAATTATAAACTTTACACTGAATTTTAAAAATTACACAAACAACAATACATGGAATACAACAACAATAACAAGGCAAAATTTGAACTTATAATTAACATTGAAAATTACTTATATTCACGTACACGACATAAAATAAACATATTGCACACAAAACAAGTAAAAGGTATTTGCTAATAAAAGGATAAAGGTAACAAATATGCACTAAAAACAACGTAAAACAAAGCAGCCCTGACAGGCAATGTGCCATCGCACTTTCTGGCATTTTTATAAACAAATAATGACACCATCAATAAACTACACATTAGAATCACTGCACAAACACTATAGGTGGACAAAAACACTTAAATCTTACCTGATGAATACACGAGCAGGTATTTTTCGCGTAAAAAACACGGCGCGCGCACAATGAAAACTTGAGGGCAAAACAAACGTCAAACTTTATGTTGCGACATAAAGCCACCTCGCCGTACTATGTAATTTTTTGTGGCGAATTCGCTGGGAATGCCATAAAAAACGAATTCTATCTATTAAAAAAGATATTATAAAAAATATAATTTTTCATAAGGCTAATGGGAGTAAAAGAGATGCCAATTATGTAAAAATGGAGCGAGATAAAAAATAATTATGCAAAAAAGGATGCCGGAAATGGCGTCGATAAATTATATGCATTTTCGAAAATAATAAAATTATTAAGAAAAAATTAGATAGAAAATTGGAATAAATTGGAGGATTGAAGAATTAAGTTTAGAAGGAAGAAATTGAATAATTGTGGCAAAAATATGACTGGAATAAGGAAATAAGGAAATATGCGTACTTTGGTAATGCAGTTCGCCAAGTACTACTTTTGAGGATATAAAAGCAGGAACCAACAAGGACTCAGCCTCTTTCGTTTGATAGAGTTCGAAGTGAAAACAAGTATATGCCTTTTGGTGAAAAACTTAGTAAATGCTATGTCAACCATTCAAGTGCAGTTTTAATTAATAAAGGAATAGTAGTCAATCAGGAAATTGTGAGTATTCTCGTACATGCCATTCAAATTGGTGAAATTGGTAGAATGAGATGCATGATTTTTTTATATAAAGGAAAAGTTTGTATACTGAAACCAAGGTATATTGTTCATGATGATGTATTACTAACATATAAAAAAAATCAACTTCAGGTAAAAAACATATAACTTGTGAAAACCCAACCACACATGCCAAATTGGTGAACGTGTAAAGGCACATGCAAGTGTATGTAATACCACTATAATACCACAAATACTAATTTTTATATATCAAAAAGACGTAAGGAATATTTCAATAAAATTTATTTTCATAAACTAAACATATTCTTATCATTTGTAATCGCTAGAATATCAATTGCCACGATATCCTTTTTCTTTGCATACAGCCAGTCAAGGTGGTTTATGTTTTAAATCACTGTGCACAACTGGTAAGTTTACTTGTCTACCCAACAGTTCACCTCCTTCTTCACCACGTGTCCCGCATTGACCGTCAGGTGATTTCTGGTGAAGGCAACGGTCGACAGCTAAACATTATTTTGGTGGTTCCATCCAGGAATTCGTGTGCAACATATTCTGGTCTGATTATATATTGATATGGCGACGGGTTCTGAAAATAAACAGGCACCAATGCCATTATTAACACAATTATGTCAAACACAACAAATCCTGAAAACGCAGTTAGAGAAATACATCGAAGTTGCTAAGAAAACTGCTATACCTAAGAGAACACAAGGATTCTATGAATTGAGAATAGCTGGATTAACTGCTATGTGGAAAGAATTTACAAAAAATGATAGCGAAATACAAAGGGCAGCACTTCAAGAGACATCAAAAATTTCTGAGGCATATCTGGAAGAGGACCAATACAGTCACGCAGAACTTAAATACAGCGAGTATATGGCAGATCTGATGGACGGATTGAGGAAACTCACCACAGGTAATACCACTGCCCCACCAACGTCATCATATGATATCAAACTACCAAGGATTAGCTTGCCGAAGTACAACGGTGATTATGATGTATGGCGATCCTTCCACGACGTGTTTGTATCATTGGTTCACAACAATCCCAAACTGGCGCCTGTACAGAAACTACATTACCTGAAGGAATGTTTAGTTGGGGAAGCAGAAGCACTACTGAGACACATCCCAACTACCAACCAGGATTATGCGCCAGCATGGGCAAAGCTGAAGGAAAGATATGAGAACAAGAAGGTATTAGTAAACCATCAATTAAGAACTTTCATGAACATACCCAAGCTCGCAACAGAAACAGCAAAGGGTATTAAGATCTTAATCAATACGACTTCGGAATGCCTACAACAATTGAAGAGTCTTGAAGTTGACACAAAATCATGGGATGTCATCCTGATTCATTTGCTCGTGCAAAAATTGCCATTTGTGACATTACGCCTATGGGAAGAAGAGCAAGGAACAAATCAAGCCCTTCCAACCTATGAAGCTTTCTGCGAATTTCTCAACAATAGATTGCGAGTATTAGAATCAATTGCAGATGTGGTGACATCCAAACCTGCAGTTCAACCAAAGTCAGTATCACCCAGAGGAAATACACATGCTCATCATGCAAGGAAACAGAACAACTGTCCCGCCTGCCAGCAAAACCATTTTGTCATCAAGTGCAAGAAGTATCAGGCAATGAGTCCGGAAACACGATACAAGTTGTTAAAAACAGCCGGCCATTGTCTGAACTGCTTGTCCACCCAGCACGACACAAATGCTTGTCCTAGTAAATACAGATGTCACAAATGCAAACAGAAGCATAATACTACACTACATACCGATTTCGAACGAGAGAGCACTGGATCATCGGGGTCCGCAAAAATACAACTTCATGAAGGAGTGAGCAGCACAAACCATTCTCCCGCAACCATGAAGACACAATCAGCCAGCAATGCTGATGAATTTAATTCAATACAATCCTTCTTAGCTACAAAGGACCATCATGCATTACTATCGACAGCATTAGTAAGTGCATATCCTAGGCAAGGCAGAAGGACGACATTACGATGCCTCGTAGATCCTGGTTCAGAGTCATCGTTCATCACGCAAGCTGCATGCACGCGGCTTGGCGCTACAGCAACAAACGCAGCGATAACCATCAATGGTATAAATAAAAGTCCACTAGCAACAGCAAGCCAACAAGTAAGGCTCACCTTAGAGGCACATCGCCCTAATACAACCACATTGGCAGATGAATTTCTAGTCCTCAATGAGATCACCGATCCACTACCAACAAGGATACTACTCAGGAGGAATTGGAAACATCTTAAAAACATACAACTAGCAGATCCCACATTTTGGAAGCCAGGAAATATTGACGCACTATTGGGAGCACGGATTAACGCAAAAATCGTTCAAGAAGGCATCCGACGAGGACCTGACACAGCCCCAACAGCTATAAATACAATATTTGGATGGATTCTAATTGGACCATTAGCAGACACATATCTCAGCCAAGTGACAGCATGCACAGTCACAACCACTCAATTGGACTTGAGTAGCCAGCTCAAACAATTTTGGGAATTGGAAGAAGTTCCAACGCAGCAGATTTTGAAAAAAGAAGACGAAATCTGTAAACGTATATTTGAGGAGACGCATATACGGAAATCAAACGGAAGATATCAAGTTAATCTTCCCCTCATTCAAGAGCAACTACCAGCTCTAGGACAATCGAGGCCACAAGCCCTAAAAAGATTTAAGTCCTTACAACTCCAGTTCAGCAAAAATGCTACATTCGAAAGGGAATATTCGAAGTGCCTAGATGAATACATTGATCTGGGACACATGGAGGAAGTCAACCCCCGTCAAGTGAGGAAGAGCACTACTATATCCCTCACCATGCGGTCTTCAAGGAAAGCAGTACTACAAAATTACGAGTAGTATTCGACGCACCTGCAAAAACTACAGCTGGAGTCTCCCTCAACGAGAACCTTTTAACAGGACCAACTCTGCAACCTAAACTATTCGCGACTCTACTCAATTGGAGGAAACACAAGGTTGCAATGAATGCGGATATCGAGAAGATGTATCGTATGATCGACATACATCCAAACCACAGAACGTTTCAGAGGATTATTTGGCGACATCCAGAAACGTCACAATTACAGGATTACCAATTAAAAACTGTAACATTTGGCACCGCATTTGCCCCATACATGGCAATCCGCACACTTCAACAACTAGCAGAAGATGAAAGACAGAAGTGGCCCTTGGCGTCCAAGGTCATATACTCAAACTTCTATGTCGACGATCTGCTAGCTGGGGCTGATAGTATCACAGAAGCAAACCAACTACAGTCCGAGCTTCTTAGCCTAACCCGAGCAGGTGGTTTCAACTTACGCAAATGGACTAGTAATGACCCAGAGCTATTAAAGGATTTACCCGTGGAACATCGTGAGCTAAAGGACATACTAACATTCTCAGATAACGACACGGTTAAAACACTTGGCATCCGATGGCATCCTGGACCGGACCATTTCACATTTTCAGTCATTCCAATGCGTGAACACAAGGTCATTACAAAACGCAACATGTTATCCAACATAGCATCACTTTATGATCCATTAGGGTGGTTATCCGCGGTCATAGTCGTCGCCAAAATGCTCATACAGACATTATGGATTACTGGCAGCGCATGGGATAAACAAGTATCCCAACAAATAGAAACCCAATGGTCTATATTTAAGCAACAGCTGAAGGCTCTTGAAGCAGTACAAATTCCACGTTGGATACAATATTCCCCAGGTGCTAATGCACAAATACATGGATTCTGCGATGTATCTACAAGGGCCTACGCTGCTGTATTGTACCTACGAGTGGAACATGAGAATGGAGAAATTACATCAACCTTGCTTACGGCTAAAACCAAAATCGCACCAATCAAACCTACCACAATACCCCGATTGGAAGACATGCAATTGCAGCACATTGCAACATATGCCTGGACGGATTCTACCATAGCCCTTCAATGGGTTAAAGAGCACCCATCCAGGTGGAAGACGTATGTAGCGAAGTGTTGTGGAGATCCAGGAAGTGATACGGTATGATCAATGGCGACACATCCCTACCAAGGACAATCCAGCAGATCTGGCATCAAGGGGCATCTCAGCAACAAGTTTGGCAAACAATAATTTATGGTGGCATGGACCAAGGTGGCTAACCAGCAAACAAGAAACATGGCCTAAGTTTCGAGAAACAAGCGAACAAACAGAGTTAGAAGCAAAGAAACCAAAAGTGAAAAGCTTCCTCACTACGTTTGAAAACAATATATTGCTACGCTATTCATCAATGACAAGACTCACTCACATCTAGTGTTTAATATTTCTCGGCAGTTTCTCTTTCTCGAGAAAAGAGAAAAATAAATTTTAGTTCTCGAGAATTCTCATTTCTCGAGAAATATTGCGAATTTGTAAAAAGTTCATGAAATAAAAATTAAAATTCCATTTTATTTATAACACAAAATAAATCTTTGTAAGAATTAAGTAATAAGAAAATAATAAGTAGATATAAATATAAAGATTACAAAACAAGGTTTAATGTGATTTGAAGTGATTTTTTAAAAAATCTAACGCATCTAATGTTCCATTTGATAACACTAGTTTACAATTTTTTCTTAATTGCGGGGGTACCTAATAGGAAAAATGTTTTTTAGTCTAATTTGAGGTCGCTGAAAACGAAAATGACACTCATTTATTTTCCAAAGAACCGTAATCGAGGAATAAGCAAAACGGTTTTTTCCAATTATTGCCAGATTCTCGAGAACCAAGAGTCTAGCTTAAAAAATGCATTTTTTTACGCCGAATCTAAAACTGTAAAAGTGAAGGTTCTATCCTACCAACTTCCAGAGTAATGAGCCATCAATGTCAAAATTTTGTTTTTTTAACAGAAACATCAACTTTAACTACCCTTTTCTCCAAAAAATACGTAGTTACCCAATATTTTTTTTTTCCAAAATTAAAAAGCTTGGACAATTTCCTATGAATAATGTCCGGACAATTTTTGTGTTACGGCATTTACTGTTGAAGATAGAGGAAAAACCATAAAAGAAGACAACGAGCTTTCCATTAGCTCTGGTTGTTTGACTGAACAAGCTGCGCTTTCAAACAACCAGAGCGAATGGGACACTCGTTGTCTTCTTTTATGGTTTTTACTCTATTAGCAAATTTTGATGTTAAAATGTCACATATCTTAATTTTCTTCTATTTGACAGCACATTTGGAGGGTGGTCATGCTCATGGCATCGTGTAGAGCCGACTTAACACGAAACACGCATAAACCTGCATTAAAAGAATGTATATAAAAAAGGGCCGCACAAAACAAATATATTAAAAAATAGTCATAAATTTCTCGCGGAAACAACATTCAATTTCTCGTGAAATGAGAATATAAAAATAGTTTTATTTCTCGAGAAATTCTCGAGAAAGAATTCTCGAGAAGAAACACTACTCACATCATTGCATTGATACAACGATTTAATCACAACTGTCTAAATCCAGAGTTCAAACGAAAGAGTCACATATCCACTTGTGAGTGGCAAGAAGCAGAGAAAACAATTGTACGACTTGTACAACAATCAAGTTTTCCAGAAGAATATAACAATTTAGCAAGTGCCAAGCCATTAGCACGAAATAGCCGCTTGCTTAAAATGAACCCATTCATGGATAAAGACAAAATAATACGAGTCGGAGGCAGATTACAGAAGGCGATGATGTTATATGATGCAAAACATCCAATCATCTTACCACAGGAACACTATATCACACATTTAATTATTGATAGAATACATCTAGCAACAATGCATGGCGGAGTCTCGGTGGTCCTCAGTACAAATAGACAAAGGTATTAGATCCTAAACGCCAGACGATGTATTGCTTCTCGTATACACAAATGCGTCGCATGTGTTAGGCAAAGAGGAGAAACATTAACACAACTAATGGGGCAACTTCCTACACCTAGAGTGACTATTAACAAACCATTCAGCAATGTCGGAATTGACTATGCTGGTCCAATAACAATTAAATCATCAAACATCCGCAATGCCAAGTTACTTAAAGCATATATTTGCATATTAATTTGTCTTACAACAAGAGCCATTCATATTGAATTAGTGACGGATTTATCCACTGGAGCATTCCTTGCCGCTTTAAGAAGATTCATCGCCAGACGAGGTCTATGTTCCAATATTTACTCCGATTGTGGCACTAATTCCATAGGAGCTAAAGCCATCCTCGATAAAGAGATGAAACAAGCCGTCACGGAAGCCACCTCGGCAGCTGCACAATATTTCATCCCACAACAAATCGCATGGCACTTCAACCCACCTGCAGCTCCACACTTCGGAGGCATTTGGGAGGCCGGTGTTCGATCTATCAAGCATCACCTGCGTAGAACAATAGGAAGGTCAACATACACTTTTGAAGAATATTCAACAATACTTACCCAGATCGAAGCATGTCTTAACTCTCGCCCACTATGTCAAATTAGAAACGATCCAGAGGATACATTCATACTTACCCCAGGACATTTCCTGATTGGACAGGCTCTCAATGCTATACCTGAACCGACGACTGGCGAAAACATTTCGCTTCCACTACGATGGAAGCACATCCAACATGCAGTCAAGGGATTTTGGGACAAATGGTCTAAAGATTACCTCAACCAACTTCAACAAAGACCAAAATGGCAACAAGAACAACATAATATCAAGATCGGAGACATCGTACTCATCAAACATGAAAATCTACCACCAACAAAGTGGCCGCTAGGTACCATTGAAAAAACGTTTCCTGGATCAGACGGTTTAACACGGGTAGTACAAGTGCGAACAGTCAACAATAGATTTCAACGACCGATAGCCAAAATCTGTCGACTACCGATAGAACAATCCACAGCTCAGGATAAGTAGCAAATTTATGAAGGAGCAACCTTCAGCAAGTGTCGTCATGTTGTCCTGTGACTGGTATCGTTCTAAGTGTTCTTTGTTTTGTGTTTCCTATTCTAATCAAAATCCTCCATATTATCCACTCATTTTAGATGTCTGAGTTAGATTACACCGAGGAAGATCTCGCAGCAGCCGAAGACCATTGGCTATATGGGACTACAGGTTCGATGGGGAGTCCTCTCCTCGAGATTGACTGCGATTTTGCCGCAGAACTTACCGAATTGTCAGCAGCCCTCGACGGTCCACCTAAGACGAGTCAACCAAAACAAGGTACGGGGAAGCCAGCTAGTCCACCAAGACCATCGACTCCTCCAAAGGTAACAACACGGGAGGTCCCGCTAAGGCCTTGGAGCAGTTCTCCAGCACGTCCCGTTCCCAGGAGAAACTTTGAGGCAATGACGTGTGGACCAGAATTCCGAGTTCGGACACAGCCGCGAAAGATTCCCACCACGAAGACCAGCTCCACACACAACTAAAGATGACATCAACATACAACAATCACAAAAAAAAACCCTGCTCTGAGCCAACGTCACAACCAGTGAGCATCATAATTGATCTAACCGGACCAGATACACCAGCTCCCAAGCGACAGGCAACTCAGAACATCAGGGAACATCCACAAACAACCCTCAAAGGACAGCCAACAACCATAACTGCAAAACCATCACAAACGTTTAGAACAAACATTTCCTTGCATAAATCAACACGGGTCAACGTAGGAACAACAACCAGTGTATCATTAGTAAGAACTAAGGCAGATAACGCAAACGTACCCGTACAGACTCCAACTATCATAAATGGGCGACCGCTACGGAATTTATCATTGTTGAAACCTACCACAAATATCCAAGAACTAGAAAGAAGGATCAACAAAGATTTCCAAAAATTCATAACCCGAGAAGGCGAAGATTTATACATTCCGAAACGGGTGCTACAAAGGTTAAACTTCTCTCAAATACAACAACGAAGACATAAAGAGTTTACAGTGAACTTACCTGATAAGTACCAGGTACGCCTACATATTAAGGCCGATGGTACCATTATTTTCCACCACCACCATAAGAGGGGGATCGGAAAACAAAGGGCTTTGTTGAACGCAGGCGTTCAACGAGGGGGAGAATGTTGAGCCCCAACCTAAAAATACAGATATTAATATACAATTGAAGACAAGTAAACAACATGGTATACTCACCTGTATGGACTATCTGAAAAGAAATAAATGAATTAGTACATAAATTTGAAAATCTAAATAAAATTGAATTTTATAATATAAATAAACAAATGAATTATAAACTTTACACTGAATTTTAAACATTACACAAACAACAACACATGGAATACGACAACAATTACAAGGCAAAATTTGAACTTATAATTAACATTGAAAATTACATATATTCACGTACACGACATAAAATAAACATATTGCACACAAAACAAGTAAAAGGTATTTGCTAATAAAAGGATAAATGTAACAAATATGCACTAAAAACAACCTAAAACAAAGCAGCCCTGACAGGCAATGTGCCATCGCACTTTCTGGCATTTTTATAAACAAATAATGACACCATCAATAAACTACACATTAGAATCACTGCACAAACACTACCCAGCGGGAAAAAGAATTAATTCGAAATTAATTTAGAATCAATTCCCGTACAAACGAACTAATTCCATTTGTATTCTTTTGTATGAAACGAATGAATTACTTTAACACGGCCATTGCATTGGGCGGAATGAATTTATTCGCTCTGCATTACAAAATAATTAATTCTGAATTAGTTACAAAGTGTTGTATTCTGAACTAGTTACGAAGTAATAAATTCAGAATACAATACTTTGTAACTAGTTCAGAATGGATTCCTTTGTAACTAGTTCAAAATGCAACACTTTGTAACTAATTCAGAATTAATTATTTTGTAATGCAGAGCGAATAAATTCATTCCGCCCAATGCAATGGCCATGTTAAAGTAATTCATTCGTTTCATACAAAAGAATACAAATGGAATTAGTTCGTTTGTACGGGAATTGATTCTAAATTAATTTCGAATTAATTCTTTTTCCCGCTGAGTAACTGTGAACACATATGACAAATATTACTGTGAAAATAGCGTTGTATATAACATAGGTAAACAAATAATTTGACAGTTATAACATTTCAATTAATTTATTTTAATATTTCAAGCATAGTTTAATATAGTTTTTAATTTATTGATTTTTAATAGTATGTATTTTTAAATACTAGATAATAATAAAAAAATTAACTTCATTTAATTTTGAAATTTATAGTAAAATAAGGACTTCAACTTAATTTACTGCTTCTTTCTCTGGTCATAAGCACGCTTGTTTAATTTTTGCTTGCTTAAGCAGAAACCATTTCTTATGGTTTTTCTGCATCTTTACCAACTAGCAACTCTGAAAATTGTAAAAACTAATATTAAAACCTATATTTAAAACTATGAAATATGGTTGTTACCTTCTAATTTTTCAGTTATTTTTTTAAATACTTTAAACGAGAGTTTTCCATGACTTCCATCGTAATTATAAGTGTTAATTATGTTTTCTCCTATAAATTTGTGGAAATTTTTTTCAAATTGATCTGCTGGGAGAATTCGCTTATGTATAGTAAGCTGAAACAAGATAAATTAAAACATATTCTTAGGCATTTGTCATAAATAATCTTTCTTACATGATGAACGCGATTTGGCTCATTTAGAGCTTCTTCAAACTCCTGCACTTTATCTGTACTATCTAGTGGAAATTGCAGCAGTTCTCTTTGGGTAGCAACTTCTTGTCGCAGCAACTTCCATACTATTGCTTCCGTTGCTGTGATGGACTCTGCCATTGGAGCCAATTGTTGATTCATCTTCTTTCTACATATATAAAACAGTAAGTGACTGACAGACAACGCACAGACCAAACCGCTGGACCTAAAGTGCTGAAATTTTCACAGTGCATCCCTACAATAGGCCTACCCTAAATGGGAAGTGAAGTGAAGTGAAGTTAGGTACCATTGCATATGAATGTATGAGAGTGACCGAAATGGAAGTGAAAGTGGAAGTATAATTTCGAAAAATTTCGAAAAGTCATTTTGAGAAGTAACCGTGCGGTAAGAACCGCACAAGAAGTAAAGAAAAGTTAAGAAAGTAAGGCTGTTCACTTGGTACACTTCTTATGAACTTTTTATTTTGGTTTATATATAAATTTTGAAAGAAATTAAGTCTACTTCACTTCTGCGTTACTTTTCATTTAGGGTAGGCCTAATGACATGAACATCCACTAAGAAGCGATTTTTCGAAATTAATCCCATAAGGGGGTGAAATGGGATTGACCCAAATTGCTGGACCTAAAGGGCTGAAATTTTGACAGTGCATCCCTATAATAAAGTGGACATTCACCATGAAGCGATTTTTCAAAATTCATCCCCTAAGGGGGTGAAATGCGGTTGAATAGGTTGTATGGGGAATTTTTTTTCTGAAAGGCGTTGCAACGCACGCGGGTTTTTTTGCTAATAATATCATATTAAAAATGCATTAAATTAAATATAGAGAACTTTTGAACACTTACCTTTTTTTAATTATATTTTTTATCGCTGGTTTTGAACTATTAAAATAAAACACTTTTAGTTATTAGTTCTTCATAAATATAGTTCACTTATTAGTTCTTCACAAATATTATTCACTTATTAGTTCTTCACAAATATATAATTTTCCCTTTTCAAAAATGTCACTTTTTTCACTAAAAATTGATCCAACTAAAATTTTTTTTCAGCCGTCACGGCTTGAAACATAAACAATGAATTAAAATTTCTTCCCAATTCATTCAACAGGTCCTCCCATTTCAAATTATGTAAGTCATAAAACTTTTCGGAAACTTCCAAGAATCCAAGAATTACAAACCTGCATTGAAAAGAAAAGGACAACATAGGGTAAAAAGGTTTTTGTTTGCCTTTTAATTGCAACTAATTACTTTGTAATAAATTCGGAATTCATTCGGATGGAATCAATTCGAATTTTCCCGCTGGGTATAGGTGGACAAAAACACTTAAATCTTACCTGATGAATGCACGAGCAGGTATTTTTCGCGTAAAAAACACGGCGCGCGCACAATGAAAACTTGAGGGCAAAACAAACGTCAAACTTTATGTTGCGACATAAAGCCACCTCGCCGTACTATGTAATTTTTTGTGGCGAATTCGCTGGGAATGCCATAAAAAACGAATTCTATCTATTAAAAAAGATATTATAAAAAATATAATTTTCCATAAGGCTAATGGGAGTAAAAGAGATGCCAATTATGTAAAAATGGAGCGAGATAAAAAATAATTATGCAAAAAAGGATGCCGGAAATGGCGTCGATAAATTATATGCATTTTCGAAAATAATAAAATTATTAAGAAAAAATTAGATAGAAAATTGGAATAAATTGGAAGATTGAAGAATTAAGTTTAGACGGAAAAAATTGAATAATTGTGGCAAAAATATGACTGGAATAAGGAAATAAGGAAATATGCGTACTTTGGTAATGCAGTTCGCCAAGTACTACTTTTGAGGATATAAAAGCAGGAACCAACAAGAACTCAGCCTCTTTCGTTTGATAGAGTTCGAAGTGAAAACAAGTATATGCCTTTTGGTGAAAAACTTAGTAAATGCTATGTCAACCATTCAAGTGCAGTTTTAATTAATAAAGGAATAGTAGTCAATCAGGAAATTGTGAGTATTCTCGTACATGCCATTCAAATTGGTGAAATTGGTAGAATAAGATGCATGATTTTTTTTATATAAAGGAAAAGTTTGTATACTGAAACCAAGGTATATTGTTCATAATGATGTATTACTAACATATAAAAAAAATCAACATCAGGTAAAAAACATATAACTTGTGAAAACCCAACCACACATGCCAAATTGGTGAACGTGTAAAGGCACATGCAAGTGTATGTAATACCACTATAATACCACAAATACTAATTTTTATATATCAAAAAGACGTAAGGAATTTTTCAATAAAATTTATTTTCATAAACTAAACATATTCTTATCATTTGTAATCGCTAGAATATCAATTGCCACGATATCCTTTTTCTTTGCATACAGCCAGTCAAGGTGGTTTATGTTTTAAATCACTGTGCACAACTGGTAAGTTTACTTGTCTACCCAAATCCTCAAAAACTCATATGTCCTTGTCGACCAGAAAATCCTGACTCCCCTTTCTCAGATTTTTTTCCTTTTTTTCAGTTTTTCCTGGCCTTCCTATTTTTACAAAAACTTTTTTTCCCAGTTGTTCGTGTTTTTTGTAAAGTGGCTACTACAAGGTATAAAAATAGGCCCGCCGTTACAAAATTAATGGGGTAGGCCTAAATTTGATAGCAACGAATAGAGTTTTCCTTTTCATAAAATCATTTCTCCGATTTTCTTTTTTTAAATAACCGGCGGTATTAACTTTGGTGGCAGTACCCCTAATCCGAACGCTATTCTGCTCACGTGCTTCACTTTAGTAAACACGAGTGATTCAGTTTATTTTCATCTTACACAGTTATAATAATTAAAGTTCCCAGTAGGAAATTTGGAACACATTACCGATAGAATCGGTTCTGTAATCCGTTGACAATACAGTAAATAAGATTACAATTGTAAAGTTTTCCAATTCTAATGAAGTAGTTCTTTGTCGGATTACATTGATGCCAAAGTAATGTAAAGTGTAATGCAATCGCAGCTGATGCGGCACATCTCTTAAAAATGCGAAAGAGACAACATGCAATTTAATTCATCCTGCATTACATGTAACCAATGAATGTACCAGTTCTATGTAATGCAAAATGGAGGCGATTGGTTACCGCCTATGACATCGCCATGCAAATGTAATGCCTTATCTCCACTTGCTGTAATCTGAACGAGAACTAGTTGCTACTCCTTAGAACTACTTTCGGAATCGATTGGGTAATTACTTGCTTTCCCTACTGGGTTAAAGTATTTTTAATGTAAACAAATACATGTAAATTACACTGATACCCAGTAGGAAATTTGGAACACATTACCGATAGAATCGGTTCTGTAATCCGTTGACAATACAGTAAATAAGATTACAATTGTAAAATTTTCCAATTCTAATGAAGTAGTTTTTTGACTGATTACATTGATGCCAAAGTAATGCAAAGTGTAATGCAATCGCAGCCGATGCGGCACATCTCTTAAAAAAGCGAAAGAGACAACATGCAATTTAATTCATCCTGTATTACATGTAACCAATGACGGTACCAGTTCTATGTAATGCAGAATGGAGGCGATTGGTTACCGCCTATGACATCGCCATGCAAGTGTAATGCCTTATCTCCACTTGCTGTAATCTGAACGAGAACTAGTTGCTACTCCTTAGAACTACTTTCGGAATCGATTGGGTAATTACTTGCTTTCCCTACTGGGTAATCCAATTATATAAAATATATTGCTAAACTGGAAGGTTTAGTGCAGTGGAGTAAGGTGGAGTGGAAACCTGCATAAAAATAATTAAATTAATAAATTAATATTTTTTTAAGCCCCACCAAATTTTAGTGGCAGGAGCCGCCACTGTTAGCTGCTTTTTTGCAAGTCGGGAAGTGATTTGTAGTAGGTTTCGGTTTTTCGTAATAACTGCATTTAATGTACGTTCTACCAAATATGATGACTGGAAAGCAATCAACAACTTCTGTACAATAGGGGCGAATTCGGAAACGCAGACTGCAGTCATTTGCAAGTATTCAGCTACAGACTTCTAATTGCTGAATACTTGCAAATGACTGCAGTTTGCGTTTCCGAATTCGCCCTAGCTCATAATGCAAAGGACCGGATTGGAGCCCGCCTTTGTAGCCAAAAATGGTGGAATCCTTCTTCAAACTTTGTTTTCAGCTTCTCATTTGTGGATATTTCAATAACTTACTATTGATTGAAATTATTTAACTTGCTAAAAAAAGGAGATCTAAAAGAATGCGGAAATTGGAGGGCATTACCATACAAAATATGGTAGTAAAAATACTGACCCCCATATAGGGTTGCCAGGTGTCCGGATTTAGCCGGACATATCCGGCTTTCTACAGTCGTGGCGGCCAAATTTATACATGTCCGGCCTGTCCGGCTTTTGTCCGGATTTTAAGCGATTGTCCCTCTGATCATGTAAGAGTAGCTCCAGTACACAAAGATTTAAGCAGACCAAGTAACTTCCAACACTGCATCCCGGACTAATAAAAAAGGTAGTCCCGGAGTGAGCGTTGCAAGTGACCTGGTCATTTCGTGCCAATTGATTCATTTTAGAAATGTTTCCTTTCGGGTAGTAAGTTGATGATGTAAACGTCAGCTGCGTGAGTAGTGGTGGGGCTGATCGTGGCAATATGTACATTTTCTCCCCACCACCCCACCACAGGTGGCCTTATCTTAATTATCAATTCCAACAAAAATCAAGCGACCTGAAAAGATCATCCAAAATGCAACGCTGCCTCCCGGACTATAATGAAATGGCCAGTTTTCCGTCCAAGGAAAATAGATGATTGTTTATTTAGTCTATTTTGAAATAAACGATTGAAAATACCTAACTGACTCTATTTCTATTCAAAATGGGTAGTCCGGATTTTAGGGCAAAATGCCCGGCTAAATGTAACGCCGTGTCCGGCTTTTTTATTTTTGGACCTGGCAACCCTACCCCCATAATCCTTTGTAGAATCTATCTATATATATAAAAGTGAAAGTATGTCTGTAAATGTTCAATAGACTCCGAAACCGCTTATCCGATTGGCCTGAATTTTTGTATATAGGGGTTTTCGGGTACGGCGGGTGTTCCTACGAGGTCTATTTTGCTCTATCTCGAACACTTCGGGTGGCTGTAGTGTACCGATATCCGTAAAATTCGAACTTTTGTATGGGAGGTACTCTTCGAATTACTGCTAAAGAGCTCAGATCTATATTATTCTGGTTTTTTCCGAAAAAAATACGATTCCCAAAGTTTCAGATCGATCGGTCCAAATTTAAAATGGCGGCCAACACAAAATGGTGGATTACCTTTTTCTTTGCAAGCCATTCGGTATGGGTATTAAATGAAAGGGTATGACAAGTAGTGGTGGTCAGTCATCAGCGGAATAGGGGGAATAACATGTAGCATAACATGCACGTGTCGTAACTATTCCGGACTGATGGAAGTGCGATCATAACCTCCTAGCGGTGGCCACTGGTAACTATCCTATGAGAGAGGATAGGCTAACATGATCGGGCTAGTCCCTTCCAAGTAAGGTTGGCGTGAGGCTAATAACCTCACCCGTAAAAAACAAACATTACGGAACGAGCAACATGCCTCGGATACTGGAAAAAACGACGACGACCACGGCAACGAAAAAGGCAAAATGATTTAAGAATTTTCTCATGGAACGTACGAACTCTGTACAGAACTCGAGCTGTACAACATCTGGCCGATACCCTGTCAACATATAAAGCTGACATTACCGCCATTCAGGAGATGCGATGGACAGGGAATGGTGTTTTGCAAAAACCTGATTATGACGTATATTACAGCTGTCATACGAAACACCATGTGCTCGGGGTAGGTTTTATGGTCAGCAAAAGGATGAAGCCTACCATTATCGGCTTTAAAGCAATAAACGAAAGGCTATGTACCCTTCGTGTGCGAGGCAAATTTAAGAACATCAGCCTCATAAACGTTCACGCACCTACAGAAGAGTCCCCGGACGATGAAAAAGAAGAATTCTTCGAAGTAGTTGAACGGGAACTTAATGCCTGCCCCAGATATGATGTAAAAATCATATTGGGAGACCTGAACGCCAAAGTAGGCCGGGAGCCCGTATACAGGCAATATGTCGGCACCCACAGCTTGCATGAGAACACTAATGACAATGGGCAGCGAGTTATAGAGATGGCAGCAAATAAGAACTTGGTCGTTGCAAGTACCAGATTTGCGCGTAAAGATATCCATAAAGCCACCTGGATATCTCCTAATGGGGCGACTCGCAATCAAATAGACCATGTGTTGATAGACCGCCGCCACCTTTCGGGTCTGATGACGGTACGAACGTACCGAGGTGCCAACTTCGACTCAGATCACTATCTTGTTGGTATGGTGCTCCGAGAGCGCATTACAACGCTGAAAAGCTTTGTATCCGCTGATCAGGCTCGAATCAACACAGCTGCACTACGCAACAGCCAGAAACAGCTACGGTCAGGCGTTAGAACTCGCGCTCAGAAGAGCAAGTCCTGGGGATGAGATGCCGGGCGTCGACGAGAGCTGGACCCGCCTTAAAAATACTGTCATTAGTACTGCTGATTCCATCTTAGGCAGAAGTCGTAGAGATCGGAACGACTGGTTCGATAATGAATGCAAGCTGGCAACTGAACGTAAGAATGCTGCGTATCGAGCAATGCAGCAGTCTCAGAGAACACGAGCACGCGAAGAGAAATATAAAGAGCTCAGAAAAGAAGAAAAGAGAATTCACAAACGAAAAAAGGAAGCCTGGGAGAAAAATCTCGTTTGTGTACTAGAACAGTACAGAGAGCGACGGCCGCACCAGGCGCGGGAGTTCTACCGAAGAGTACGCGGTATGACGCAATTCACACCTCGTTGCACATACTGCAAGGACAAAGAAGGGAATCTGATCACCGATCCTCAAGGCATCTTGGAGCGATGGGAAGAGCACTTTCATGAATTGCTAAATGGCGAGCTAACTGAGGATTTGGAGGCTCCACCAATATCTGACGATAATGCTACGCTGTCACCACCAAGCTTAGCAGAAGTTAGCAGTGCCATCACCCGGCTCAAAAACAACAAGGCCTCGGGTGCAGACGGCATCCCTGCGGAGCTGGTTAAATATGGAGGGCCTACATTACACCAAGCGATTCATGAATTAATTGTGCAAGTATGGGAGCAGGAAGCGATGCCAGAAGACTGGAGAAAAGGCATCCTCTGCCCGGTACATAAAAAAGGAGATATCACAACGTGCAGCAATTATCGTGGTATAACGTTGTTGAGTACCGCGTATAAGATATTCTCCGCCATCCTACAAAACAGGATGGCCCCATACGCTAGAAACATCATAGGCCAATACCAGTGTGGCTTCAGCCCAGGCAAATCAACAACCGATCAGATTTTCACTTTGAGGCAGGTTATGGAAAAATGTTTAGAGTTTCAAAACTCAATCCAACACCTCTTCATAGACTTTAAAGCCGCCTATGATAGCATAGCCAGAGTAGAACTCTACAAAGCCATGATAAAATTCGGCATTCCCAATAAGCTGACAAGACTATGTAGGTTGACCATGACCAATGTGACAAGCCAAGTAAAGGTATCCGGAACACTGTCCAGACCAATCAACATCTATAATGGACTCCGACAAGGGGACGGTCTGGCCTGCCTCCTTTTCAACCTGGCGTTGGAGAAAGTGATCCGAGATTCGGGCGTGACATCAAGGGGCACAATCCTTCACAAGTCCACCCAATTACTGGCTTATGCAGACGACATTGACATCATTGGAAGAACATCAACAGCTGTACAAGAAGCTTTCACCCAGATTGAGCGGGCGGCAGGAAATCTGGGACTGCACATCAACGAAAGCAAAACAAAGTACATGGTGGCCTCATCTGCAAGAACACCTAACATTGGTCCCACAATCAAGGTAGAGGAACACGAGTTTGATGTGGTAAAATCATTTACCTACCTTGGGTCAATAGTAGCAGCCGACAATAGCATGGAACCTGAAATACGCGCACGACTGCTAAAAGCCAACAAGGCCTACTATAGCCTGTCAAGGCTCTTCAAATCCAACCATCTAACCATAACGTCTAAACTTTTACTATATAAGACGATGGTCTTGCCGGTCCTCACATATGCATCCGAAACGTGGGTGCTTAGCAAAAAGCACTCTAACCTCTTGGCGGTGTTCGAGAGGAAAATACTTCGGAGGATTGTTGGCCCCGTATGTGAGGAAGGACGATTCCGGAGACTCTACAATGACGAGATCTACGAGCGCTATCGCGACATAGATGTTGTGAAGAAAATAAAGCTCGGTAGACTCCGGTGGGCAGGACATCTAGCTCGTATGAGTGAAGATGAGCCTGCTCGGAAAGTTCTCTGCGGTAAGACTTATGGGGTGCGACAGCGAGGGAGACCCAAACTCCGCTGGAAGGATGGCGTAGACCAGGACGCTCAGAGCATAGGGGTGCCAAACTGGATGACATCGGCTCAGAATCGGGACCGGTGGAGAGAACAGTTGCGAGAGGCCAGGACCGGATCCCGGTTGTAGAGCCGTTAAAGAAGAAGAAGATGACAAGTAGTATCACCTGATTACTACTATTGGTTTATGGGTGCAGCATAGGCGCGCCGGGTCCCAGCTAGTTGAATATAAAATAGAGTGCCAGCTAAGAGAACAACAGATAGGATTAAGGAAAGGTCGCGGATGTATAGACAATTCAAACACGTCGAGCAGATAGTCGAGCAATCTTTAGAAAGGAAGCCACCATTATACATTACGTTCGTTGATTTAAATCTTTTCGGACAGTGAAGCTGCCATCAAGGCACAAACTAGTTGTAGAGTGCTTTGACGTACCCCACAGCCTGATCAGAAAAAATAAGGAACCGCGGGTATCGAGGGCAATGAGGCTGGTCCAAGTCAACGATAGAGGAGTGGGTAAAGGGACTGAACCTAGTCTATTGGGAATCAGTCCCAGGTCTTAGACAGAATAAAAATCTTATAAGACCCTTTACCCTAAAGGACATCATCACTTTCAACAGGGCTGGCCTGGTGTGTGCCAAATTTGAGCATCACCGGATATCGGGAAGTGGTCGAAAAACCGATCGCAAGATTTATTTACATTTCACGAGCAGATTTTAGCTTTCACCCTCGCATCCCCCACCCCTGGACCAACTAGGTTGTCAGCCATTGTCGAAAACGGCTCCTCCCACATCTCCTCTACATATTAAAAACAAAATTGGAAGGGGTACAGATGGGTTTCAAAACTCGTCTCTGTCTCTCCGTCTATAGGACTGTCTCAAGAGACAGAATGTCGACTCTGCATGGAAGGCGACAAGCCTTCCACACATATTCTTTGTTAATGTCCTGTTCTGATCTGGCTTAGAAGAAGAACGTTTATCAGAGAACCTATGGGCTTATGGGAATAACTTGGCCGCAGTGTTCACCATATGGGTTGCCCGAATCATCGGAGCGAGGATCAGCCGATGTGATATTTCATTCTTATTATTATTATTATTAGTAGTCATTGATTCTTCGTTCGATATAATTCAACGCTGATTTTTTTTATTTGAAAGCTTTCGAATTTCCGTGTTGTTCCATTACCTGATAATTTCAGAAGTTGGGTTTTCTTTAAAAAATAGACACTGAATTAGTAAACGGTACGCTCGGAATTAATACAAGAACCCGTGATTTAAAAATGAAAAGTTGTAAATGCTATGAAAGTGGCCGAAATGCAGGAGGAGTGCCGATTTTTCGGTATTTCGAGTGTGGGAAGACAAAGTAGCTTCGCCCAAAGGTTAGAAAACCACTATAAAAGGAGACGAAGAAATCAAGAACAATTGTTACAAGAACGAATGTAAGCATTGTTAAGTAACCTGCACTTGCAGCAAAACGACGACAAAACATCGCTACACAGAAGTTATTAGTTAAGGTGACCAACTATTTTTTGTGCAAAAGGAGTACGAATAGAGCCTCGTTAGATATAGTGATTGGGGTTATGAAAAAAACTAAGTCTTCACTCGATTATATATTTTTAAAATAATATAAAAATTAATAGTAATTCTAAAATTTTAAATATAACTTTTAATTCTTCAAATCATACTTTTGTGTTACATGAATTTTTTTTGGTTAATTCTGAATTTTCTTCCAAAAGCGCCCAAACGTCAGAACAACTTGCATCACTCATGTTGAATTTAGCGGCTACAACTGCAGCTAGTGTTCTTACGGGTAGTTGCGATTTTCCTCTGCTCTAATAATCATTTCTAAAGGAAAATACCCTATCTACAGCAGCATTACTACCGGGCAACATAGTGCACATTCAATCAATAATTTTAAATTTCATGGGGCGTACGAATGCATCATCATATCTCTTTCTACATTGTAAAATAAAATCTTTTAAAATACCACTAACTTCTTTCTACAACTGAAACTTTATTATATTCAGTTTCTTGGCTAGTTTTATGAAAAAATGATGCCTTGCCTGGCCGAGGACGAAATAGAGCATAAGTTCTTACGTAACGTTTTGAAAGAACGCAATGAAAAGCAGGGGCGGATCGTGAATTGGTGGGGCCCTGGGCTAACACTGCTTAGGGGCCTACCTAATTACTCAACTTATTGCCATTTTGCCAAAAAAAACTGTTTTTTTACAGTGATGTAGGTATACGGTATACGAAAAAAATAGGACAATAAAATATTTTGTTTATACCTGTATAATATGACTTATGCCCGATTTCTTCACTTTACACTTATCCACGGGTTTTCTAACTTTCGAATAAAAATAAACTTCGATTAAATGTTGGACGGTTTTCTTCACGCGAATCTAAAGTTACATATTCCACAGATAGTTAACCTACCATTCATATGGCATCTCTGCAAATTGCTGAGATATGTTTGGCTTTTGCGCAAGTCTCGTTAAAAAAACGCAAAATTATAATTTGGCGGTTTTTTTGACGTCAAACATTGAAATAATTTAAAAAAATTTAAATTGTAATTGGGAGACAGGCAAATACTTCCGCCTACTTAATACTTAAATTAAAGTTCTCATTTATGAATGTAAACTTATTTTTTCTAATTTTAATGTAACATTTTCCATTAAATTTTCCTCTTCGCTCTCATCGGTCGAGAAAACATTAACATTCATAAATGGGTCCATTTTTAATATGATAAAATATTTAAAAAAAAGTCAAAAACAAATATTTTGACACTAACCAAGAGATAAACCCTCAAAATTGGCCAGCTAACTTTAACCCCCCGATAAGTCCTAACCCAACGATAGCAAAAGTGAAGAAAACCAATTTCTTTAGATATATTATGGATAAAGCTAGCAGAGGTATAACCCATTGTGAAGAAATCGGGCGTTAGTGTATGTATATGCAAACAGCAACTGTACGACATTATTGCAAAACAAATTGACAGGTTATGTGTGGTTCTGTTACATAAATTATGTGCTGCAAATTCCTTTATTTGCTCATCACACTGTAAGTCCTTTTAGTTAAATCGCAATTTATGGAAAGAACTGATAATTTAGTCGATAGTTCGACATTTCGACCTCTTCACCGCTAGTGATTGGCAATCTTTAAGATGGTATAGCAATTTGGGAAAACATCAACAAGTTTCTTTTCATAAATTAGCATAACGCACTTTACAAACCAATCTTTTCTTAAGTTCAAAAACTACAATATATATTACACAAACCATCCCCATAAAAATGCAAGGGGCGGAAGCGCGATAATCGTCAAAAGCTCTATAGAACACTATGAAGAAGATAAGTTTTGCACAGCTGAATTTCAAGCAACAACAATAAGCATCAAAACCGAACAGTACCTACTTTCATTCACAGCTGTCTATAGCCCACCAAGACATAAAATTAGTTCTGAACAATATGAGGAATTATTAAAAAAACACAGAAACCGATTCATCATGGGCGGTGATTTCAACGCAAAACACACGCATTGGGGATCCCGTCTGATAACAACAAAAGGTCGTGAATTGCTTAAAGCAGCTCAACAAACAGGATGTGAGTTTGTTTCAACTGGCAAACCAACATATTGGCCTACAGATAAGGATAAATTACCTGACCTCATCGACTTCTTCATAACAAAACAAATATCCAGAAGCCTAGTACAAATAGAAGAAGGAACAGATCTAAATTCGGATCATTCTCCAATCTATATGGTCGTTAATGAAAACGCAAATTTTAAAAAACAGAACGTGTATCTCACTCACAAAAATACAGATTGGGATAATTTTAGGGAATTGCTTGAGCAAGAATTGAATCCTCATCCACAGCTGTTAAGCAAAGACCAGCTCGATGAAGAAACACTCGCCTTTACCAAACAAATACAAAGAGCAGCTTGGAAAAGTACTCCTCCTATTAAAAAGAAAGCCATTGGTTTAATGTACCCAAAACGCATTATGGACTTAATATCTAATAAAAGAAAGATTAGAAAAAAATGGCAACAAACAAGGAACCCTTACTTCAAATCGCAACTAAACCAACTCACTGCACTTATACGCAGTCAATTAAGAGAACTAAGAAATGAAACTATTAACCAATACTTAAGCGGACTCACCGCAGATAAAACAACGGATTGTGCATTGTGGAAATCAACAAAATACCTAAAACGTCCTATACAGCATAATCCACCTCTTAAATCTGTAAATAGTGGATGGGCAAAAGGCAATTTGGAGAAGGCAGAGCTATTTGCTGAGCACATGGCAAAAACATTTCAACCGAATGAAGGACCAAATTATAGAACTTGGCCAGGAACATCACAAAGGAGTGGCGAAATTCATCCAGTTACGGAGACTGAAGTCGAAGAAATTATTCGGAAAGATTTAAAGCTGAAAAAATCGCCTGGGTATGATCTGATTACCGCAGAGCTGATGCAACAGTTGCCCCAAGGAGCCATTTGTAGACTAGCAGGAATAATAAATGCCTGCTTCAGACTCAAACATGTTCCTTGCTATTGGAAAGTCGCTGAAATAATCATGGTCCCAAAGCCCGGAAAGGATCCTCATGAAGTGTCTTCTTATAGACCTATATCCTTATTACCCATAATGTCGAAAATATTTGAAAAAATTCTCATCAAGAAGCTGCAACCATTTATTGAAAACGATAATATGATACCAACTCACCAGTTTGGATTCAGAAAGAAGCATTTTACCATAGAGCAAGTTCATAGAATAGTCTACGTTATTGAAAAAGCTCTGGAAGAAAAAATGGTATGCTCAGCTATATTTTTAGATGTTGCACAAGCGTTTGACAAGGTATGGCATGAAGGACTACTATATAAGCTGAGATTACTCTTTCCCAAAGAACATATGCGACAATTTTGGAATCTTATCTCTCAAAAAGATTCTTTCGCATCAAGCAAGAGGATGCTTACTCGCACCTAAAAGAAATAAAAGCTGGAGTTCCTCAAGGAAGTATATTAGGTCCAATGCTATACCTACTTTTCACGAATGACCTTCCAGTCCCTTCAAATAGTATAATAGGCACTTTCGCCGACGATACAGTAATACTTGCAATAGAGAAAAGCGAAGTAGAATCAACCCGTATCCTGCAAAACGCGGTAGATACTGTAGTCAATTGGACTAAAAAGTGGCGTATACATCTTAATAGCACTAAATCAGTACACGTTAACTTCACTAACAAACAAACTCAGCCGCTTCTTCAGGAATTTCGCTGGGTGGGCCATGCCCGGTTTGTTGAAGGGATTAAAAATTTTATTGTTTAAATACAAATTGGCGTAAGACCATTTTAGGGGCAAAAATATCGCTTTCCACGAAAAAGTCGACCTTTCTAGTCTAACCGGATTAGATGACTCATCGATAATCCTCTAGACTAGCGTTGGGTAAGACACCATTATAAAATGAATTTGTAAGAGGTGCCTCTTTTTTCTCTTTAAATACCAATGAAGTGCATTTTTACAAGTTTAATTCTAATATTCATTAAACTGCCTTAGAGTAAGTAAGAAATCTATGCCTCCACAATGTACAGCAACGGACAACTAATTAGAAACAGTTTCATAAAAATTGCATTTGTACATTTTTTATTTTTTATGTAGCAATCCTGTTAGGAATTCATTATGATATTGTTATTGATTTCCTTCAATCATTATATGTATATTTAAAAAAAATTAAGAGGAGGTGGTGGGAATTCTTTAATTTGATTCCTACATAAAAACTGTATAAATGCAATTTTTATGAAACTGTTTCTAATTAGTTGTCCGTGGACATATACTTATTTATACTAGTGGAGCCCCTGTTTAAACACAAACCGTAAAATAGCAAAAAAAATCAAACACAAAACGAAACTCTCTTCTTTAAAAAATACCTCTTCCGATCAAACAAAACAACAGAAAATAAAAAATTGTTCTTCTGAATAAAATACTCGTTCGCAAAGTTGGGGGGGGGGGTTAAAGATTTCAAACCTGCCCACCCAGCAAAAATTTCGTTCCTACGCCCCTGCCTATAAATTAAAATAAATTAGCATAAAAATTTCACTGCAAGAGGTGTAAGGCTCTGGCTTAGACTGTAGTAAGTAAGTAAGATTTTAAGTGAATGCACTAATTCACTAAAGCTGTGTTCCGAAATATAACCCAGTATACAAGGCAGTGCTCATTAATTGATGCCATATTTTACTTGTGTGAGCCGGTGTGACGTACTGCTAATCACAAAAATATAAGGGATTGTAGGCTGAAACAGTTTCAAGTTGCAACACTTTCACGTATGCTGCTGTTAATCATAGCGTAAGCTCTTGTATCTAGCCTTTCGCGTTTGGTAGTATCTATATATTACGGAACACCGCCTAAATGTTCGTCTAGATGTGCTTCATAATAGACGCACACGTGAGAAAATACACAAACCGAAAACAAGCGACCGAGAATTCCCCGTTCCGTTCGATAGACGCGCACACGGGTTGATTGATCGCGATTTTTATAATTTTAGATCTTTTTTTTCACAATATCGTCTATTGTTTTCAATGGAGGCTGGAGGCCTTTTGTATCCACGGGGCCCGGGGCTGCAGCTCAAAAAATCCTTAAGTAGATCCGCTCCTGATCAAAAGTGTGGTATATTTTTCAAACTTAAAAAATTAAGAGCGAAGGGGATCTTATAATTATAAAATCCGTTATATTTCTGGAGTCAAAGCAAGCCAATATAACTATATGTTTGTAATTATGATTTCCATATCAATTGGCATGGAACTAGAAGCTGTATTAATTCACGGTATTTTATGATATAACACGAAACAAGTGATTTAATAAAATTTCCGAAATTTCTCCTTCAATAGACTGCAAATTTAAAATCATACTATCTTACTATTGCCTTGCATTTAGTTCTTGCACAAGAAAATGTGCATTGTGAATTTTTTTTTAAAATACTTTCGATGTAAAGATCTTCCTAAAAAGTCTAGGCTATTCGCGTAACATGGAAATTGTCAAGCACACATGTTATCATAGACAAGTACAAGAGTATAAAAGATTGCATAAAATAATCTGTATAGTTATTATATTTTTAGTATTTAAGTATTGTTGGAGTACAGGTTTTAAAAAGAGTCCTGCAGTGGGATACCCTAAGGATTTAGAATTTGGAGCTTTCCTAAATCACCCAAGTTTTCTAACTTAGAGTGGTTTGGTATTCCGTAAACGATTTGACTGATGTAGAAGATTTTTAGAAAAGATAGTACGTTTTCAAATTAAAAATGTGAATAAGTATGAAGAATTTGAAATTTATTTATTTATTTATCTACCATTTAATTTAAACTATTTCCATTTAAAACGTTTAACCCAAAATAAAATATTATTCTTTAGAATTCAAACAAACATTTATATTATCTATATATATATTAGAGTGGCCCTTATTTATATGGGCGATTTTTTTTACATTTTTGGTGGTGCTAACTCCTAAAATGGTTCTCTATACCGAAAAAAATCCTATAAAAATTTCAGCTGAATTGGTCGCGCACCGAAAACGCGGAGAAAATGTTTTTTTTTGTTTTATGTTTGTATTGTTAATAACAAATACTAAATTAAAATGTTTTTTACATTAATATATAAATAAAAATCTATCCATTACCTTTAAAATGATACCTCATTTAACTCAATACGACAGAAACGAGACCGATTAGAAACTAGTTTGCAACTAGTCGCGTGCGATTGTTCTTGCCGGTCGCAAGCGATTTCAGTTGCACTTCATCTGAACTATTGACATATTGCCAAATGTTCGTGACTAAAAACTTTGTGGGCACAGAGCACCGATTGTTCAAAAATCAGTTGCGCTCTTGTGTGGACAAGGGTATCTTTTTGGTTGCAAACTGGTCATTTTCTATAATACTATAATGAAAAATAATCCGATAAAATGCACTTTTTTCATTATTTATTTGCCAAGTTGGTTGATTTATCAAGCTAAACTTTATGATAAGGGATGATCCTAAAGGGTTAAAACCACCCCTAAATCGACCGAAAATAAAAAAAATTGTAAAATTTTTTTTTCAAGTTTATGCTTCAAATTCGATTGTATGCGTATTGTCAGGCAAAAATAAATTATTTTCAATCCTAAAGGGGTTAAAACTACCTCTAGATTAAAGTTGAATTTTTTCCCGATTTTTCGCTGGGAATTGGGTTGAATAGGTAGGTATTATCAGCCAAAAATTAATTATTTTTAACACTTAAGGGAGTAAAACTACCCCTAGATTAAAATTGAATTTGAAAAAAATTGAAATTTTTTTTGCAGTTGTAACATAAGGATTTTAACGGTTTTAGTTGAAAAAAACTTGTTAGCTGTAAACACTTGTTGGAACTTTTCCAACAAGTAGTTATTTGACATTTAAATTATTGTATAGTTTAAGGGTCCTTGTTTATTGGTTACCCTGGTAATCAACTAGTATAAATAGTTGTGCCTAGAGTATATTAATTGAGTTATAAACTAGAACTCACAGTGAGCACTAACTGGCGCTCCAGGGTCCAACGGTCTCACTGCGAGTTAGGTTATGCGTTTTGCGTTTTACTTTAAATAAATAATCAATTTATAACGAGTTAAACCTTTCTTTAATTTTTTAATAATAATTGATACACAGTGATATTTTATTTTTGATGAAATATTATTAAAACATTTGGAAAATTTTATTGTAACGCCTCTTTTAAAGGGGGTGGCGTCGGTGGGCGTGTGACGGAACGGGCGCAGTTGTAGGAGGACGGGCGGAGACAGGCAGTGGCGGGGCAGGCGAGGGAGGGCTGGCGGCGGCGGGCGCCTGACGCAAGGTGAGCGGATGGAAAAAGGTGGACGGCTGCGGCGGTGGGCGGAACCTTCCTCCGCTCGCGCGTGAGTACTATCTAGTTCAAAAATGAATAACCGAAATTTGTGGAAGGTGGTGCTTCCTTCGCCCTTTTTGCAAATTTAGAATGGTTAATGTGTTAGAATATAGAACTACAGGAAAGGGTCTTGCGTATGCGTAGTGAAATCTGCTATCAGTCGACTGTCAAATTGAGTTAGTTGGTTGTTAGTTGACTGTCAAATTACATATTGTTTTTAGTGACCGACCGAAACAGGATTTGCAGCCGAAACCGAAACTTCGGCCTCGGACGCAGTTTACGCCAAAACCGAAACAGAAATTTATTTAGACATGTTAAAATTTCTATTGAAAGCTGAAATCTAGTATACGTTTTTCATGTTATAGGTACACTAGAGAGCACTTGATTTCCCTCACTTGCAATTTCGATGTGAAACTTGCTGCGATGACTCTATTCGTTTGGTAACAATAATGTGGAAGTTCCAGATTGGCCAGCTTTGTCTACCGACTAGAACATCCTTGAGAATATTTGGGGATGACTTACAAGAAAAATCTATGCAGAAGGAAGGCAGTTTGAGCATAGGCAAGCCTTAATAATTATCATTTATAACGCCTTCGAGCTAATACCTGCACACTCATACAAAATTTTTACAAATCAATAGAAAATGGATTGTTTGAAGCTCTTAAAAAAATGGAGGACCAACAAAATATTAATAATACAAAAAAAAAAAATACATTCGTTTTATGGGTTTTTTAATGACTGAGGGTAATCAAGTGCTCCTCTTTCAAAGCACGTAAAGTGCCAAAATTACGATTTCCTGTTAATTTTTTTTTCTTTCAGTCATTTTCATTATTAGGAACTGCGAAATTACGGACTAGAACCAACTTAAAAAATGGTTAGTAAGACTAGAGTCACTGGCAGCATGTTTCAAATCGAAATTTCAAGTGAGGGTAATCAATGCTCCCTAGTGTACACTTAATTCGTGTTAAATTAAATAAAAAACAACAATTAAAGTATGTAATACCGGCGACACACTACAGCAATTTATGATCATATCCTTTATTTTCATTTTTATTTATCTTAATAAATTTTTAAGGTTGACACACTACAAACCTCATATGTGCACGCTTTTGACATGCGCTAGTTTGAAGAACTCAAATATTTAAAATTCGTAAAAATGCAAAGAGAGAGGAATTTGTGCTCAATTTATTTAAAAAAGCGCAATAAGCATACATTTATTGAAAACATGAGTAGTGATATCAAGTTATGGTGGGACCACACTACGCGGTCTTGGGTCGTACCCGCTTTTGCCTTTTTTTCATATAGAGTTTTATGACTTTTTTACGACTTTTTTACGACTTTGTCCATGGTAAAGGCCGTGCGGCCAAACAACGCGGACAAAAGGCTGTGCTTAAAAAGGTACATTGTGCGTCCACACACTATGAGCTTTTCAAAAGCGCGTACGCCGTTTCAAATGAGAATTGATTTTTTCTCACTCATGATTCAGAAAATTAAAAGATCACGCGCGCTTTTGGCTGGCCGTACGGCCAAAAGCGCGTGGATTCTAAGTCCGCGTAGTGAGGACGGGCCTTTACCTCAGAATTTAACCAGAACTGACATTAAAATGTTTTATGTACTTCCAATATTTCCAACTTCATCTATCTATATATATATGTAGGATTTGGGGTAGTTCAGCAGGGTTTTTTTGATAAGAAAAACGGCAAATTCAATTCTCCAATTTATTTAAAGTCCAATTTTAAAGTTCTTAATTCACCATAACAGCACTTCATACAATTTCTCTATACTTTTCTCTACTTTACTTTCTACTTTTCTTTTACAATTTTAACTAAGATTACGAAATACTTTAATTCTTCTATTTTGATTAGTTCTCTTACAACTTCTGTAAAAAAAAGTAACTTCGCTATCACTATTTTTTATTCAAACGTCACCATCACTTTTTATAAATTATTGTACTCTAAATTTCTAGCTTCCCATTTCTTCATAGTCTTGAATCAGTAGATGTATTCATTTTTGTTTTTGATAACCGGTATATTTTTGATTCTATTTCTGTGCGGATGTGTGCATTATCATTTTGATTCTAATTCTGTGTGGGTGTGTGCATTATCCTACATAAGGAGAAAAACACTCACTCACTTGGTCATCACCATATCTCCGGAATTATTAGACCTACAGACTTGAAATTTGGCATGCATATTTCTTTTGTTAAGTAGAGATCCTCTAAGAAAGGGTTTTGCAAAAATCGACTCCTGAGGGGGGCCGTAAAAGATATAAAATAACAGTTTTTCAACTATAACTTTTACAGACTTGAAATTTTACATAATCATCGCAGAGCTTTGAATTTTTGCATGAAGGTCCGTGGAGGTCTCCTATGATGCACCTCGAAGCCCGATTTTCGAAATTAAAAATGACCGTTGAAATATGACCGAAATTCAAAATTGCCGCAGAAATATGGATGAATTTGCCAATTTGATTCCGATTCCAATGAAAGTGGGTATCTAGGGGTTTTTAAGGTCGCAAATAACGAATTTGTGGTCAAAACTTATAAATTCAAAATGGCCGACGAATTTGCAAATTGTGTTCCGATTCCAATGAAAATCTGTATCTGATTTTTTTTAAGGTAGCAAATGATCAAAATTTAAATTCTAAATGGCCGCACCAATATGGCCGACGACGAGTTTGCTAATTGTATTCCGATTCCAATTAAAATCGGTGTATGGGAGTTTTTAAGGTAAGTAAATAACGAATTTATGATCAAAACTTATTCAAAATTGTGGGGCCAATATAGCGGAAGAATTTTGCCAAATAAGTGTCTTTTCCCGGTTAGCTGTATGTAGGGTGTTCAAGAGTTGGAAAATCGGAAAATCTTGACATTCTAGGTACAAATGGAAAAACATTGGATATTGTGTTTCCTGAAGCTCTCAAAGTAATCGGTTCAGAGTTGGTCAACAGGGTTTTTTGGAAAGGTGGTAAGGCGAAACGGAAATGTGGGATGATTTATGTATAATGGATAAGAAGGAAAGAAACCCATCACCTCTGAATTTTTAGGTATAAGTCTAGGATTATGCAATATGGGAAGAGGCTGGCATCTGGGTAAACAAATAAAACCTGAGTCAGTGACATTGCAGATGAGAACCCCGGGGCCAAGCAATTCCAGATTTATTTTAAATGTTTTAACGTTCGTGGGTTTTACAAAACACATACATATAGGTAATTTTGGTCACACCTCTAATAAATGTATTTTGAATCTCATGTCTCGAACGTTTATAGGAATACTTGGTTTTTCGTTATTGGTTACGAAGAATTTAATTTTGAAGATCATATAATTAAACGGCAAGAACTTATTTTGTGGCACCATTTTACAGAGTTTAAACTCTCCAACAATATTGAAAACTGTTTCACCGTGTAGCCCTGAGCTTAAAGAAGTGCAGAATCGCAATTTTATATATACACGGCACAAAAGAACGCTAAACATTAGAAAATAATTGTACAATTAATTCCCCTATGAAACGTATGGCATCTATTACATTTAATTCGAATATATGAACGCAATTTTGCAATATGTGACATTAAGAGATAATAAAAGTTGGTTTTTTGGCATTGCTTTCTCCTACTATAAAATATTTGTTTCATTTTTCTCAATTTAGTTTTATTGTTCTGGAAAAATTTTGTTATTGCAGACTTCTAGATTTAAATTAAAAAAAACTATAGAAAATGGCCCTCGAATTTCGAGTTCGTGGTTATTCTGTAACTATGAGAAAGTGAAAACGTGAAAAGTATTTTCATTCTCATTCTCATCGGGTCTTCTCATTTTGAGTTCTCATTTTTGTCAGCAAAGCGATTCTATAACCTAAAGTGAGATATTCCAGTGACAAATGAGCTGAATGTAGTTCACATTGGAAATTCTCACTTGTATAAACGTCAAACGTGGGGTTTTATGTCATATTTTGTAGTTATTCGAGTGGCCTACTTTGTAGATAAGACTTTGTAACATTTAAAATGGCAACAGTATTTTTATTTATAGAGCAAAGAAGAAGCCGCCAAAGGTGGGCAATTAATTTGGGGTTGCACTCAAAATTCATGGTTTTACATTTCAAACTCCCCTTTTTGCAAAAATCTTTGAACTCAAAAAGTTACACATTACTAGTTAAATTTAAAAAGTTACACCTAGATCGTTTAAATGAGTGGCATACTCCTCCCATAATTTTTTTTTGAAAATTAAAAGTTTTCACACTTCTCACAACTGTTGTGATTTGAAAATGACAAGTTCTCATATTTCTCACTAGAAAAAATTTGGTGAGAAATTATTTTTCACCATGAAATAATTTGACAGGTAAACTCACGTTCTCACCGTTCCAGAATCGCATTTATTGGAATTCTCACTGAAAAGACTTTTCACTAGACTTTTCACAGTTACAGAATAACCGCTCTGGATGCTGCTATTTGCATTAATTTTCAATCTTTTAACGTTCTTGGTTTTAACAGAATACACAGGCAATTTTGGTCATAGTTCAAATAAATGTAATCTAATGACTTCAACTTTTATATGAATAGTCGGTTTTACTTTTATGGTTAAGAAGAGTTGAATTTTGAAGGTTTGGATTGATTTTAAATGTTTAAACGTTGGGTGCAGCGAGGCGCACCGGCAGGCGCGGATTAAAGGGGGGTCACGGGGGTCATGACCCCCCCCAAAAGCAGTGCCACGGCCAGACAATTGAGAAGCCCTGTGCAATTGAGAGTCCTCTCACAATAAAGGGCGCGTCTTCCTCAAAAACACATAAGGACACGTTTTCGTAGGGCACGTTTGTTTTTAATCCACCAGAAAATTCGGTTAGTTTTGTTCGTTTTGTTAATTTTGTTTTTGTTTTTTTAGGAGTAGAAATTTTTTTCCGTCACTTTTAATTCCGTGGGGGGTCACAAAATTCTAAATCCGCGCCTGGGCACCGGGTTCCAGCTATCCAAAATACAGAAAATAAGTGGTTCATTGAGACACTTCGTCTGTGTATGAAAATTAATATCTCGAAAAATGCCATGCCAATGGATGGTTTTTATTGTCTCGATCAAAATGTCAGATCCTTAATAGTTTCACATTTTGTTATTTGAAATCAAAAATATCAAAAAATTGCCTTTTTCAAACTCACCTACTGTATATTAAAATTCATATTACCTGATTACTACTATTGGCTTATGGGAGCAGCATAGGCGCACCGGGTCCCAGCTAGTATTTAAATATGAGCTTTGTAGAACTTCATTTATGAAATTAAATTGAAGTTCACAAGCACAGTTTATGATCATAGTAGGTGACACACTTGAAAGTTACTTTAATAAGTGAGGATATGATCATAAATTCTTGTAGTGTGTCGCTGGTATAAGATAAAATAGTTATTTATTTATCTAATATTAGTATTCGTAATTAAAAAGTCTTTTATTGTACGCTAAAGCTGGCTTCCCACGGGGCGCGATATTGCGGACCGACGCGGACGTCGCGCGGCGCACAATGGGCAGGCAAGTTTGTAGCGGTGCGTAGGATCGGCCGCGAGTCGATAGCTTCAAAGGTGCGGTGCAAACTTGTGGGGTGCGGTCCGAGGTCGCCCTTGCGTTAAAATCCGCAAAATCGCGCACCGTGGGAAGCCACCTTAATAAAAGCAGTTTTCCTACGTTTCCACCAAGCAGGTTATTCCGGCGAACTGCTTATAGTCCGGGGAAATTAGCATTTAAAGGAGACAAATTCGGAAATGGCTGGTCTACAGATTCCTTGGGACTTTTTAAGAAAACAATTTCGGAATCACAAAAAAAACATGGCCGCCGGAAATATAGCGGTTTTCCGTTGTTTTCCTTGTATCTCGGTTTTTGTAGGTCGTACAAACCCGTACAAAGGCCCTAAATGTTGACAATGAAATCCTCTACAACTTTAGTTCTTACAAAGATGTTGACCCGATTAACCCTTTCAAAGTTATTCAAGGTCAAAGTTAACAAAAATCACTTTTTGACCAAAAAATCACTCAAAAAATGGTTTTTTCGAAAAAAAATTTGATCAGTCAATACTAAACGTTATTGCCTACAAAAAGCCCTCCTGTCATTTTTTCGAAAACCTAACCCTTTTAAAGTTATTCAAGCTCAAACTTTCCAAAAATCACTTTTTGGCAAAAACATCACTCAAAAACTATTTTTTTTCGAAAAAAAAATTTTGATCAGTCAATACGAAACGACAGCAGGGCTTTTTGTAGGCAATATCGTTTCGTATTGACTGATCAAAAATATAGCGCGTGTAACCAGTGCACGTGAAAGATGTGAAACATCTTTGGCGATCTTTATCTTTCTTTAAATTGAATAATTTTACATCCCAAACGCAAAGGGGAAACGCAGCTCTGGAGCTCTTTTATCGCACAGCAATTTTGCGTTGCAAGTTTTTTTACCTATTTTTATTTTCTAGTTTTTAGTTTGGTTTTTGGCTCGTATCATCATGCAAACTTCTCATCCTTTCCAACTCTTTCATTGCATCTTTGTTGCACGGTTTCTTACCTGTTAATTTCTCACAATCAAGCTCCTCAATACATAGCCCTTCCAAAGTTCTTACGCCCTTCCAAAGTTCTTAATGCTACATACCATATTGTCAGCGGCATTTTGAATTTTCTAATTTTGATAACAAATTCATTATTTCCGACCTTAAACACACCCAAATAGAGATTTTCAGTGAAATCGAATTGTTATTACCAAAATCGTACCGCCATTTTGAATTTTAAAATTTTGACCACACATTCGTCATCTGTCACCTTAAAAACCCTACCATACCGATTTTCAATGGATTCAGAACACATCTGCAAAATTCATCCGCCATATTGCCGCTGCCATTTTGAATTTTCGAATTTTGAAAACAGATTCGTCATTTGTGATCTTAAAAACTCCCCGATCCCGATTTTCAACATATTCAGAACACATTTGCAAAATTCATCCGCCATTTTGAATTGTCAAATTTCGACCACAGAATCGTCATTTATGGCCCTAAAAACCCCCGGATACCGATTTTCAATGGATTCAGAACATAATTGCAAAATTCATCCGCCATATTGGCGCGGCCATTTTGAATTTGCATAATTTTGACAACAGAATCGTCATGTGTGGCCCTAAAACAAACCCGATACCGATTCTCAATGGATTCAGAACCCATTCGCAAAATTCATCCGCCATATTGGCGCGGCCATTTTGAATTTTCTATTTTTGACCACAGAATCGTCATTTGTGGCCCTAAAAACCCCCCGATACTGATTTTCAATGGAATCGGAACACAATTGGAAAATTCGTCCGCCATCTTGGAACCGCCCTCTTGATTTTTTACAAAAATGTTAGCATTGTCACGGGAACTCAATGTGTGTGCAAAGTTTCATAAGAATCGGTTAAGTAGAAGTAGTTGAAAAAGCTGTCGCAAGATTTGAACCGAACAAACAAACAAACAAATATACTAAATAAAACCATTAAATATAAATAATAAAATTCAAATGCAGAGATCAAGAATTGAACCCGCGACTTTTTGGAATATCAACGTCATAAGGCAACCACTCAACCATTTGTTCCACTCTGCCTATATCTGGCTCGTCATGTCTGGCTCGCGGCATATAAACACTTTTCTTTGGTGCTACTATTTTTTTTTTAAAATCTCCGTCTTATTCTGTCTTGCTCAATACAGATCTTCCGTTTCCCGGAATGAAAATTGGATTGGACGAAGCGTTCCCTAAAAAGCGTTCCCACAAAATGTTCCCGACCTTGAAGAATTACTCTCAACGCGCGCAAAGATGTTTCACATCAAAAAAAATTTCGCTGTGGACCAATTTTCAGCCATTTCCGAATTTTGTCTCCTTTCGTCCGATTTTTTTGCTAATTTCCCCGGACTATTATATTTGTCCAGCGGCACTAAACAGCGCGAACTTACCCGAACGAAGCGCGACAATTCACGAACACTGAGTTTCGGCGCGGACGAAGTTTCGGCTAATTTTTGGCCGAAACCGAAACTATGGCCGAAACTAGATTTTTTGGCCGAAACTGGCCGAAACCGAAACCGAATCTTCGGTCGGTCACTAATTGTTTTCCCGCGTTCGGTAGCGCACTTTCTTTCAAACGAGTTTTTCTATAAAATTTACTTACAGTTTTTTTAAAAATACAATATAAAAAAGGAAAGAACGTTTAAAGAATTTGTTTTTGGTGTAATTGAAGTTGTTACGAGTGAATTTTCAGTGAAAAAAGAACAATGAAGTGTGCAGTTTGTGAACGTATGTAGGAATAATACGAAATTTCCGTGAGGGAAATTCGTTTTGGGGAAGTGGGCTAATTAAAATACTTCCTAAACACATATATTACATATTTTCATTAATAATTATGTAAATTACTGCGCGAAATATTCCAAATAATATAAATTTTGTTTGCTTGGATTACTTTGTTTACATTAACTAACAAAACGCAAAATTCAAGGGGATTAGCTGATTAAAATACGTAGTGACGGCGTGTAAAAAGTTCATTTGTAGGGGCAAGATTTTATTTTACATAACTGATTATTTCAACTCGCTCTTGCCACTCCTCTATTCCACTCGCTTTTTCCGCTTGTAGTGGACAAACATCTACCAAAATTTGTGCACTTACACAAAAAGAATTTCACTACGCTAAAATTCAGCGAGAGCCCTTCCTGTAGTTCTATATTCTAAGGTTAATGTACTCTAAATTTTAGAATCTTTGGGCTTATAGAATAGCAAACTGCTCTAAATTTAGAATTTTGGCTCTAAAATCGAACTCTAAATCGTTACGGAACCCCAGTCCTGTTCACGAAAAAGGAATATAAAACTCCCTAAAGGAGCACGGTTGGTCACCTTATATTAGTGAATGAATGCTGTAGGAGCATAGTCTATGCCACCGCCATCATTAAATTCAACACGAGAGCGACGACAGCTGTAACGTATGCAACTCGCCCAACAAATTTGATAGCGTCCACAAAAACAATTGACAATCCAGATAGAAAGCGTGTACCCTTTCAACAATGTCGGAGACATCACACTATTGACGTTGTATTGATTTTGATGGAAGCAATGGCAGCCAGCGATCATGGAAGAAGAAGATAAAACCCGTGCACACATTTTTGTTCTAGATGACTTTTCTATGTGTTGTATGCTATCATGTTATTCTATCATGATCACTCTTGAGTCGATAAAATAAGTTAACCTTGAGTTCTCTGAAGGATTTGTCAAACGCTAAAGCCGGTATTACACTTTTGTGTTGTGGTGTGTCGTGGCGCTCTGTGGCCAATCAGAAACGCCAAATCGGGACGCGCCATCACACCGTAGTAATGTAATCAGCCCCATATAAAATATATGAATTAGATCCACAACACAGAGCGCCACGACACACCACAACACAAAAGTGTAATTCCGGCTTAACTCATACATTGTCCATTCATTGGATAGGTAGTATCCCTGCAAACAATTTCTCGGAGGCTCGCTTTCTCGAACCATTCTCGATTCGAAAAATGCTTGCGAAGGGTACGAGAAAAAGATTCAAAACGCAAAATGAAAGCTTTCCTGGTTGATTTGTTTCTCCCAAAGCCTCATGCTATAGAAGAATATTGGGAGCCGATTTCCCCTGAATGGGACTTCAAATCTCCAAATTACACTAACAACATAACTTCATTTCACCGATTTGAAGTCCTATTGAGAGGAAATTTTGAGAGCCTTTGGTTTTTCTTCAACGATTTGTTTGAGCTTTTGACTTGTTTTACTCGGCGCAGAAGCGATTTGCTATCGATACGAGGATGCGATTCGTTATCAGCACGAGAAAGTGATTCGATCTCTTGCTCCGCTTTTTTACTAATTGCTCCTTTAATCCCTCATGGGACATAGGGCGGAAACAGTTGCCCTCCAGCGGACTCTGTTTTGCGCGACAGCTCTCAGCTCTGACCAGGATCTCCCGGTTGTTGCGGCCTCTGCTAATAGGGTTCTCCTCCACGTTGTTCTAGGTCTTCCGACTCGACGGGTTCCTTGCGGATTCCAGTCGAGGGCCTGTTTGGCTAGATTCTCGTTTTCGCGTCGCAAGGTGTGGCCAATCCAATTCCATTTCCTTCGCCTGATTTGGTCGTCTATCCTTTCTTGGCCGGCACGGCGCCATAGTTCTTCATTTGAAATTCTATCTTGCCAGCGGATTTTTAGGATACGACGTAGGCATCTGTTGATGAAAACTTGTAGGCGCCCTGTGATGAATTAGGTGACTTTCCATGTTTCGCAACCGTACAAAAGAACTGCCTTAACGTTGGAGTTGAACAGCCGCAATTTGGTGTTAATTGAGATCTCCGTCGATCTCCATATGTGAAACAGGCATGCATATGCGCTTCTTGCTTTATTTATTCTGGAACTGACGTCTTCTTCTGTACCGCCGTTTTCGGTAATAATACTACCGAGGTAACAGAATTTGTCTACCAGTTCCACGTCACGGTTATTTAGCGCTGTTCGTTGAAGGGTGTTTGCATTTATCCGCATTTCTTTGGTTTTAGTCGGATTTAACCTTAAGCCTGCTGAACTACTTTCTGTGGCCAATTTGTTTAACATGTTTCTGAGGTCCTGGTGTCTGTGGGCCAGCAAACAGATATCATCCGCGTAGTCGAGGTCCTTAAGGCGGTCTAACAATCCCCATTGTATGCCACCTGTTCTAGTATCTAGAGCGCTGACAAGGATGTCGTTTATTACTATAAGAAATAGTAATGGCGAAAGTAGGCATCCTTGCCGTACTCCTGAGCTCACTTCAAAGCTGTCGGAGAGTTTTCCATTGTGAAGAACTCTGCATTTGGAATTGTTGCTCCGCTTTTATTGCCTTCGAATTCGTTTACGAGTCGTTAACGAGTCCGAGATCGAAGCAAGCTTTCGCTTTGGCAAATCTTTCTCGAATCGTTTCCGAATCGAAATGTTTGCAAGGATGTTATGTGCAGGGATGAACCAACTTTGCCAATTGGAAATTGAGCAATTGCTACTGTTTAACACTCATCTTTATGTCTGTGAGAATTTAATGTAATGAATAAATCACCCAAAAATGTTTTTTTCTCTAGGTTTCTTCAACTTTTATTAAAACTTTCTACTCTACTTATGAAGTTTTATGCATTCTTCAGCAAGAAGAGAATGCAAGCGATTATTATAGGCAACGTTCCACAATTTCTCTTAACTCATTTCGCATGTACCCACGTAACCTCGACCTTTTAATGAGAACATAAATTTATGTAGGCAATCAGTTATAAGGACAGTTGACGGGAAGTGTCATCGAGTAATTTTATCGCAATTTATTGCATTATTATTATATCAATATATTGAGTGTTTCTAAAAGTTTCAGAAAGATTCCGATTGGAAAGAAGTGTTACAATTTTTAAATTGCAGAGAAGATTCACTTCGCAAATGTAGTAAAATTATTGCAGCGCAAAAACATTACCGACGTGCCTCAAATCACATTTTTCTAATCCCATTTACGAACAATTGAAGATCTCTTTATAATATGTAAACAAACATCGAATACGATACCCATCAGGGTAAGAGGATTAACATGTCTATTCAAAAACAACCACAACACACCTGGGCTATTCGTATTTCTTGGATGTGCAGGTACAATTATTTCAAATATGCTAGGCACATGCGTCTCATCTCCAGATTCTTGTCATCTCAAGCAGTTTCTTATCTCTGGATACCGGTCTCCTGGTCTCTCGGGGTTAAAGAAATGCTCCTAGCTAAGTGCAATAACTCGGTGGTTAACCAGTTTTACCACAAGAATAAAACTCGTGATGTGTCAGGAGGAGATTGACAGGTGACTTTTAATTTTTCTACCTTTTGAGGTTTATTGTCTTGTTGTCCCCTTGGGATAAGCAAAACGCCTCCTCTCTGTTGGTGGTAATTTGTGAAAGGGTTTTAGTTTTTAAGGTAGAATGTTCACAAATTCTTTGATTTACATAGAGTGATGCTTTTTGCTTGTTTTATTTCATTTCTCATTTTTTTACCAAATAAAAGAAGCAAATAGTAAAATTCCTGCATCTTAAGGTGTGCCTATCGCGGTAAGTAGCAGCTTACCTGCATGGAAATTACCTGGTTATAACATATAGTTAGAGTTGCAGATTTCTTCTCAATGATTTTCAGTTTCGCGTATCCACCTATATCGTGGGTAGCGCGGTGCGGTCATTTCAGACCAGTATCTGGTTAAGACATCTCGCAGCCACTTATGTCGCTAAGCAATACAAAACCACACAAAATATCCTTTGTGAACTAATTTAACCATAAGTAAACTGTGTCTGCGATAAAATAAGTTTACCTTTTTTTTTAAACTTACATAAAAAGAAAAATAAAACTTTGAAAAGAGACTGTGGTCCTTGGCTGAGATTTTCATGGAGTATTTGTGAAAAACGTTGACACAGGACTGTCGGTTTGACATTTTCATAAAATATGACATACCTACAATGCGCTTTGATGGATCCTTATTGAAATGAAATAATTTCATGGAATCATTTTTTGTTGCACGTATTGAAACATCGTTCGAATGGACACGGTGTTTGAAGACTTAAGCATGGCTTTGTATAAAAATGAATTCTTGTTCTTGTCCACTTGAAATTGTGAGAGACTTTAGCGTCGTAAATCTGATTAATAGATCAGAATCGGTGTTACCAATAAACATAATCAAAAGATATATTGATGGTTGCAAGCGTTGATACATGGTTAAGTGAAAAATCTTGCATGAATTTTCTTTAGAAACATTTACATTTATCAGCAATGTAAATTTAACAGTATAGTGAATTGGCAGAAAGAAGAAGAGGGAACGTCTAAACAGGAATATTGTACAGATACAGGAAGACTTCGATGGAGGGAGAATTAGACAAGAACACACATCTGCAGCGACATACATAGATGGAAGCCTATTAGGTGATGGAATAAAAGAAAGCTGGAGAGAATAGAATAGAATTTACTAAATCCGTTCGCCATAGTAAACGAGGATCCACAGACGGAGGCATTTGTAATTCCTCATGATAATATTTCAATACATTCACCAAAACTGGATAAATAACGTGAAGCTGTGAAAAGGCAAAAAAGAAACAAATCGTCGGGCGTAATTGGAATAGCAGCTGAGCTACTAAAGGAAGGAGGACCGCAACTCTTAGGAACCTTACACCAAGTTATACCAGATGACTAGAAGAAAGCAATTATATGTCCAATATACAGGAAAAGAGATAAATTAAACTACATAAAAACTACAGAGGCATCTCGCTCCTCAGCACCATATTTGTGAAACAAAAACTAGAACCTATAGGAGAATGTCAAGCTGAGTTTAAGACAACCAGGTTAACATCGAACCACCTGCTAACCATAAAGAAAAAACCTGGGAGAGCAATATAGATATATGCGCAACAAATAGCTCAATGGAGGAAGTAAAGATCCAAAATACAGAAACAGAAGAGTTCGAAGTGCGACAAGGTCTTAGACAAGGGGATGGACTGTCTACAATGGTTTTCAACCTGGCCCTAGAATGGATGATAAACGTCAGTCCAGAGAAATGCATCAATTGCAACACAGTTTATACAATTATATGGATATGCGAACTACGTGAACATCGTGGGAAGGTCCTTTTTGGCAGCAAGAATTAAAAGAGGTGACAAAGGACATAGGACTGAACATCAACGAGGAGAAAGCAAAGGTGATGCAACAATCCAGAGCTGGAAGATTTAGAATGGGCTTTCCCTGAGCTCTAGTCTTCCATTTAAAAAAAATTATAACTATCGAGGAACACAATCTAGAAGTAGTCGATAAAACAGTTTACCTTGGGTCTACAATTACAAAAAGAAACGACGAAAAGGAAGAGATAACTAGAAGAATACTTACTACTGGCTAATAGAGCCTTTTATGCCCAAAAACAAATACTGGACTCAAGATTTGTGCACAGAAAACCGAAACTTTCACTCTAAAAAACAGTAATACGACCAATACTGTGCTGTGGTAGCGAGACTTGGACTATGACCCAGGATAGAGAGGAACGAGTCAAAAGGTTTGAGAAATAAAAAATTGCTTAGAACTTAAAAAATAAAGGCCGTAGCCTAAAAATTCACTACGTATTTTTTGGAGAAGAAGGTAGTTGAAGTTGACATTTTTGTTAAAAAGACAACATTTTGACTTCGATGACTCATAAGTTGGTAGGGTAGGACCTTTACTTTTGCAGTTTTAGATAGGTGGGAGTATTCTGCGTACACTGATACCTACTTGAAATACAGGGTGATATGCAAAAACTAAAAAAACTTCAAAACGCCTTAGCTGCTCAACCGTTACGATTCCCCACGTGAACAGGTTCAGTCAAGATTAGAATAATATTTGCAATTGGAAGTACACGTTGTTTTTTTCGTTGAGCTATTTTGCTAAATTTTGTTTTGTGAAATCTGCTTTTATACCGTGTCTTTTTTGTTCTGTTTCTCTTCGCTGTTCTTGTTACAATGCCAAACTTTAGTAACGAAGAATATGCTGTCATGATGCTGGTGTGTAGCATTGCTAATTGCAGTGCGCATGCAGCGCGAAGAATTTACCAAGAGGGATAGCCTCATCAACGTCTACCACACCACGACGCCTTCTCAACAACCTTTCGACGTCTGAGGGAGACCCTGAACGTACGTTTTTAAGAGCAATATGGTCAACTTTTAATGGCAATATGTCGGTCACCGTTGTTGGTCGTACGAAGATTTAAACAAAAGCAATTTCTTCGCTTTTTCATAACCTTTCGTTACTCTTGTAAGGGCGAGACAATCCTCTTAGGCAAAATTCACTTTGTAGTAGAAAAAAAAGGAAAAGTGGGAATCGGACATTTTTGGGAAAAAAACTGGGGCTATGAAACGGGGAAAAGGGAGGGAAAAAATAAACGAAGGAGTCAAGATTTTTTTTTCCTTTCAAAAAGTCGTGAAGAAACATAGAAAACGTACACCAAAAATATTTTTAAAATAAAAGACAGTTTAGGTGAAGAAATTGGAAAAACATTACACGACCAATGTATGCTAAATTTAAAATAACGTTGTTAAGAAAGATAAAAACCCGTAAGCAACCAAATTGGCTAAACTTTAAAATCAAGTGTTGTGAATAAAAATATAAAACAGCAACAGAATAGACGCCATCTACAATATAAGGTTTTAGAAAAAATAGAGGAAAAAGTGTCGTAACAACAGTGTGTTAGAACTAATCCTATCAATCATAACAACTTGCGAACCAGGGAGTGAGCAAGACTAGTCGTCGTTGAGGCGACTAAGTGCACGGCCACAACGCAGCCTGGCTAACCTAGCACTGCACCTAGCAAGAACAAAATTCGACCATCGCACACTAAACTTATATGGTGTTATGTGCAGTGCTAGGCTAGGCAGGCTGCGTTGTGGCCGTGCACTAAAGGTAGAAACAGAATGGCACGGCGACCGTGGCGGTGGCGGTCGACGGAATTTAGATTCCGCCTTAGCTAACAGAATGGCGCGGCGCGGACAAATTTAACGGAAATTAACGGACGACGGAATTGAATAAAACGAATTTGAAATTTTTAATGTAAATATAATTTCAAGAGTACAGAATAAACTTTTTTAATTATTTGTTTTGTAAAAACAAATGATTGTTAATTGCAACTTTGATCTTACGTGCAATTAAAAATTTAAGTTATTTTCAATATTTTCGTATTTTTTTTCAACATTTTAATAAAGAAAAATTAACTTGGAATTAAAAAATCGAAGAATTGTTTTAAAAATTGGCTGCTATATAATATTTAGCCATTTACCGAAGATTACCCGAAACTTAAAAATTAAAGGGTTTGTTTTGAAAGAGGGTGGTTTCATGACCAGACATATATTCCTCTTCTCTCTTGGATGATCTTATAACTTTCAAAGCCTGAAAGTACAAAAAATGTATACTACATCATTAGAAAGCAATAAAAAATACTTCTCACCTTTCCGGGTTTTCGCCCAAAATATCTAGCATCACTATCTCCAGCTTGAATCCTCAGCATGTTTTATTTCAACTTTTATCTGACAAAAAACTTTAACTACAAAACTTTCCCAGAAATAAATGTAATAACTTACTTTGGCTCCTGTTTTTCCTCAGCTATCACAACCACAAGCTCCTGTTCCGGAACTTTATAGTTTTTAATCAAATATGTACAAACATTTCAACATTTGGATCATTGTTTTTCACTAATAATTAAAGTTATAAGTTATTACTATTTATTAGAAAATGAGTAACATCACAGTACCTTGAAGTATCTCCAAAAGTTTAAATTAATAAACTTTCATTTAATTCATCTTGAGTTGCTAAATAAAGACAAGAAATTTTTTTATTGTTGACTATTTTGGATTGATTTTATTATAAAAATTAGATTTAAATACCTGCAACACAGTCTTTCTGATGCCCCATAATTTATAAATAACTCCTTTTTGCCATTATATAATAAATTGCATTAATTTACTTAAAATACTAAAAAAACTCACGAATTAAATTGAAAATAACGGCCAAACAGCGCCACGACTAAATTGTCAAATTGCAGGCAGACAGCAGTTGAAAACAAAAAATGTGTTCTAAATGTGTACTAAATCAGTTTTCAATGGTTGGTATCACTTGGCGGCGGCGGCAGAATTCGGATTTGCTCTAATTTCTCCGTGCCGGCTACCGCCTCCGTGTCATTATGTTAGCATATATGGCGGTGCGTGTATTTTAAACGTTTTGGCCGTCTCGGACACCACCGCCGCCACGGTCGCCGTGCCATTCTGTTTCTACCTTTAAAGGTACAAACAGAATGGCACGGCGACCGTGGCGGCGGTGGTGTCCGTGACGGCCAAAACGTTTAAAATACACGCACCGCCATATATGCTAACATAATGACTTGGAGGCGGTAGCCGGCACGGAGAAATTAGAGCAAATCCGAATTCTGCCGCCGCACAGTGGGGCCAACTCCCGAAAAGCTGGTCATAATATGAAGGCGTCGTACGATTCGACTGAAATTTTATATTTAGAGGTTTATGAGCATTCTAAATAATAATTTTGAATTAAAATGCCACAAAACAAAATGGCGAACCAATATGGCGGACAAAAACATCAAAAGTTTGTATTTTTAATATAAAATGATGGTGTTTATAAGTAAAAATGAATTAATTCGGGTTTATAAGCATACCGATTAGTAATCTTGAATTAAAATGCCACAAAACAAAATGGCGGACCCAATATGGCGGATTAATTGCACCGGGAGGTAAAGAGAAGTGTCCGGCGTGATAAAAGGCGGCAGATAAATGAGCTCGCAGAGAAAGCGGAAAACGCGGCAAACACAGGCAACAGTAAGGTGCTGTACCAAATCACTAAACAGCTATCGGGAAAGCACTCTACTAAAAAGCATGCCGTAAAGAGTGCGGATGGAAGGCTGCTGTGCAGCGACGAGGAGCAACTCCAAAGATGGAGAGATTACTTCCTCGCCGCCCTGAATGGTTCATTTACACAGGAACCTCAGGAAAACAACAGCAACAATGCACAGCCAATAAGAATCACCACTCGTGCCCCATCCAAGACTGAAATAGTAACCGCAATTCATGCAATGGCCAATGGTAAAGCAGCTGGAAAAGATGGCATCCCGCCAGAATTGTTGAAAGCCGACTCAAGCCTCATAGCTGATGCGCTACAGCCAATCCTGGAAATAGCATGGAACACCTGTACCTTTCAGGAGGATTGGACGGAAGGTATCATAGTCAAAATACCAAAAAAGGGGGACCTAACAATATGTGACAACTGGAGAGGCATCTGTCTATTATCTACTGTGGGCAAAATCTTGTCCCACATATTACTATCAAGGATAAGAGAGGCAGTAGATCGAACGCTTAGAAGACAGCAGGCTGGATTCAGAAAAGGCCGCTCCTGCATAGACCACATTAACACCTTGAGAATCATAGTGGAGCAGTCTACTGAATTCCGATCCCCCCTTTACCTTGCTTTCGTAGACTATGAGAAAGCGTTCGACTCGGTTAATAGGAGCTTTATATGGCGAGCTCTTCGGCAACGTGGACTGCCGGATAAAATAATAGAATTGATAAAAGCTCTATACAACAATTCCAAATGCAGAGTTCTTCACAATGGAAAACTCTCCGACAGCTTTGAAGTGAGCTCAGGAGTACGGCAAGGATGCCTACTTTCGCCATTACTATTTCTTATAGTAATAAACGACATCCTTGTCAGCGCTCTAGATACTAGAACAGGTGGCATACAATGGGGATTGTTAGACCGCCTTATGGACCTCGACTACGCGGATGATATCTGTTTGCTGGCCCACAGACACCAGGACCTCAGAAACATGTTAAACAATTTGGCAACAGAAAGTAGTTCAGCAGGCTTAAGGTTAAATCCGACTAAAACCAAAGAAATGCGGATAAATGCAAACACCCTTGAACCAACAGCGCTAAATAACCGTGACGTGGAACTGGTAGATAAATTCTGTTACCTCGGTAGTATTATTACCGAAAACGGCGGTACAGAAGAAGACGTCAGTTCCAGAATAAATAAAGCAAGAAGCGCATATGCATGCCTGTTTCACATATGGAGATCGACGGAGATCTCAATTAACACCAAATTGCGGCTGTTCAACTCCAACGTTAAGGCAGTTCTTTTGTACGGTTGCGAAACATGGAAAGTCACCCAATTCATCACAGGGCGCCTACAAGTTTTCATCAACAGATGCCTACGTCGTATCCTAAAAATCCGCTGGCAAGATAGAATTTCAAATGAAGAACTATGGCGCCGTGCCGGCCAAGAAAGGATAGACGACCAAATCAGGCGAAGGAAATGGAATTGGATTGGCCACACCTTGCGACGCGAAAACGAGAATCTAGCCAAACAGGCCCTCGACTGGAATCCGCAAGGAACCCGTCGAGTCGGAAGACCTAGAACAACGTGGAGGAGAACCCTATTAGCAGAGGCCGCAACAACCGGGAGATCCTGGTCAGAGCTGAGAGCTGTCGTGCAAAACAGAGTCCGCTGGAGGGCAACTGTTTCCGCCCTATGTCCCATGAGGGATTAAAGGAGCAATTAGATTAGATTAGATAGTAATAAACGACATCCTTGTCAGCGCTCTAGATACTAGAACAGGTGGCATACAATGGGGATTGTTAGACCGCCTTAAGGACCTCGACTACGCGGATGATATCTGTTTGCTGGCCCACAGACACCAGGACCTCAGAAACATGTTAAACAATTTGGCAACAGAAAGTAGTTCAGCAGGCTTAAGGCTAAATCCGACTAAAACCAAAGAAATGCGGATAAATGCAAACACCCTTGAACCAACAGCGCTAAATAACCGTGACGTGGAACTGGTAGATAAATTCTGTTACCTCGGTAGTATTATTACCGAAAACGGCGGTACAGAAGAAGACGTCAGTTCCAGAATAAATAAAGCAAGAAGCGCGTATGCATGCCTGTTTCACATATGGAGATCGACGGAGATCTCAATTAACACCAAATTGCGGCTGTTCAACTCCAACGTTAAGGCAGTTCTTTTGTACGGTTGCGAAACATGGAAAGTCACCCAATTCATCACAGGGCGCCTACAAGTTTTCATCAACAGATGCCTACGTCGTATCCTAAAAATCCGCTGGCAAGATAGAATTTCAAATGAAGAACTATGGCGCCGTGCCGGCCAAGAAAGGATAGACGACCAAATCAGGCGAAGGAAATGGAATTGGATTGGCCACACCTTGCGACGCGAAAACGATAATCTAGCCAAACAGGCCCTCGACTGGAATCCGCAAGGAACCCGTCGAGTCGGAAGACCTAGAACAACGTGGAGGAGAACCCTATTAGCAGAGGCCGCAACAACCGGGAGATCCTGGTCAGAGCTGAGAGCTGTCGCGCAAAACAGAGTCCGCTGGAGGGCAACTGTTTCCGCCCTATGTCCCATGAGGGATTAAAGGAGCAATTAGTAGTTAGTTAGTAATATGGCGGACAAAATCAACAAAAGTTTTTGTTTTGAACATAAAATGATTTTTTTAATATAACAAAATGAGTACATTTGAGTTTAAAAGCATACGATATAAAATCCCGAGATTTACAACTTTTATTCGCTATCTGAGGAGTCATGTTCCGTAGTAGTTGAATCGTCAGTTACAATCTCGCTAAAATTTGGGATAGATTCCGCAACATCTCGTTGATTTAACAACTCCACGGCTTCCGCGGACAATGCAGATATTTTTTTTCATCCCCGAGATGATCGATATGTGCCTGCTGAAGTCGAAGACGAATCGGATAATGATACGTCTTTGACAACTTTCGCGGCGTCAGAGTTTCCGCTACTTCGCAGATTCATCTGCAAAGCATACGCCAATTCTGCCGTACTTTTCTGGCAACGAATGTTCTCAGTTCGTCTGCGTTTCGACCTTTCACTTATTTTTTCGAAATCTGTTTGAGGACGACCTACTTTATTTGGTGTCTTTGAAGGATTTGCCGGTACCCGGAAAGCTATTGTGCTTGAAAGCCAGTCTTTATTTGTTGATAAGAATCTGTCTTCTTTTCGCTGTGCTTCATTATACTTGGTCCTGAATTGATGAAGCAGTCTGCTCAAATTTCCTTTATCGTTGGAAGAAATCATAATTTCTAATCCAGCCATCAGCAATATATGTTCTTGCAAACGGGTAACAGAATTTGCTAGTTCGATATTTAAATTATCTTTTATCAGCACAAAAATGTCGTTCCTGGATAGCTGAACTTGTTTATCTTGAGAACCTTCAATAGAAAAAAATGGATTCCATTAGATAGGCATAAATATAAAATCCACCACATTATACACTGGTTTGATTAAATTTCGTTAAATTATGCAATTTTTGTCCGCCATTTTGAATTTTGCAATTTCACTATAAAATTCGTAATCAGCGGCCCCAAAAACCTTTGTAAATCAAAGTTTTTGGGGTCGTTTTTGCATGTTTTAAAAACATTTTGTTATTAATTTATATTCTGGATTCTTAACTTCATTTCTAGCACCACTGTTTGAGTAGTGACATACAGGAAGGGGCGCAAATATGCGCAGCTATTGCTTTCAGAAAATGAAACGTTATAGGGTTTGCTTCAAAACTGTATAAAAAATTAGACAGGATATTGCGGGATATATAACTTTCTCCTAACTTATGTAGTTTGAAAAGTTCTAATTTATTGTTAAATTTTACATAAATAATTATTGTTAACCAAATAATCTATTTTTGCTATTATTAATAAATATTTAGCTGGAATCAATCTACATACCTTCAGCAACAACGTCCATTTTCATTTATGTAAAAAAATTTATTTATAAAGAAGTAATTTGTGTTTAACTGTGCCACTTTCACCGTCCATCAAACAACAAATGCTTTCGCGACACAAAGAGTGGCGTATTCGAATCGACGCAGGCTCCTAGGGTAAAAGCTTTTAACGGTTATTCCGATGGATTTCTACAGCACGGACATTTAAGTTGACAACTTACTGGAACAAAACATTTAATTCGAACTTTTGTTTTTGAGGTTTTGGCCAGGTTTTTCGTGTTTTGCCCCACAGTGCGCCGCCGCCAAGTGATACCAACCATTGAAAACTGATTTAGTACACATTTAGCACACATTTTTTGTTTTTAACTGCTGTCTGCCTGCAATTTGACAATTTGGTCGTGTCGCTGTTTGGCCGTTATTTTCAATTTAATTCGTGATTTTTTTTAGTATTTTAAGTAAATTAATGTAATTTATTATATAATGGCAAAAAGGAGTTATTTATAAATTATGGGGCATCAGAAAGACTGTGTTGCAGGTAATTAAAACTAATGTGTGTTTATAATAAAATCAAACCAAAACAGTCAACGATAAAAAAAACTTCTTGTCTTTATTTAGCAACTCAAGATGAATTAAATGGAACTTTGTTAATTTAAACTTTTGGAGATACTTCAAGGTACTGTAATGTTATTCATTTTCTAATAAATACTAATAACTTATAACTTTAATTATTAGTGAAAAACAATGAATGTTGAAATGTTTTGGCTTTTTCCTAGAGGAAAAACTATAAAATTCCGGAACCAGAGCTTGTAGTTGTGATAGCTGAGGAAAAACAGGAGCCAAAGTAAGTTATTACATTCATTTCTGGGAAAGTTTTGTAGTTAAAGTTTTTTGTCAGATAAAAGTTGAAATAAAAAATGCTGAGGATTCAAGCTGGAGATAGTGATGCTAGAAATTTTAGGCGGAAACCCGGAAAGGTGAGAAGTAATTTTTATTGCTTTCTAATGATGTAGTATACATTTTTTGTACTTTCAGGCTTTGAAAGTTATAACATCATCCAAGAGAGAAGGGGAATATATGTCTTATAGATTATATACTGTGCTATGGCTTAAAATAAAAGTGCTTGTTTAATAATTTGTTTTTCTTGATTTTTCTCAATTAGATCTATGCGGCAAGCTATATTTTATTTCTTTAGGTTGTTTTTAGTTCAGATTTCTAGCGAATTCGTGATTTATTTATGAATATGTATATTTATACCTTTTATGAAACGCTCACCTACGGGTGTTTATAGACATACTGCGGAACTCCTTCATTTTTTTTGTACCCGCTTTATGAAGTATGATACACCAGGTGGTTGTGGTGTTAAGGTTGTCTACTACTACTTAATAAAAATTAGTTTTACAGAAAATAATTTTAAAAATTAAGCTATTTAAGTGATTTTAGCCAGGTCCTATAAATGGTAAAACAATTCCAAAGAAACCCTTTAATTTATAAATTCCAGGTAATTTGCGGTAAATCGCAAAATATCATTAAGCAGCGCAATGTAAATAACAAATCGCCCATTTTCTACTTCCAGGTAAATTTATCTAATGTAATGTCATAAAAGAGGTCATGAAACCACCCTCTTTCAAAACAAACCCTTTAATTTTTAAGTTTCGGGTAATCTTCGGTAAATGGCTAAATATTATATAGGAGCCAATTTTTAAAACAATTCTTCGATTAATTCCAAGTAAGTTTTTCTTTACTAAAATATTGAAAAAAAAATATGAAAATATGAAAATATTGAAAATAACTTAAATTTTTAATTCCAGGTAAGATCAAAGTTGCAATTAACAATCATGTATTTTTACAAAACAAATAATTAAAAAAGTTTATTCTGTACTCATGAAATTATATTTCCGTTAAAAATTTTAAATTCGTTTATTTCAATTCCGTCGTCCCTTAAATTCCGTTAAATTTGACCGCGCCGCACCATTCTGTTAGCTAAGTCGGAATCTAAAATCCGTCGACGGCCACCGGCACGGTCGCCGTGCCATTCTGTTTGTACCTTAAGGCTATCGACCGAAAGAAGAGTAGGCGTACCTGTACTTTGGAATATTGGGAAAGAAGAGGCCGGGTCGGAAGGCTAAGAGAAGCGCAGGAGGTGATTTAATCTAGGTTTTTTCTATACTCAGCGCTCACCTTTCGGAACTGTCGAGACCCAGGTCCGAGGAGAACTCGGATATTTATCACGAATAATATGACCTTTAACCAAATCTCTTGGCCATAGGCGAGGAACAATAACTTTAACTAAAGGAACCTGGGATTTGGACCTATTGGAAGGACTATTAATTTAAAACCTAGCTGAGGAACCATTAATTTGATCGTACATTGCCGAATATTTTGAATTAAACATATGACCTAATTACATTGGATATAATTTCAGTTCAGAACCTTAAGATATTGAAGAATATTTATTCGAAACATACATAATATTGTTACACTGCAGGAACCCTATTAATATATTAAAGGAACATTGGCTTTAAATACTAGTGAGCTGCTTTGGTTTGTAATATAAGGTTCGATTACTGTTCTTAACGTCAACTGTCTGGACCGTTTATTAATTCATGATAGGAATATTTCTTTTTCTGAAATTTGTTGTTAACGACTCCCGGGTTTTGGGTGGTGTTGTTTTATAACTGTTTCTTTGAGTCCAACCGGGGTGTGCGCACGCAGGTACTAAGGCGAGTTTCACGCTGTAATTGTAATTGTTGATTGGTTGTGTGTGTATAACTGTTAAAAGATATCATCAAAATAACTAATGGTATAATCACCCATCACCTCCGTCGCCATTTATAGTACCCACTGATTTTGATTGGGCTGATTTTGTTAAAGTTAAAGATGTGGCTTGTCGGTGTATAGGATCCTGGTGGAATATTAAAAGAGTTAATGGGGCTTATCGTGGTATCTTTATACAATGCCGGGTTATCAGTTTTGCAAGGTATGTTCTTTGGAAATCGTCCGTGATGGGATTTCCTGTGATGGGGTTTGCGGAGAGGTTTTTCACCCTTCCTGCCTCAATACTAAAGTCAGTGGCAAATCTTCTGCCCATATAGGGTCTACGTGTAGAGAGTGCTCTGACATTAAACCTTGTCATGTCCTGAGACCGATGAAGGACATCTCTGACGTTTTTCTCGTTGGTAATGAGAAAGTCATGGATCGTCTTAACTCCTTCTCCGGCAACATCCCTCATTTCCAAATGTTGGCCGATGACGTCCAGTCTATAAACGTCCGGCTTGATACGTTCTCTGACACCCTGGCTTCTGTTGTGACCAATTCGGGTTGCTTGATCAATAAATTCCAGGAAATTTCTTCTAGAGTCGCAACAGCATTAGAGTCGTTAGACGACTTACATTCGGCGATCCTTAATCAAGCCGCTACTTCTTCTTCTTCCTGCACTTTTAACTCCTCGACCTTTATCCATCCTTTATTGGACGACATAAAAAGGAATACCAAGCGCGTTAGGGCTGATATTGAATCGCTGTCTTCAGCAGCTGCGCAAAATCACAATGCCCTGAGCGCTCTGTCCTTAAGATTGGAGAGCGTCTTGGATGTGAAAAACACCTCCTCAGTGGCGGCAACATCTGAAAGCGCCTCGCAGGATGGTGAGCAGCTTCTGTCTTCAACCTGCCCCATGGCTGCTTCTCTCACTGACAATGCTCTCTTGCAACAGAAGGCCGCTAATCCTATTGCGCCTAGTATTAATGCGCGTCATAAAAGTCGCAGGAAGAATCGAAATCTTCAAGCCACCATTGGGGATGGTGTCACCTTGAGTTCCCTGCCCCGTGTTCCAGAGACAGAGTCGATCTCTAGGCCGGGCTCGGTATCAATCTCTTCGCCTCTAATTGTGGTCAATCCCCCTGCCCTTGAAGTTACGGTTCCTCTGGAACCGTGCACCCCTCTGGTGACGATACCGAGACCTTTAAATATCTTTATCTCGCGATTCTCTCCTGAAACTAAGACGGAGACTATCGGTGAATTTTTAAGGATGAAATCTATAGACCCTGGAACGGTTTTGTGCAGAAAAGTCAGCAAGGTTTCCAAGCCTGTTGCTTCATTTGTTTTGTCTGCACCGCCTGATATTGCCGAGACTCTCTTAGACCCTGGTTTCTGGCCTGCAGGTGCACTTACCAAGCTTTTTGTTCCGCGTACACGTACTCGAACCCATCATTCAAACGCTTCCACACCGAGCGCTCCGCAGCTGCCAAAAAACTCGACACGCTTTCCCTCTACTACCAGAACGTAAGGGGGACCAGGTCTAAAATTAACGACATCCGTCAGGCATCGACGGCTAGCGGGTTCGATGTCATTGCATTCACGGAAACCTGGCTCCATGAAGGCATTCTTAATGCTGAGCTCTTCGATTCCTCTTACCAAGTATTTCGGAGGGATCGTTTTACTGACTCGGAAGCTCGTGGGGGTGGCGTACTGCTAGCTTGCAGTAGTCATCTTAATTGTAACCCAATTTCGCTTCCTAGTTTCTCTAACCACCTTGACATTGAGCTTGTCGCTCTCAAAATTTCCTTTTCGAAATCTAATCTCTTCCTACTGTGCTGCTATATCCCACCAGATATGATAAGCAGACTTGACGATGGAGGCAAAAACCTCTATGATATTCTCATCTCTTGTATTGATCATATCCAGAATATGATGAACACCGGCGATGAGCTATTGCTTCTAGGCGATTTCAATTTACCCAATATTCAGTGGGTATATGTCGAAGATGACGATAACTACCTCCCTGAAGGGAACCTTAATCTTAAAGAATCCTGTTTTCTCAATTCCCTATTCTCACTCGCCTTGAATCAAATGAGTGGGGTGACTAATGAGTTGGGGAGGCAGTTAGATCTTGTATTTTTTACGGACTCAGTCAACATTACTGTTGAACCCAGTCCTATAGTCATGTCGCCTGTTGACAAATACCATCCTCCTCTCTTGCTCAATTACTGCTTCAATTCCGAGAATAATCCTTGTCCGGAGGTGGTATCCCATGCCTTTAACTTCAGAAAGGCTAATTTTAGTGAGCTGTCATCTAAGCTTGCCTTGATTAATTTCAACAGCCTACTTTCTGCTAATGACTTGGATGACGACGTGGCACGATTTTATGGCGTACTATACGAAGCCCTGGTTTCTTGTGTACCTTATGAGCCCCAAAAATTACCCAGTTCATCTCCACCTTGGTTCAATAATGAGCTCAAGCATCTGAAAAATCAGAAGAATAGACTATGGAAAACCTATTTAAAGAGAAAGGACACTCCGAGTCTCAATTTATTTATAAATTGCTATAACCGATTTCGTTCACTCTCTTCTGCTCTGTATCGAGAATATCTTAGCTGTATGAGCGATAAAGTGTTTACTGATCCTAGAAATTTCTTTAAGTTCGTCAACTCTAAGAAAAAGGTTGATAACTACCCTAATGCCATGCAGCACACGAACTTGTCTAGTAGTGAGTCGCTTGCGATTTGCAACATGTTTGCGTCATTTTTTCGTCAATCTTTCTCACCTTCTGACTTTCAGCCTAATGACAATAATTTTCGTCACATATTTACTAACCGTGAGGCTAATATTTTACCCCTCTCAATTACCAGTGCTGATATCGCGAAACATATTAACGAACTCGCATTCGACTTCACCTCTGGCCCCGATGGTATTCCTCCTGCTGTCCTTAAGTCCTGTGCAGAGGTTCTACAGTCTCCCCTGAAAACCCTCTTCCAAAAATCTCTTGATAAAGGGTACTTCCCTACTCTTTGGAAGAATTCGTTTATAATCCCTATTCACAAGAGTGGTAGCAAGAATGAAATATCGAATTATAGACCAGTTGCGAAGCTGTCTGTCATTCCGAAACTCTTTGAATCAATTATCTATTCTGCAATCGCGCCTATCTGCAGGAGGTTGGTATCAACGAACCAACATGGCTTTCTTGCAGCCCGTTCCACTACCACCAATCTTCTTGAGTTCACTTCTCATACTGTCGAGGGCTTCGTTTCCGGTTGCCAGACTGATTGTGTTTACACTGATTTTAGTAAGGCATTTGACAAGCTCTCTCACTCCATTATACTTCTCAAATTAAGGATGTTGGGCTTTCCGCGAGCCTTTCTAGTATGGTTCCAGTCTTACTTAGCTGACAGGACCTACCAAGTTCTTTTTCGTGGATCCAAATCAGTAACCATTGAAGCGTCATCAGGTGTTCCTCAAGGAAGTCATCTTGGTCCCTTGCTCTTTATTCTATCAATTGATGATATTGTTCCCTTGCTAAGACACTGTAGAATCTTGATTTACGCTGATGACATCAAATTGTATCGTCACATAAAAAGTATCGAGGATTGCAAACTTTTGCAAGCTGACCTTGACACCTTTTACTCTTGGTGTGTGAACAACAACCTGGTTCTCAATGTTAGTAAATGTGAAACCATGACTTTTGGGAGAGGTCGTAGTCCTATAATTTTCAACTACACCTTTTCTAATGAGAGTGTCCGTCGTGTTAATTTTGTAAAAGATCTCGGGATTAGATTTGATAGTAAACTCGATTTTTCTGCCCACATTAACTATATTGCTTCCAAAGGTAGTTTAGTCCTGGGTTTTATAAAAAGGTGGTCTAAAGAACTCAATAACCCCTTGATTACTAAACACCTTTATATCTCTCTTGTCAGACCATTACTCGAGTATGGGTCCCAGGTTTGGTCTCCTCACTACTCTTCGCACGTCGGAAGAATTGAGTCAGTTCAAAGGAGGTTCGTTCGATTCGCACTGAATCATCTTCCTTGGGATGACCCAATAGCTCTTCCACCATATGAATCTCGGCTTAAGTTACTCAACTTAAGCTCTCTTTGCAGGCGTCGTGAGGTTGCCGATGTTGTATTTGTTCATCAGCTCCTTAATGGAAAGGTTGACTCAGGTTTTCTGAGTCGCCGTGCGTCGTTTAGAGAGAGTGGATACAATTTGAGAGGGCCACCTCTCTTACACACCAACTCCTCTAACACGAATTACGGCAGATTCGAGCCTGTTAATCGCATGTTCATTAATGTGAATAGAAATATCGATGTTTTTAGCGTAAGCATTAGTAAAGACGTCCTTAAAAGGAGTCTTTTCAATCTGGCTTGACTGACTTTTCTTGCACGCTTCTTTGTGTATTGCATTTCTTTCTGTTTTAATTGAGTGTGCAATCTCTGGGGGGTCACACCTCGCATATAAAAATGTGCGGGGTGTGACCTTTTCGGGATTGCATATTCAATTTACATGTTGCATGCTTTAGTTGAGCCTATCTCAGTGCTAATTGTGCTGAGCTGGTAAATTTTTCTTGGCCCAGCTAAGAAGTGTACCTTCTGAATTAGAAGGGTAACTCTATATGCATGATTGTGTGTTGCATGATTATAAAAATAAAAAAAAATAAAAAAAAAATAAACGTACGTTTAACGAAACGCGCCTTTTTCACGTTTCACTTCACCTGAAATGGGAAACGTGGTAAACGCGCGAATGCAGTTATATTTGTCAAAAGCAATTTAATCACGTCTGATTTCGTCAAAGTGTATAAATTTTTGTTAAAATGTATCAATTATTATGGGTTCTGTGGGTTTCAAAGTTTTACTTGGTCGTAAATTCAATATTGTGTACTTTTTTATAAAGTTTTAGTGAGTATACGAGTAGATGAATTATAAAAACTTAAGGATACCGTGGCTTTGTATAAGTTGGAGCACCTAGGTAGTGAAAATAACAATGAAAGAGTTGTCCGACAAAATTTAAGAAGTACAACAAGGGATATAAGAGTGTAAAATATCTCTTAATTAATAAAATTTTTTATCTATTTGTAAAAATATATTTTTAGTTTCATCAAAAATTTCCGCTTAAATGTGCATTCAAACATGTTCTTAAAGTAGAAGAAAGTTACCTAAAGGCAACCAAATCTACTTCGTTATAGCCCATTCTTTTCGGTGATTTGTCAAAGAAATAACCTTATTTTATAAATTTATTTGAAAAAAATAGATACATTTCAAAAAATTAAACTTTGGCCTTTTAATAACAAAATACAGGCCTTTACGGCGAAATCAGAATAAATAGATTAAAAATGAAACTATTTAAAACATATTTCCAAATTTAAGCCAAAACAAGGTAATAAACGTCCAACTGCCGCCAACAAAAGTTCACGTTTCACAAACACACGGGGAACTGCCGCCGCACGTTTTGAACGATACCGAAAAAACAATTTCGAAATTAGCGTTTGACGTTTTCCCCTGCTGCATTTACAACAATACCAAAATTTAACGTTTCACGTTTCGTTCGCGTTTATGTTTTGGGCGATAAGCCCCAATGTATTTCTCAGATGCCTACGTCGTATCCTAAAAATCCGCTGGCAAGATAGAATTTCAAATGAAGAACTATGGCCCCGTGCCAGCCAAGAAAGGATAGACGACCAAATCAGGCGAAGGAAATGGAATTGGATTGGCCATACTTTGCGACGCGAAAACGAGAATCTAGCCAAACAGGCCCTCGACTAGAATCCGCAAGGAACCCGTCGAGTCGGAAGACCTAGAACAACTTGGAGGAGAACCCTATTAGCAGAGGCCGCAACAACCGGGAGATCCTGGTTAGAGCTAAGAGCTGTCGCGCAAAACAGAGTCCGCTGGAGGGCTTTCCGCCTTATGTCACATGAGGGATTAAAGGAGCGTTATGTATGTTATATGTATGTAATGTATTTCTTGATTTGGTTTTTTTGTGCTATTTTCATTTATTTCAGATGTTTACTAGTGAATGTTACTAAGATGACTTGCTAAATTCAAAATGGCGAAGCGGCGTCCGATCTAACTCACTGCTACCTTCCACTCAGGTGACCCATGCTTCCTTAAGCGCACTCCGTGTCCGCCCTAGAACAGGTAAGTGTTGATGCAAGTAAATAAGTGGTAGCACTAGGGTCTCTCCGCACCACGACTTTCCCGACGAGCAGCCTACTCTGGAGGACCAGGATAGCGCTTTGGGGAAGCGGGTTAGAGCTATTTGTGGGAAAATTTTTAAGTAATTGTGTGAGTGGCTGAGGTTGATCTCTTTGAGGACATGCAACCGAGGTCCTCAGCAACATTATGAACATTTATATATACCAGGGTGCCCTAAAAAAAGTTATAACCGAATTAATAATAAAAAGAAAAAAACGTGATTTTTCGAAACAAATTTAGTTTTGTTTTTCGATTATTTTTTGAATTACATATTGTAAAAAAAAATTAAAAAATGCAATTTGATGGGAAATTTAATTTTCTACAAAAATTTATCGCAGTAAAAATCTCGAATTTCGCTTTGTTTTCGAGTTATTTTGAAAAAACTGAAAAAGTTTTACTTACCGACCGGCTCTCAAAAACGCACCCCTTAAAAAGTGGGCCCTTTGTGGTTTTATCATATTTAGATGCCAAGATAACACATTAAACTATAAAAATGCTTGAACTCAAACACATTTTCAAAAGCCTATAGACCTCAGAGACAATCTTTTATGTGTTTAAACGTAAATTCTGCTCTATTCTACACGATCTTCAAGGAAATTCACATTTTTTACAAGATAATGGTTAACAAATTTTTAAAAATTTAAAAAAAGCACATATTGAAGGTACAGATCTCAGCTATAACCTCTATGTAATTAGAACATTACACAATTTTTTTTCGTTTAATAACAGACAATTGAAATTTTAAAAGTAATTCAATAAAAATCGTAATTTAACACTTCTCTTGGGAAGTGGACTTTTTGTCATAATGTATATTATTGATACAATTTAGAAGAGAATGGCAAAATTCCGCCGGTTACAAAGGATTCCGAAGTGGATTCGTTATTTTACAGCACTAATAAATGATTTATGATAAGACTTAAGAGATACTATAATTGCAAAAAAAACTGAACACAAGCTCGATTGATGGGCACTTTTGACATTTAATTTATAATGATGTTATTTAGGGTCTGTTTAAGAATTATCTCGAGGTTTGAACCTTTTGTCTATTTTAACTGGACTAGTAATTAATTCAAATATGCGATTAAGGATTAGTAGACTTTGAAACATTTGTGGTGATTTCAGTTTCATTTATGTAATGCTAAAAAAACATAAGGCAGTCTTTAGTGAAAACTCTGCCTAAAGACATCTTCTTTTTAGCGGTAAAATTATTTTTTAAGCATGTTAGAAAGTGCCAAATGTCATGAGAAAACCTCTTTTCCAATGCCAATAAAAATGTCAACTCCCAAGGAAATAACATTTAGTTTGCATTTGTCACTTACCTAAATTTTATGTAACATCGTAAAACCAGTAGAAGTATGTAGTAAAACTCGTAAAGTAACGTCCCAAAGGACACCGTCAATGCAAAGGGTAATCGTGTTGCTCCACACATATGTATGTAAGCCAACGATACAAGAAAACTTGAACACTAACATACGCTTCCATAATCCATTACCTTCTATAATTCACAAACGATTAGGAACGCACACATAATCAGATGTGTGTTTCAGATTTCTTTAGTGGGGAAGAATTTTTTGTAGCTTTATGCATCCTGAATCCGTTTCTTGTGGAAAGTGGAACTATTTGAAACGGTGGTGTTGATACATTGCAAAGCTACCCAGTAGGAAATTTGGAACACATTACCGGCAGAATCGGTTCTGTAATCCATTGACAATACAGTAAATAAGATTACAATTGTAAAATTTTCCAATTCTAATGAAGTAGTTCTTTGTCTGATTACATTGATGCCAAAGTAATGCAAAGTGTAATGCAATCGCAGCTGATGCGGCACATCTCTTAAAAATGCGAAAGAGACTTAACATGCAATTTAATTCATCCTGCATTACATGTAATCAATGAATGTACCAGTTATATGTAATGCAGAATGGAGACGATTGGTTACCGCCTATGACATCGCCATGCAAATGTAATGCCTTATCTCCACTTGCTGTAATCTGAAAGAGAACTAGTTGCTGCTCCTTAGAACTAGTTTCGGAATCGGTTGGGTAATTGCTTGCTTTCCCTACTGGGTATAATTAACTTTACGAGCTTAACTACTGTGAAGAGTAATTACTTGAACGTAAGAGCCAAAGATATGGTTGTAAGCGTAATTTGGACTACACCCACAGCAACGGCGACGAAATTCGTTGTATGAACATAATTGCACCGACGGCGACAGTTTTCTTTTGTTTTAAAAATATAAGCATAAAAATAAAATATCAGAAATAAAAATTATATGTCACCGAAGTAAATAACAAAAATTATATCGTAAAGTTTTTAATTTTTCTCAAAAACATAAGAACATAATTACAAGAGAAATTATTGAACTTCGACAGGTTTCAAATTAGATTGCTTCGGTCGCCGTGTCGGGGTCGGAGTCAATGGGCGCGTTTAGGCCCGAGTTATTTTAACTCTGTTAAATTATCGCTGTTAACTTAGCAGCGTTTCTAGCATGCCGTTTGGCAATTCTCATTTTACTGCTAATAACAGGCAAAAATAATAACATTTCCCGTTTTACAAATAAAAAAAGCTAAAAAATGAGTAATAATAATAAAATCTTCATTCTGTATTGAAATAATTCTAAATTATTTACTTACAACAAAAAATTACAAGCAAACGTCAATTTATTTTGGCTGTGCTAAATTTTAGCTAAGCCAAAAAGCAGAAATAAGTTAGCTAACAGCGCTAAAGAAATTGCTGTTTATGCCGTTGTTAACTTGCCTAGCTCAGTTAAATTACCTACGGCCTAAACGCGCCCAATTACAACTTTATTTAGACTGCGAAAACAGCTAGTCTTAAAAAGCATGTCTGAATTATGTGAATGTGCACATAATTTCGACCACGCCAACGAAAACAAGGCCACTCTTGAATTTCTTCATTGCACATCAAATGTTCAAAGTGTGCTAATTCTCATTTCATGCACGTTATTTGACAGTTAACCGCTGTCACGGACGAAATAGAATTCTTTGTGGCTTCATTTATATTAAACCCAAAAGCCAATAGTAGTAATCAGTTGACATGAATTTTAATAAATAGTAGGAGAGTTTGAAATAGGCAATTTTTTGGAATTTTTGATTCCAAATAACAAAATGTGAAACTATTAGGGATCTGACATTTTGATCGAGGCAATAAAAACCATCCATTGACTTGACATTTTTCGAGATATAAACCATACACAGTTGAAGTGTCTCAAAGAACGACTACTTTTCTGTATTTTGGATTTCATATCCGTCGTGCGATGCTGCGCACAAATAAAGAACACATGTACTTAATCATTAACGAATAAATAATATTTTTTGTTTTTTTGTTTGGTGTATAAATGTATAATTGTTGGTATCTCGACTCGCGAACAGGCAACATACTATTGGCCGTGTGAAAAACAGGAATTTTCGAAATTCAATCCAGCAATAGTCAATGATGGACTTTGTGCATTGTTGATGGTGATCACGAAGGCAAGCAAAGGGAACTTAAGCCGTTTAAACTCGAAAGATATATCATTGGAAATCATCGGTATACCTGGAATTAGGACGTCTTCCCCTTCGAATTTACCTTACCGTTGATGATTCTTGCTTCGATCAAATTGGGTGTTCATTTTTTGATGATAAGTCTTGTTCCGTTGCACAGTTTTGGCGCGTTCGAATTTCTAATTAGCATCACAGGTGATCCAACTGTCAAGGTCAATATGTGTAGTGACATGCCTGATGGCTCCAAAAAATTAAGAAACTCAATTGGATATTTGACTGCTTATTCTGCGTCCATTACTGGGTCAAGCGATTTGTATTTGACAGTTTTTCCGAGCAGTTTCATTTAATTTGTTCATTAAGTTTGTCGACATCGTCACCTTCGGTTGTACGCACAGCCAATCTGGCTTTTTGTAGTTCGTTGTTAAATTTACCTTGGAACACCTTGTTCATAACGGTTTGAATATTGGGCTGCATTTGACAAAAGTTTTGCGGAAACGAAATCTCTTTTGTTTTGATATCGATTGGAATTTCATCATTTCCAATATCCAAAAGTTCTTTTGAAAATGTTTGAGCGGAGACATCTTGTAGCAAATGGACAGGCATATTCGTTGTGAGCGTGATTCTTTCGACACTGTTCCATAGATTTGATGCTTTCGAGCATGCGTTAAGCTCATCTGCAGGCGTTTATCGAGGTATAACAGGCAAAGTTTAGCGAAAGTCCCCTGCAAGTAGTATCAGAGCACCTTCCGGTGTTTTCCTCGCAAAGTCCTGTCAAGCGCTTCGAGCGGGCCATGGTGCATTCGTTCCAAATTATAATTTTGCACGTTTTAAAGACGGTGGCAATACCAGAGTTTTTGCTGATGTTACATGTAGATGTTTCTATCTGGTTCAAATTCAATGGGAGCTTGAGTGCTGAATGCGCTCTACGTCCACCAACAAAGCAAGTAGAGTTGATGATGTTCCCGATGATGTCACTGCGAGTTCAATCTCATTCTGCATTCGAATCGACGCCAAAATCAAATTGCTATTTCCGGTATTTCCTTTGGATACACGTTGCATGATTTTGTTGTACGATTTTTTTTTTGAAATTGTACGGCAACTACCCGTAAATCACATCCGATCGTTCTGAAACTTTGGGTATCGTATTTTTTTCGGAAAAAAACCAATATATGTAGATCTGAGCTCTTTAGCAGTAATTCGAAGAGTACCTCCCATACAAAAGTTCGAATTTTACAGATATCACTACACTACAGTTCGAGATATAGAAAAATAGACCACATCCGCCGTACCCGAAAACCCTTATATACAAAAATTCAGGCCAATCGGATGAGCGGTTTCGGAGTCTATTAAACATTTACAGATAGACAGACAGACAAACTTTCACTTTTATATATGGCCTGGTGTATGAAAAGAGGCTTAGGTGTCAAAAAATCATTTTCCACTTTTTTGCCGATTCGGATAGCGTTTGAGACACCGTTTCACATGGTGAAACCAGAAAGTCATAATTTGTAACCAGAAAGTCACAAAAGTAAGTAATTTGTGGAAAGTTCGTTAAAAATGAACAGAAGTGATAAAGCAAAAGACGGCTGGCGCAAAAACGATGTTAACATTTGTAAACTCAACTTAACGGGATTAATTACGTTAATATTCTGAGCAGCACTTGACGTCCTTGAATACAGTTAGACACCAGGTAACGCGGAGAAAAGGGAACAACTAACGCGAAACTGACGCAACGATTTTTAACTTTTAACAGCTGTTTTCTCGATAACTTGTTTTCGCACGTAAGCGTTCTTTTCATAGACCAGGTCACAAGATTTTACTGAAATTTTGTTTCATTCACATAAGTTTCAATAGAATTTTATTAATTTATGATATACTACCTTTGGCTTATTAGTCGACCAAATTTTAACCCCCTTCATATCTGGAAGGGAGATGTCTTATAGCCTAAGCACTCCTGAGTACAGTGCCTTTAACCAGGCAATTTATGCAAGTGTGTCTTAAACATTATGATTTTGATAAACCGTTGGCGTTAGTCAAACAATTTTGACTGAAGAGAATTTAGTAAACAAAGCGACCAATTATTTCTTGATTATTCATTCCCAAGATTTTCGAGTGCTTCTCTAGAGTCGACTGAACACTACGCTTTGCAATACATTTCCTCTCGATAGAATTTAGATTTCTGTTATATGGCAGTTCTAAGCTCCAGAATCACCCTTTGTACTACCGGTTCTTCATGTCGTTGATCCTGATGCAATATCTACTAGTATGCTTAGTACAAGGTATAGAAGAGGTTTCAGATTGCGAAAATTCAGGAAGATGTTGAAGAGGATGGCGATGAACTCTGCGTTTGAAGTCTTGGATGTTGTGGGAGTTCGTAAATTCAGACTGCGTAAAATTGTTTCATAGTCGAGTTATTATGTCTGTGTTCCGAAATATAACCCAGTATACAGGCCAGTGCTGATGACTTCATTAATTGATGCCATATTTTAATTGTGTGAATCGGTGTGACGTAATGGTAATCAAAAAAATATTAAATATTGGAGGCTGAAACAGTTTCAAGTTGTAACACTTTCATGTATGCTGCCGTTAATCACGGCGTAAACGCTTGAATTTACCATTTCTCACTGGACAGTATGCTGGGTGATATTACGAAACACGGCCTATATTTATGAACTAATTCCTTGTCTGTAATGGTGGGTCCACACCACTTGGGTCGTAAGCGCTTTTGCCTTTTTTTTCGTATAGAGTTTTATGACTTTTTTACGACTTTTTTACGACTTTGTCCATGGTAAAGGCCGTGCGGCAAAACTACGCGGACAAAAGGCTGTGCTTAAAAAGGTACATTGTACGTCCACACAATATGGGCTTTTAAATGGGAATTGATTTTTTCTCACTTATGATTCAGAAAATTAAAAGATCACGCGCGCTTTTGTTTGGCCGTACGGCCAAAAGCGCGTGGCATCTAAGTCCACGTAGTGAGGACGGGCCTTAACGTGCTCGAAAAAGGGGGGGTTGCAAGGAAAGGGAATGAGCCGACTGGGCTAATCTGGTATTGCGGATATAAGACAGCCTTGGAGACAGCATTTATTAACTTCCCAGTTTATAGGGAAGTTATTGTAATCGGTCCGAAAATCGAAATCGTAATTTATCATCTGAAAAGATTTTCATAAAATTCAGTCAAGCCGTTTTTTTGTTTAAACGACGTTAGTGATTTTTGTCCTGCACGATATCGCGCGAACCAATAACGATATTGACTTTTTTAAGGTGCCGATCGAAGAATATTAATGAATACTCTGAAAAAATCCATAGCATTCGGTCAAGCCCTTTTTTTTGTTTAAATGAAAAGACTTCGGCTAAGGGTCAGAAGCACCTTAAATTAATTAGTTTTTCTCAACTTGTTGGAATGAAACCCGTTTTAAATGAAGTTACTTTTATTGGATTCAGCAGAGCGATAGCTTCCCAACAAGATATCACTTGTCAAAACCCAAGCACTCTTTAAAAACCGTGAAAAAATTACGTTACTCTTTCTTTACAAACATCACGAATTTTTCAAACCTTACACTGTAAAAAAAATATGTAAATTCACAGTGCAAATGTACAGTACAATTACAAATCGAGATATGAAATACTAATTTACTACACAATTATTGTAATTTTACTATAAATTTTGTAACTTCACATAAAGAAATTGAGAATCTCCAATACTGCATGACGTAACTGTTGATTACATGAATGTGACCTATATTTTACACAATGTTGTGTATTTCTCTAAATCGCTTATGTAGGAAAATTACAACATATCTTAGTATTATTTATCAATGTTATGTACTGAAAAAATTCTAAAGGTGGGTATCCACCAAGAGTTTTGTCTCCGCACTATCTCCATACATTATCCGCCGAAGTGTCTCCACCAAAATCAATGCGCGGAGATAAGAAATGTGCGGAGATAAGAAGTGCGGAGACTACACACGCACACCGATATTTCAGTGGATACGAAACGTATCCATTAAAAAATGTTCTGTGTCGGTGCGGAGAACTTCTGCGGGGACTGTGCGCGGATAAGTAAATGCAGTGGATACTTGAAAAAAGACTTCGAAAAGTCTTGAAGTTGCTTGTTGAGGCCTATCTTTTGTTTTCCATTGAATATAGAAAACACAAAATATCTTAGGACAAAAAAGGTTATTATTTTGAAGAGATAGATTTTTCTTACGATGGAATGGACAAATAAAAAATAAATAAGTTATTGTGGGATGCCGAATATAAAAATAAAAGTAGCAATTTTTGACCATTTGCACCCTCCGCAAGCCACCCGTAGCTAAAGTTGCCATTTCACCACCCACACCCCAGCAAATGATAAAAAAGGTCTGCCACTAATATTTAACAGTTATTTAGCCCTAATAGAACCTACATACATTTTTTCAAATTTAACCTTTTTTTTACCCTTACCTTACAAAAATTCTCACTCAACATGAGCTCTTAATTGTAATAGGAAGATCCATTCATTTTTGTTAAATAAAAAGATAACGGTGCATAAGTGCCAATTTTTTTCCAAAAAATAAAATTGTCCACGTCAAAATACATAATGTGTGGAAATTTCATCAATATTGGTGAAATAACATAGGAGTTATCACCTGTTCAATTATTGGAATTACGGTACTTGGAAGTGGAATTACAGCGAAACGGGGCTTGAGCGACACTTTTTGTTAAGGTAGTTGATTTGTGCATAGTTAACTGTACATTGTGTGAAAATTTCATCAAAATCTGAAGTGGTCAAGGTATACTGTAGATTTACCGAAACAAAAATGAAATTTGTCTTTAAATAATCAAACTTAAATCTTCAATATCTTCCAAATGGTGAGGTTTACAGAAAAAATATAATATACCTTTTTTGTAGAGCATTAAATTTCCTACAAAATTCTCCAAAAACATTTTTCTGTACAATCAATTAATGATGAGGTATGATTTTTTTTTTATTGGACTGAGGAAAAAATAAAAAACTGCGATGCGGAGGATCTCCTAGTACAATTGAGAGCTCGTGTTGAGTGAGAATTTTTGTAAGGTGTCCAGCAACCCATTTTTCCGTGTCACTTGAAAAACAAAAATAATTGATTTTTTTGACCCACCCTAATATACCTATAGCCAATTGTTTTTAAGATAAGGCCAGACCTTTAACTTTGATCAGGGTCCGGGCAGTTCTTGTAACAGCCAAAAAATTTTGATAGACATTGCCTCACGTACATGCTTAATAAGTCAGGGTGAGCAAAATGCTATTTTTTATGTATTGGGAGTGGGCATAAACTTAGAATAAAATTTGGCGCTTGGAAATATTTCAGGCAGGGCCAAGCATATTGGCACAGGGCGGGAATCTTCCGCTATAGGTTTTTACCTGTTCCTCTCCTCTCTGGTAAAAAGTTACAACAAGAGTTTTGGAAATTTACAAAACTATGAAGTGAAAGCTCTAATACTGATTTTTACATCCCATAAATAATGACAATTTACATCCCATAATAATTGAATACACAGTTGGTTTTTTTATTTCAACATTTTTGTGTGCAGGGCAAAGCCTTCTACATTTACAAGCCATGCCCCAGGTATGTGCATGTATGTGTATGAAGTGCCAAAATTGTGGAATTAACACTGCCGAAGCCGTACGAAACAATTTTTTAACTTTGTTTTTGCACTTAAAAGTGGTAAAATAATGTATATTATCACTTTTTGGTGCACATGGATTATCAGTGATTAGTGCTTTAGTGATTTAATAAAAAAAATTAAAAAGAAGTGAGTGGTTAAGTGTATTTTTAGAGTGTTAATTGATTAAGTGACCGTTTTTGTTTACATTCGCGTTGGTTTTTTCGTGTTAATTTAGGGAAAAAATGTTGAATTTGTGTAGTAATATAATAAAAAGTGCTTTTTAAGTGATTAAAGTTTATTATAGAATAGTTATTAAAAACATGAGCAGAAAAATGTGAAGGAAAAGTGAAAAAGTTATTGTTCTTCATTTTGTGTGGTAGTACTTGCACTTATGTTTTTAATAACTCTTCTATAATAATTTTTAACTACTTTAAATTCACTTTTAATTCCATTACTACACAAATTCAATTTTTTCCCTAAATTAACACGAAAAAACCACCGCGAATGTAAACAAAAACGTCACCTGATCAATTAACACTCTTAAAATACACTTAACCACTCAATTTTTTTTAATTTATAAACTCAGATCACTAAATAACTTATCACTGATAATCTGTGTGCAGTAAAAAGTCATAAAATACAATATTTTACCACTTTTTATTGCAAAAACTAAGTTAAAAAATTGCTTTTCTCACAGCTAAATTGAAGTCCATTCTGACTGAAGTCCATTCTGACAGATAAATTGAAGAGCCATTTTCTTTGAATGAAAGTGTGAGATTTCGTAGGGCATGGCTTGTAAATGTAGAAGGCTTTCGTGCAGGTACATGAATCTTAACCTAATATTAGTGTACGCTGCTAGGATCAGTCTCTAGGCTGCGTTGTTGTCCTGTTGAAGCGCTCGATTCCTTGAGTATTTCTTCTTTAGTCATCTCCGGTAGTCCTTGTAAAGTTGATAGGTAAGAAATATCAATATTATTTCAATTAGGTGCAACGTTTTATATTCTACCCAGAAGTGATGCTTGGGTTATTTGAAGTGGGTTACTTCTTTTTAGGCGGCGGAACTTTTTTGCGTGAAGTATGTTTCTAGCCGATGGATTTGGGTGGTTGAGCAATCGGTTGATGTAGTTTATGCATAATTTTTTGGCTTCTGGCGACACCGGTAGTACGTTTGCGTCGCGTTGGATGATGGTGTTATTGACGTATCTTGGGGCCCCCAGGATAGACCTGAGTATCTTGGTTTGCATTCGTTGGATTATGGCGATGTTTGATGCCTTTGCAGAGCCCCAAAGTTGTAGCCCGTATGTTCATATAGGTTTTAGGATTGCTTTGTATAGCACTATTTTGGTGTTGATGTTTAGTTTAGATCTTTTGTGTAGGAGCCAGTAAGAATTTTGGTGAGCTATTTTAAATTGTTCTTTCTTTTTTTCAATATGATTCCTCCAAGTGAGCTTTCTGTCCAGGTGAACTCCGAGGTATTTGACTTATTGTGCTTGTGCTACTTGTTTATTATTGATGGTAATTGGATTGCAGGTGATCTTTTTGAGTGTGAACGTAATCTGTTCTGTCTTCGTTTCATTTATTTTGATTTTCCACTTTTGGGTCCACTCGATAATGTCGTTAGTGTATTCTTGGAGAACTCTTTTGGCTGTTGTTGGGTTGCTATGTGTGAGGAGTAAAGCTGTGTCATCTGCGAAAGTGGTGGTTGTGAAGTTTTTGTTTAGGGGTAGATATGGTGAATAGATTAGGTAGAGTATCGGTCCAAGAACGCTGCCTTGTGGAACTCCAGCCCTTATAGGATAGGGTTGCTGAGGCTGTCTTTATATTTCACCCTGAATTTGCGGTTTTCAAGATAACTGAAGAGGATATTATGGAATTTGTGCGGTAAGCTCATAGAGATCTTGTACTTTAGTCCACAATGCCAGACTTTGTCGAACGCCTGTGACACGTCCAAGAAGAGCCCTACATAGAATTTCTTTTTGTCGAGGGCAGAATTGATCTGGTTTACAATTTTGTGCACTACACAGTTGATAAAGATGCGTAAAGTAGATAAGGAATATTCTTAATAATATATGTTGCAAATTTACTAAACTACTTGTGAATAAAACGTCCAGTATTTTTTTTGTAAAATTACCACAGAAATTTTTTACAGTGTATGTAGATCAACACTTGTTTGACAGGGAATTGTTTTCCACGCCCTACTGTTTCTGGAAATTGAAGTACATCCCGCAATTCCCAGTAGTAACGAAATATTTGGCCTTTACGGCAAGTCTGACATTGTCCTTTTCATTGATTAGTTTTTCTAATATCTCCTGAAATCGTTCGAATTTCTAAATGAAGTCAATTGCTTCCCAGTTTATCAGCGGCGCAAGCGCACATAGGAGTATTTACACCAAAAACCTTGGCCAAAAGTCGAAAACACAAAATATTGCAAAACTCAATGTAACTATCCTTTTCTAACAGCCAAATAACTGGTGTGGAAAAACCCGCTCATTTCGCGCCCTTCCTTTTACCGCGATCGGCGCACAGTTAGCCGCAACTCAGTCATTTTCTAGTACGGTGTATTGTGTTTTCAATAGGCAAATTACTGACACAAATTATATCCTCTGTTTTTGAAGTGAAAACTTCTATAGGAACGTTAGACACATTTTGGACCGGAGAAAAAACTAAAAACTCGCGTCACGCTACCATTTTTGCGTACCATCGTACTTTTTTCGTGTTCCAGGAGAGAAAAAATTTGCCCTTGGGGGTTTTAGTTTGTATTACATACTATATACCTACTAGCAATAAAAAACCGGCGCGCGTTGCAGTGCCTTGAAATAAAAAAAGTTTATGTGTGTACTGTCCGCGGTAGGAAAAAAAGTATAATGAAAAAAACAACAAATCTGAGAAATGATTTTGGATACCATATAAAAATTTATAGTTACCTATAAAAAATATTGTAATATTTCTTCTCCAGCGTTTTTGGATTCGTCAGGGATTAATTGGAACAATTTGTTTCTTTTTAAAAACTTTAATTTGAAAACAAAACTTCTTGCACACATGTGCATGTGCTCCTTCTTCCTCTTTTCTTCTCCCTCTTTCCAATCTTCTCGGTGGTTCAGTTAGAACAAACGTACTAAATTGAGATGTGACACTGCATTATGTATGTATTCAAGTAGATGCCTCTGAACATGAAACTTTTCGCGGAATTTTAACTTTCTCTTTTCGGTTAGCCGTTACACTGCCCCCTTCTTTCTTAGTGTTAGTCCTGAACGGCGCGGCCATTTTGAATCTATAGGTTTTGATCATAAATTCGTTATGTGCAGCCTTAAAAACCTCGAAATATACACTTTCACTAGAATCGAGGAATAATCCGTCCGCAATCCATTTTGAATTTATAAGTTCTGATCATAAATTCGTTAAATCGTTATTTGTTACCTTAAAAAAAAAATAGGTAAAAAAACTTTTAAGTGAAATGGTTTTATTTGAAATCATAAGCTGTACCAAAAACTAGAAAATAATTAGAACACAACCATGGACCTTCTTGAGATTCCGACGTCTGGTAAGAAATAATGCAATAGTAGCCGTGCTGTTTTCTTATGTCGTATGCCAAGGTACCCTTTGTGTCGCTGCGTCAACGGATTAAGTAATATTCTGGGACTTTTAACAGACTAAAATAAAAACATGGGGCGCATTTGAAATATATTGGTGGGCTTGGAAACACATTCTTCTAGACAAGTCGTTCTTATTTAATTATACAGTGGATATACAGGTTTTTATGCGCCCCATGTTTTTATTTTAGTCTGTTAAAAGTCCCAGAATATTACTTAATCCGTTGACGCAGCGACACAAAGGGTACCTTTGGAGAACTCGCATCATTATAAAAATGTTTAAAAGCAAGTCCTTTGAAGAATATAACGCTCCAAAAACATGTAAAAGCTGAATTTGGATTGGAATTGAGCCTACTTTATGATGTTAAAACCAGTTGATCATGATCGAGTGTTTTTTGAAGCTAATAAATGCTACTAAAAAGGCGCTCAAGGATTTGGAACTATCCAGTGAATGGAAAGAGGGAAACATTGCACTATAGTCCGGGGAAAATAGCATTTAAAGGAGACAAAATTCGGAAATGGCTCAAAATTGGTCCACAGCTCCCTTTGGGAATTTTTAAAAAAACAATTTGGGAATCACAAAAAAAACATGGCCGTTTTCCTTGCATCTCGGCTTCTATAGGTCGTACAACCCTGTACAAAGGCCGCCCCCGTACAGCGCCGGACATATTTGAGAATCAGTTAGATAATGCAGTTACAGGCACTTTGACTAAATTAAACCAAGGAGCTTTCCAAGAGCAATATTAAAAAGGAATTTATACTCAATGAATCTACAGGCCAAAGATTTCCAAATATGGAAAGCTTATATTAAGCTCTCCTTTCGATCAAGCCTACCTCGACTGAAAATGAGAGGGTTTTTTTCAATTTTGGGAAACGTCGTGAATAATTTCAGAAGTCGTCCAGGGCCACCTTAACCACAGGGCTAAATAGGCTATAGCCCCGGGGCGCAAGCCTTTTGGGGGCGGCAATTTTTGTTTGTGTTATATTTTTTTGTTGACAAAAATAACCAATTTACCTGTTCTAATGAAACAGGAAGCATAATAATGTATGTAGGAATCTGCTTTGGTGAACCGACCCCTAAAGTTATTTTTAGATTTGGGCTTTGATTCTTGACAAAATGCGTCTTTCTAATGACTCACATTTTAGTTTAATTTCATGGAATGGAGAGTGTTCAGAAAGCTCGCAGTTTGAATGTAAAACGACCCATCGGCCATCCTGGCGTATCATTCCTCCCAAATGATTTGCCCCATTGTTTAAGGCCATCCGCTGGGGCTGTAGTTATCCTGGGCCCCTCGTGGTCATCTATCTCTTCCAATTCATAACGGTTGTGATTCTGCCGTTTGACTACACGGTAAGGTCCCAAAAACTTAGGTTTTAATTTCAACCCTGGGCTAAATATGTTCTCTTCACTGCAACCAAGGCGCCCTATTTATGGGCACTTGCAGCGTTACGCTTCTTACTGCTTTCTCTCCTATTCTCCTGTTGAATCTTAATAATATTTTGTTTGGCTTCTCGCCGTACCATTTCCTGAACATTCTGTAGTTCATTTAAATTATTGTCCTTTAAAAAGGCTTGAAAGTCTGGCAATGCTTCTATCTTCATTTCCATATTTACCGGCCCCTGTGCTGAAAGTCGAGTCGTGTTTCGTGACAAGTCGTTTGAGTTGAAGAAAGTGACGTTTCAGTAGATTTACGACTTTCAGCACAGGGGCCTAGAGTAGAACTGCTAAGTTGAGTTTAGGCCCCTGTACTAAAAGTCGTACCACGCGTTTGGTTCCACGATTGATAATTTTGTTAGGATCGGTATTAGGATGCGATTTATCCTTTCTACCTGGCCATTTCCCCTCGGGCCGCCAGTAGTGATTAACGAATGTGGTATGCCTCCTTCTATGCTGTCATTTTCAAACAGATTGGCCGTAAAAGCTGGTCTGATATTATCTTTCTTGGGTTATCAAAAATAGCTGTCAGCTTCATCAATCAGTCGACAATCTCCACGCTTGACATACTCTTAGTGGGGTACAACCAAACAAATTTAGAAAACGAGTCCACTATTACTACTGTGGTTCTATCTTGTCTTAGTTACTTTCATGGGACCTATATGATCTTATATGCAATGTCTGAAGAAAACGATCCTCTTTATCAATGGGTGTTATAATGCCTTCCTGTTTCCCGGCCTTGCCCTCCGCCATTGTGCATTCTATCCATCTTTTGACTAACTAGAATACCAGGGTAGGTTCACACGGCATTGTACTGCACGTTTTTTTGCGGGATAAATCTTACCGAATAGTAGTGGCCCATCATTGAGTATAGAACCGTTCACACGTCGGTTGTACTTCAAAATAACGTACACAGCTCAACACGTTTATCGAATACTCACCGGCCTTGTCAAGCAAACCGAACGAACTTTTAACGTATTTGGTCTACAGTAGCGCATATCATTACATTTAACTGTGACTATTCGTATTTTACACGAATAAAAATGTGTCGTGTGAACAGCCCGCAGTTTGTACAGTAAAAATTGAATACTGCTAAAAACGTAGCCTTAGTCTTCACTTAATTTTAATAAAAATTAACGGACTAATACTGGCCGTCCACGTAATGAGGATGGCGGACAATCGCATCCCAAAACGGCTTATGGTATCAGAAAATTCGGGAAACGGACCAGTAGGTAGACCCAAGAGGAGATGGATAGACTCTGGTAAAAATCTTCATGAGCGGAGGTCTTATAGCTCGTAAATATTAGTCTTCCTTCTGCGCTTGTTAAATTCGGTAAGTAGTTAACGTATCGACAATAATTGGTAATGCAATTCTGCTCAACGCATCTTCGTGCCTCATTTTAGTACCTTAATGATGTTCAATCTGGTAATTAAATTCTTTTAGAAACATGGCGCATCTAACCACTCTCAGTGGGAAATCTCGTTTTCCATTGTCTGGGCGAAGGCATTGCAGTCGGTGACAATCTTAATCCTCCTTCCCAGAACATAAACTCTCCACTTCTTTAGGGCGTGTACTATAGCGAGTACTTCTAGCTCGTGAAGCGTGAATGCCTTATTCGGCTGGGCTTGACTTATGACTCATGTATTGCACTGGATGCAACTGTTGATCGTTATTATCCCGTTGCAAGACAATAGCTCCAAATTCGTCCTTACTAGCATCGCCATGAATCTCCGTATGTGCCTCTGGTTCAAATAATTTCAACACTGGTGCTTTTGCCAATATTTCTTTTAATGCTTTAAATGCATTTTGCTGTTCGGTTTCTATTTTAAATATGGCGTTCTTTCTTAGCAATTCGCTGAACGGCTTTGCTACTACTGCATAGTCTGCTATAAATCTCCTGAAGTAGGACGTTGGTCCCAGAAACCTTTATAAAGTTTTCCTATCATTTGGTATAGGGAACTCAGTTACTACTTTTGTCCTCTCCTCTGATGGTCGTCGCTCCCGCTAGACATCCCGCGTATTTTCTTATGAAGAGGGGCGCATTATTTTTGGTAGCCCACGGGCGCCGAATATCTTAAGACGGCCCTCCGCCTGTCCGACAAATTCCTTAACGCAATTATTTTTTTAAAAGCCTTTTTTGACCAAGACTTGATAATGAATAATTATCCAAGAAAAAGAATTTTGTTTAATTACAAAATTTATGTTCCCTTGAAAATCTAAAATGTCTCGAATGTCTCGAAATTGCCGGGATATTTAGCTCGAGACATCTCGCGACCCGAGACTTTAAATACTTCGAGACTTCACAAACCCTAATCGGAATGTAACATTACAGAGGAGGAATATGAGCACGCGCTTATGGTATGGCAGGAGTTTGTAATCAAAACCTTAGGATAATACCTCTTCTTCTTCCAATGGCGCTACAGCCCAACTCGAGCCTTGGCCTCCTCGAAGTTCTCCTGATGGGTATGTGGAGTAATGTCCCCGCATCTACAACAACCGCATCCTTCCACCTTTTCCTCGGCCTGCCGATGAAGCCAATGAAGACCTTCTTTTCTGTTATATTGAGTCTTTTAAGAATTATTTGGTGAAGGAAACACAACCGTACTTCTTAACACGTTTATTGCAAGTGATGAAGAATTGCAAGGCGGAAGTGTCATTCAGTTTTGGTGCAGTGACTTCTATCTAATTATTTTACAGCGGTTACTACGCAAGGTTGCACAACTGAATATTACACCTCCCCCTTAAGATACATTTCTTAATATAATTCGATCAAATAAACTTCTTTATATAATTCAGTCAATACAATTCTTGTTATAAATTTTTCAATAAGAATCTTAATATAATTCAATCAAATATACTTCTTTAAACAATTCAATCAATACAATTCTTAAAATAATTCTTTTAAATGTAATTCTTTATATAATTCAATCAGTACAATTCTTAACGTAATTCTTTTAAATATAGTTCTTTATATAATTCAATCAGTACAATTCTTAACGTAATTCTTTTAAATATAATTCTTTATATAATTCAATCACTAAATGTTTGTTAAGCAATATCGGTGGGCAAAGATCAAGGATACAACTACAAGATATAGTGCCTCTTAAACATGCTTTCTCAAAACTGATGTATTTCGGCGAAGCGTAGTACCATCCGAAAGCTGGATCCAATAAGACCGTGGATTTTTATCCTTGTTCATAATTTGTGCCTCAACCCATGTACTTCCGTTTTTGAACCAAATACGTTCCCCTACCTTAAAATAAGAGTCCCTAAGCTTTGCGCTCCTATTGTAGTGTTTTGAGTGATCTGCCCTTCTCTTTTTAAACCTACTAACAATATCTTCAGAGTCAGTTATAATAAACTTTTCATTTCTCCCCGGAAGCAACGTTCTTGTTTGTCTCCCCATCATTAGTTGTGTAGGGGTCTGACCAATATTTTGTAGGGGGGTATTGCGATGTGCTAATAATGCCAACCAGAGCTCAGTTTTGCTTTCATGACATTTCTGCATCATTCTTTTTGCTACCTGCACCATGCGTTCAGCCAACCCGTTTGACTGAGGATATCGCGGACTAGACGTTCTTAGCTCAATGTCATTTTGACTGCAAAATTGCATAAATGAGTGTGATCCGAAGGGAACATTATCTGCTATTATGACTCTAGGAACCCCGTGACAGGCAAAAATTGGTTTAAGTTTAAGTATTACCTCTGCCGCCGATTTGTTCCTGAGCAAGGATATCTCTAGGAATTTGGAGAAATAGTCACATACTATCAAATAAGTTTTCCCACCAAATTCCATCAAGTCCATTCCAATTTTATGGAACGACAGCATGGGAATATCATGAGGCAAGAGGGGTTCTTTAGTGTTAGCATTTCTATATTTTTGACAAATGCTACAACCAATCACTTGCTTGTCTATGTCAGCGTTTAGTCCGGGCCAATAAACTAAACTACGCGCTCGCGTTTTGGATCTCTCTATGCCCATGTGCGGTTGATGCAGAATGTCGAGGATATATTTTCGTTTCGTAGGCTTGCTGGGACAAATATGCGATCATTTAGGAATACCAACCCACCGTCTGTAGTTAACTCTCTTCTCATTTTCCAAAAATAACTAACGTTGGCAGGGACTTCCTTCTTATTTTTTGGCCATCCTTTAGCTAGGACGTCGCGAAGATCTTTCAAGACTGGATCTGACGACGTTTCGTCTATAAAAAGTCGTTTTTTGTTGTCACTTATATCAATGCTTCTGTCTTCCGGCATGTGCTCGACGTGTCCAGCCCAGCGAAGTCTTTTGAGTTTTATGAACGTCACTAAGTCTATATCGTCATAGATTTGATATAACTCGCCGTTATATCTGATTCTCCATGTCCCTTCCTCACAAATTGGGCCTATTATGCTTCTAAAAATCTTCTTTTCAAAGGAATTTAGCTGTCCTCTATCCTTTGTGTGAGCGTCCATTTTTCACTCCCGTAGCATATAACAGGGTGAATAAGTGCCTTGTAAACTTCGTCTTTCGATGTATAGCTCGAGATCTCAGCAATTTACGATGTGCAAAAAACGTTTTGTTTCCGAGTAGAATTCTCCTACTGATTTCTTCTAGCTCTTCGTTTTTATTCGTCACGGTTGAGCCTAAGTATGCGAAATGGTCCACTACTTCTAACTTATGTTCATCTTTCGTTAGGTTGCTACCTATCGTTGCTCTATTTACTCGTGTTTGCAGCATTACCTTGGTTTTATCCTCGGCCAACTTCTTTGGCTGGTTCTTTAATCTCTGAGTAGCATTCCTTAACTGCTCTAACTGACCTGCTCACTATGTTGATGTCATCGGCATACCCGATCACCTGAGCGGATTTGTTTAGCAGCGTGTAGTTTCGTTGAATTGACGTCTTTCTGATGACTGCTTCCAAGGCTAGGTTGAATAGCATAGGCGCCAGTCCATCCCCTTGTTTCAGCCCTTGATTAACTTGGAAGGCACCTGTAAGAGTGTTCTGAACTCTTACTCGGGCCTTTGTGTCGAGGTGAGTTAATTGTATCAGACGTACTAGTTTAGCTGGTACCTACACCTAATTCGAGCAAGATCTGAAGCAGCTTATTTCTCTGGATGGAGTCGTATGCCTGCTTGAAGTCTACAAGGATCTGGTATACGTTAACATTCCTCCACCCCAATACATATATATGAAAATATTATCACACCTCACCAGGATCAGCTTGGGATGCTATATGTTAAAATTATCAAATCTGGAACTAGATTACATCAGTAACGTAAATATCTTAATGTTCTTGAATAAAGGAGTTCGCGGAGGTTTAACGCAATGTTCTAAGAGGCATGCGAAAGCTAACAACAAATATATTCATATGATCCTGATTATGCAGATGAATTCCTTATGTATTTCGACGTTAATGCAATGTTTTCTTGCGCTATGCCGCACATTTACCATATAGAGAGCTCGAAAGGGAGGTTAAAGATATTGATACCATTGATTTATACTAGAGACTAGATCAACGGTGGGCAGCACGAAAAGATAGCAACATGTATGTTCACAATTTAGTACTAATGTTTAAATTACCAAGGATTGTGGTAAGTTACACTTTCCATAATTTTGTGCATTACTGTATTATTGTTTTATAGACAAGGGATCACAGGTAAGTGTGTGTTTTTTCTTCACTTTTGCTTCAGACAATTTGTCAGACTCACTCGTCCATCACACTAACACAAATATAACATCGAACTCGAGGATCTGTAAAGGATGTGGGCCTGTTTAGACGCTACATGGGAGAAGTGGGATAGTACTTCTCACCATCCCTGCTTCCCCTTCATCATGAAGTTCTTGAGGAACGATCCTGGAAGCGAACCGTCTAAACGGGCTCTGTGAGAAATTTCCCTTCTCTTTCAGGTTTATTGTAGAACTACAGAGGCATCACAATCGTTACAAGAAAAAGAGGCAGAAAAATGAATATACTTCAGTGTAGATAATACTTACATCACACACAAACCTGTTCGAATTGAGAACAGAGTGATGGATAATGTAATTTACCGCATTAAACCGTCTTTCACTTCAAATGTCCCCACTCATAAAAATTATTTTTGTTGCGCAATATATTCTTAGGCCCCTGTGCTGAAAGTCGGGTCCTGTGGCGTGACAAGTCGTTTGAGTTGAAGAAAGTGACGTTTCAGTCGAAAACCGACGGTCCATAAACTCAACTTAACAGTTGGGTTTTCGGGCCCGGTGCTGACAGTCGTAATTCGGATAATTGTTTAACAGCCCCCACTCACCCCTTTTCCTGCCAACAATTTATCAATTTCCAAGAAATCGATTAAAAATTATTGTCATTTTCAACATTAAAAAACTTTGCTTAGATGTGGTTTCCGCGCCCAACATATATGTATATATATTCTTGCTCAGGATGACGAATACTAAAACATACTAAAATTTCAAGAAAATCGGAGGTGTGGGGGTTAAACTCTACAATTACCGAATATATTTTAGAAAGTAATAAATTTGCATGCAATTAAAACTAAGAATTTGTTTTGCATGCTATTAAGTTTCCCGAGTAAAAATAAAAAAGGCTTTACAACGGGCGAACACCGGCCTCTTAGTTTTTAAGGGGCATATGATGGCCGTAGAGTTTTTAACCCTTTTTAATGGGAGCACATACGGCCTCACGAAGGCCAAACTTGACCAAAAAATTTAAATGGCCAAGTACTGAGCCGTTCACATGGGCAAACGACGGCAAATTTGAGCCAAAAAAAATCTGCACCAAAGATATTGTTGTACGTGTTGTATGGGAACTTGGTCATTTTCATTATGTATGGTATTTTCGATTTATTCTACTTAAAGATTGTCGATTCACAAGAGAAACGAGCTCGCCAGTCGTCGCTTTGTTGTTCCTGAAGTGCGTGTTGATTTCTATTTTACAGGAAAATTTTCTTATTTAACCGCTCGAAGGAAAAAAAACAATCGAAAAAGAATAAAACATTTAATTGTAATCTATTATATAAAAGTGAAAGTTTATCTGTCTGCCTGTCTGTAAATGTTTAATAGACTCCGAAACCGCTTATCCGAATGGTATGAATTTTTGTATATTGGGGTTTTCGGGTACGGCGGATGTTCCTAGGCGGTCTATTTTGCTCTATCTCGAACACTTCGGGTAGCTGTAGGGTACCGATATCCGTAAAATTCGAATATTTGTATGGGAGGTACTCTTCGAATCACTGCTAAAGCCTCGGCCACGATACGAGCGGCGAGCGGCACCAGAAAAATTTAATGTCTCGAATTAGCGGCGAGCGGAAGTAGAGCGGCACTTTAGTATTGCCGCTCTACCTCTCAACGCTCCCCGCGCGTATCGTGACCGGATTCGAGCGTTTTCCATATAAAACAATACAAAATAAAACTCAGAGTCGCCGCTCTGCCGCTCACCGCTAGCCGCACGCCGCTCGCCGCTCGTATCGTGGCCGAGGCTTAAGAGTTCAGATCCATTTTATTTTGATTTCTTTCCGAAAAAATACGATTCCCACAGTTTCAGATCGATCGGAGGTGATTTACCGGTAGTTGCCGTACAATTTCAAAAATAATCGTACGACAAAATCATGCAACATGTACCCAAAGGAAATACCGGAAATAGCAATTTGATTTTAGCGTCGATTCGAATGCAGAATGAGATTGAGCTCGCAGTTACATCATCGGGAACATCATCAACTCTACTTGATTTGATGGTGGACGTACAGCGCATTCAGCACTCAAGCTCCCATCGAATTTGAACCAGATAGAAACATCTACATGTAACATCAGCAAAAACTCCGGTATTGCCACCGTCTTTAAAACGTGCAAAATTATAATTTGGAACGAATGCAGCATGGCCCGCTCGAAGCGCTTGACAGGACCTTGCTACATTTCCGAGGAAAACACCGGGAGGCGCTCTGATAATACTTGCAGGGGACTTTCGCTAAACTTTGCCTGTTATACCTCGATCAATGCTTGCATATGAGCTTAACGCATGCTTGAAAACATCATATCTATGGAACAGTGTCGAAAAAATCAAACTCACAATGAACATGCGTGTCCATTTGCTACAAGATGCCTATGCTTGAAGGTTTTCAAAAGAACTTTTGGACATTGGAAATGGCGAAATTCCAATCGATATCAGAACAAAAGAAATTTCGTTTCCGCAAAACTTTTGTCAAATGCAGCCCAATATTCAAACCGTTTTGGACAAGGTGTTCCAAGGTAAATTTAACAACAAACTACAAAAAGCCAGATTGGCTGTGCGAACAACCAATCTTAGCGCCCAAAAGTGACGATGTCAACAAACTTAATGAACAAATTAAAATGAAACTGCTCGGAAAAACTGTCAAATAGAAATGGATTGACCCAGTAATGGACGCAGAAGAAGCAGTCAAATATCCAATTGAGTTTCTTAATTCTTTGGAGCCATCAGAAATGTCACTACACATATTGACATTGGCAGTTGGATCACCTGTGATGCTAATTCGAAATTCGAACGCGCCAAAGCTGTGCAACGGAACAAGACTTATCATCAAAAAATGAACACCCAATTTGATCGAAGCAAGAATCATCAACGGTAAGGTAAATTCGAAGGGGAAGACGTCCTAATTCCAGGTATACCGATGATTTCCAATGATATATCTTTCGAGTTTAAACGGCTTAAGTTCCCTTTGCTTGCCTTCGTGATCACCATCAACAAAGCACAAAGTCTATCATTGACTATTGCTGGATTGAATTTCGAAAATTCCTGTTTTTCACACGGCCAATAGTACGTTGCCTGTTCGCGAGTCGAGATACCAACAATTATACATTTATCCACCAAACAAAAAAACAAAAAATATTGTTTATCCGTTAATGATTAAGTACATGGGTTCTTTATTTGTGCGCAGCATCGCACCACGGATATGAAATCCAAAATACAGAAAAGCAGTCGTTCTTTGAGACTCTTCAACTGTGTACGGAAATTTATATCTCGAAAAATGTCAAGTCAATGGATGGTTTTTATTGCCTCGATCAAAATGTCAGATCCCTAATAGTTTCACATTTTGTTATTTGGAATCAAAAATACCAAAAAATTGCCTTTTTCAAACTCTCCTACTGTTTATTAAAATTCATATCAACTGATCACTACTATTGGCTTTTGGGTGCAGGTATAGGTGCATCCCCAGCTAGTCTATATATTATATAAAAATGAATGTGTGTATGTATGTATGGATGTATGTATGTTCGCAATAGGCTCCTACACCGTGCAAACGATCTTAATGAAATTTTAACCATGTGCTATTTACATTTAAACTTAGAACATAGGCTATTTTATTACTTTCTAAAGCCACTCCTAGATGGCGCTGTTATGGAGAGCTTCGTAAATCAGCGCAGGGCTTTGAATTTTTGCATGAAGGTCCGTGGAGGTCTCCTATGATGCAACTCGAAGCCCGATTTTCGAAATTCAAAATGGCCGCCGAAATATGACCAAAATTCAAAATTGCCGCAGAAATATGGTTGAATTTGCGAATTTTATTCCGATTCCAATGAAAGTGGGTATCAGGGATCGGAAACGCACGCTCGCGTGCGCACGAGTTACGTCCCCACAGTCAGTAAACCCAAACAATAAAGAAAATGACACCGAGTTGAGCACAAATAATATAATTCGTGGAAAGCTTAAATGCTTCAAGTCTGAATGAAATATGAAACACGATTTCATACTTCATGCAGAAAATGCAACACAAACAATTGTTGAGCCCCGTTGAACGACAAATTGGGAGAAAAAAAATAAATAAGCGCAACTGGTGTAACGTTAAAACAATTTATTAAACGAATCTTTAATTTATTTTAGAAACAGAAATAGTACGAACGAATTGGCGACTCAACGGGAACTGATTTTCAAAAATCAGTTCGTGGTCTTGGCCACCTAAACCACGGCTCGCAAGATCAGGAAAAAGTCGCTTAATCAGCGCTTTTCGTGTGAAAAAGTAGATAAGAAAATCTCGTTGCGATGCATTGCATGAGAAATGTTTACGTTGCTCATGAAATGCATTGCGTGAAAATGTTTACGTTCCAAATGAAAGGGAATATTGTTTGAATTTGTATGAAAGGAAATATTGTTTGAATTTGTTTACTAAGGATATTTTATGTTTTCCTGATCATGGGGGCCGCTTACAAATTGTATACAATGCTACATTGTAGGGAGTGAATGCTACAATGTGGGAATGAGTGGGAATTGTAGGGAATGAATGCTACAACATTCCTCCCCCTTATGAAGATCGGCGTAGTCGATCTTTAGAAAAATATGAATTGAAAAAACATTTATTATTATTTTTTTTTTTTACATAAAGAATGAAAATTGTTTCTTATAAGTTTGTTATAACAATCAAAATTTATAGATATAATTATTTTACTAAATATTTTTAACATTTTTTTTTTATTTTATGATTACTATTCATGTGCATAATATAATATGAGAAAAAAAAATTGGTGAGTACTTAAGTATTATTACATAGTGTGTATATAATATAAAAAGTTGTGGTACTTGAGTACTATTACATATGTGTGTAAGTCCATACTAAAAAAATTTCATTGGTGAGAACCAGTTGTTTGGGTGCAAAAATCATATGTAGGTACTTAGTACATGATATAGGATATTTTGGAACAAATATAGATATATTACAATAATAAGTGCGAGAAATATGGTGTAGGTAAAACTCTTTGTTTTCCTATTAAGGGGGTCGCGAGCAACAACAGAAGCTAGCGAGGAACGATCATAGTGGTTTATTCGCTGAGTTCAACTGGGTCAGCCTGGCGGTCTGGACATGCTATTATACGGCATTTAAAATATCTTTTATATATTAAATAAAATAAAGAAATTGAAAGGATAATTGTGAATATAGATAGCAAGATATTGATTACTTTGCTGGACTCGAATGGTGTGTAACTTGGAATATAAGTATCTAAAGTTTCGCTGGAATGAATTATAGCATTTAACTTTACACTTAGATTATCTAAATCTCGACTGTCGAAGATTATTTGAGGGAAATTTTTCTTTGTCGGTATGGCAGAGAGATGTAGATTTAAGTCATTAAGAGGTGTGTTATCTAGTTGATAAAAAACGGCTTCAGCGCGAGAGATGGTCGCATGAGTGTGTAGAGAGACTTCTTTAGTTTTTGCTGTGCAACCGGCTTGGAGTTCTAGAATTCCACTGCCCTGAATAAATGTGGAATAGGCACTACTGTTGCAACTTATTCGAACAGTAGTCTTTTTAGGTACCAAATAGATCCAGGTGTTCGATTTCAACAGCACATTCCAGATTTCATGCGTTAAATTAAAGAGCCTAAACTCACAATATGTAGGGGAGATTTCGCCTTGAATCAGGCTAATTATGCAATTTTCCTTGTTGAAGCTGTATAAGATGAAATTTTGAGTGCAGATAAATTCTGTTTGTTGAAATCGCCGACAATCGCTGAGATCGTTTTGCTTAAAAAACGCATATTGTTCGCGAGTTTCGTCAATGAGAGTATATTGAGAATCAGGTTTAACATAGTAATAAGTGTTGTTTTTGAATCTGGTCGGCACCCTAGTGAGTTTGCATAAAGAAAAAGAGTTCTTAATAAGTGGAACTTCTATTTTAAAGACCAAGCTATTTGTTGTCCGAACTGGTGAGATAGTAGATACCTTAGCGATCAATGGTATGCTATCTTCGGAGGGTTTCATGGGAAGCTTTAAATGGTCTAAAGTTTCAAGCTGTATATCCTGAAGGGAGAAATGTTTCAGATTTGACTAGATGTTTGTCTAATCGTCCAAGCCTTGCTTCTTGCAGCATATCTAAGTATTCTGCTTGCCTTGCTATGATATTGTTAGCTGCAAGAGTTAATATATTAGCAGCTTCATCAAATAGGTGAAAGTTTCTTTGATTTATCTTTTGATCTTCAAGTTCCGTTTCTATGGTGTTGAGGCTATTAGAGATTTTGGAAAAGGTATCATTTAGGGAAGACAGTGAATGTTGCATGGTGTCGACTATAACAGATAATTTTTCTGTAAAAGAGTGGTGTATGTTAGCTTGATTAGTCTGAAGTTTTTGGATTGTTCCATCTATTTTCTTGGCATCGTCGCTATCCATAACTCCAAAGAGAAATTTTTGTGCCTTGCCGACTATATCTAATAGACCACGCTTTTGCCGGTTAGATGTAGTGTCTGTTAGATTGGCAAAATACTTATTAACCTGTTCTATTTCCAGTAAAGTTTTACTGATGAGCTTTATCGTGACCATACAGTTATCCTCAGGGGTTTTGCGCTTGGCTGCTATGCAAAACTTCTCCATGTTGCGATAATGTTCTCCTAGCTGAAGAGATTCGATTTCAATAGCTGTGGTGTTTACGTACAGTAAGAATTTCCAATCAGCAGTTGATTTATATACTGTTCCCATTTTTTCGAAGTAAATTCCAGTGTTTGACGTAAATGGGGTATCTGTATGCCCCTGACCCAATATTGTTAGAATGAGAGGGCAAAAGAATCTGGAATGGAATTGGAAAATAAGGTTATTTAACGGAGGGCTTTAAGGAGATTATTATGTACGATTTTTAGTTTGTTGCCTATTTTAATTGTAGAGTTTTCTCTTGAATTAATTTTAATTATTTCATAAGGGCCTTCGAATAGAGGGCTCAGCTTCTTATTAGATTTCACCTTTGATTCTATGAGTACAAAATCTCCAACATTGAGTTGCAATGGTTTAGCACGGCGGTCGTAGTATTCTTTGGCCTTGAGTTTTGCCTTTATTTGGTTTTCTCTGATAGTGTGGTACCCACTTTGCAATCTGGCTTTTAATTCAAGGACGTAGTCGTCATAATTATAGACTGGTTCCGGAGGTCTTGTCAATGAAGAAGGTATTTCGGGTTTGTGACCGAATAAAGCTTCGAACGGTGTATAATTAGTTAGAGAGTGTGAGGTAGTATTATAACAGAAGGTTGCATAATCCATCCATAAGTCCCAGTTGGAAGGGTCCTTACTGGCATAGCATCGGAGGTAGTCACCTAAAGTACGGTGGCTACGTTCTAGAGAACCGTTAGATTGAGGATGATATGCAGTGGATGGTAGTTTTTGGATCTTTAAAAGACGACATGTACGTTTAAATACGTCACTGAGGAAATTTGTTCCCTGATCAGTAAGAAGTGATTTCGGAATACCAAAGATGCAGATTAATTTCCGAACATAGTTTTCGGCTACTGTGTGGGCTTCCTGATTCGGGATTGGAATGGCCATGATAAATTTGGTGAGATCGTCTTGAAAGGTCAATATGTATTTGTTTTGATTTTCGGATGTAGGAAGAGGGCCAACTATATCTAACGCAACTTTTCCGAATGGGATTTTAGACGTGGAGGTTACTTTCATAGGTATCTTAGGCTTGGTGCTTATTTTATTCTTTTTGCATATTTCGCAAGATTTGATGTAGTTTTTTATATCTTTAGTAATAGTTTTCCAGGTGAACTTTTCTCTGATTCTGTGAAGAGTGCGTTTAATTCCTTGATGCCCCCCGATGGGGTTATCGTGATACTCCTTTAATACTCTAGAGATTTCTTCTGGGTCAGTTAATTCATTAATATGTGAGTTTTCGTTTGGGTTATGGTTTTCCTGTATTGTGGGACAGGGTTGGTTATCAAGACGGGTTTGGGACCGTGTTACTACTAATGTTTGCGCCACTGGTAAACGAGATAGGGCATCTGCATTAGTGTTTAATTTCCCTTTTTTATGAATGACATCGAAATAATACTCTTCTAGCTTTATTCTCCATCTCATTATTCGTGAGCTTGGGTCCTTAAGGTTGAATATCCAAACCAAAGGTTTGTGATCAGTGATGATCGTTATTTTCCTTCCGTAAACGTAAGGGCGAAAACGATTCACTGCCCAAACGACTGCTAATGCTTCCTTCTCAATAGTCGAGTAGTTTTTCTCAGCTTTATTGAGGGCACGACTAGCGTAAGCAATTGGGAGATCGTCATTGCTGTCATTAAATTTCTGGGAGAGGACAGCACCTATAGCTGTATTACTTGCATCAGTAGTGATAAAAAATCTTTTCTGGAAATCGGGGTATTGAAGAATTGGGGATTCAGTTATAGCCTTTTTTAATAATTCGAAGGATTCGTCACATAGTGCGTCCCAGACAAAGGGGACATCCTTTTTTAAAAGGTTAGTAAGAGGTTTAGCTAATCCAGCGAAATTAGGAACAAATTTTCTATAGCATCCCACGAGTCCTAGAAAGGACTTGACCTGTTTATTGTTTTGTGGGGCTTTTATAGATTGAATAGAAGAAATCTTTCCAGGATTAGGTTTGATACCTTTATCGGTGATGGTGTGACCCAGATACATCACTTCTTTATGTAAGAAACTGCATTTAGCTGGTTGCAACTTCAAATTATATCTTCTGAGACAATTGAATACGTTTCTGAGTTTTTTATTATGGTCCGTAAGATTATGACCATATACCACGATGTCGTCAAGGTAGACGAAACATCGCGTACCTTGAAGTCCTGCCAAAACTACATTCATCAGCCGTTGAAAGGTAGCTGGTGCGTTACGCAATCCGAAGGGCATTCGATTAAACTCGAAATGTCCACACGGGGTGCTGAACGCGGTTTTTGGCTTATCATTTTCAGCTAAGTTGATTTGATAGAAGCCATTGGCTAGGTCCAATGTAGTAAAATAGCGAGAATTTCCAAGTTGGTCTAGAATTTCCTCTATGTTGGGAAGTGGATAGGCGTCAGGTATAGTCAACTCGTTTAATTTACGAAAATCGACCACCATTCTCCATTTCTTTAGACCATCTGGGCCCGCCTTTTTGGGGACTACCAAGAGAGGTGAATTCCACGGACTCGAACTAGGTCGTATTATCTCTTCTTGTAATAGACCTTTTGTTTGCTTATCGATTTCCGCTTTGTGGATTTCGGGAAGTCGATAAGGTTTGGTGTTAACTGGAGATTTTCCAGGAAGGATTGGGAGAGTGTGTTCCGCAGCGTTAGTGGAGGTTAGCTTATCGCCTTCAATATAGAATAATTGGTTATATTCCCGACAATGTCCTGTGAAAGCGCTCTATCATTCCATTCGCCTGTGGATGATTCGTGGATGCTCTGCTTCTCTTTATGCCTAATAGCTTTCCTAATTCCTTGAAAAGCGTAGACTCGAATTGTCGCCGCGATGTCCTTCACGGGAATCACCTCTGGCCACCTTGAATACCGGTCTATACACGTCAGCGCATAAGTGTAACCTTCGCTGCAAGGCAGGTGGGGCAGGTGTTCGAACCGTCCCTCCAATTGCGGAAAGTCTGAAATCGGGCTCGCTACACCTTATTCCTTTGAGAGTATAGGCACGACTGCGACCAGATCCGGCAGTCCTTCAAGCTTGGCCACACGAACCTTTCCACGACCAAGTTAGTTGTCCTCCTTACGCCCGGATGCGACAAATTGTGCATTGCGTCTCGGCGGCGCCCTTTTGGTATGTAGGGGCGTAACTTGTTAATGGACGTGTCACAGTACAAACCTTGTCCGCTTGCTAGTTCATACCTGGAAAGCCTCAAGCCTGTTGCTGATCCGCGCAGATGTTGAACTTTTCATCCGTTTCCTGCTCCTTTGCCAATTCATCATAATCTACCGGAGCTGGTGGAAATATGGCCATTATCCTTTCCAGAGGTGTGTTGGATCTCCGTGGTAAACTGGCCAATGTAGCTTAAGTGCCTGGCCGGCTTGGGTGATGCACTGTCTGATTTCTGCTGGAATGCAAATACAAGTGGTTTATGGTCTGTCAATAATAATGTAAAACGCCATGTAATCATTCCTAAAAACCTACGTAAGAGCTGTTTTAGACGGTGCGCTTCAGCGCATGTGCCTCACGAACGTTTGGCGATGAAGGGAGGAGTGGGAATGAAGAGAGGTACCACCCCACTTCTCCCTTTATCCACAAAGTTCGTGAGGCACACGCGCTGGAGCGCACTGTCTAAACCGGCTCTAACTCCCGTACACTTTCAGGCTTCTTGTCCTTCCTAATGACCTCTACTTTTGCCGGCAGTGGCTTTGTTCCTTCTTCCGACATTTCGTAGCCCAGGAATTTGACTTTCGATCATACCGGAGTACCAGCTCTACTGGCATGAAAAATTTAGGAGAACCTTATATTTTTTATTGTTAAATTCCAATTTACAGTGGGATCGGAACACAATTTGCAAAATTCGTCCGCCATCTTGGAACCATTGGAGTGAAATTGTTTTACATAAATAACCGGAAGATGTACTCTCTTCAATAAAGTTTTAATAACAATTTCAAAAAAAACTAACGAATGGCCAAGCTTTGACATGGAACGAGGAAGGGTTAAACTGTTGAACTCTTGACGATATCTCATGCATAACGCTGCCACAAGCATACACAACAAATACATGCACTCGTAAAGAATAGTTGTAGGCTAGTCGGCGAGAAGGAAAAAATGCTAAAAAATGAATTGTTGGCCCATAGGCGAGATTATTGTTGGAATCGTTTCGTTTTAGGGTGTAGTTAAACACCCTAAGTTTGCCCACAAATTGGTTGACCGTATAACTTTTTAATTAACTTATTGTGAATAAAATAGGCACTTTTTTTAGATTTTTTTCAATACCTGCGCTCCTGCTAACTTTTAGTATAACATATGCATTGGGAAAGCTCTTCGTTATGAAATTCTCTAAAAAATAAGCCCTGTTAGAGGTCGCTAGGTGCAAGGGTGATCTTGCAAATAACTTACTTACTTACTTACTACAACTGCACATAGAAGGCTGAAAATTCTTGAAGATGGTGTTAATGTAGTCCAGCCATATACAAACAATTTCAACAAGATCGGTTCATTACTTTTTGAGTAATTAACGATACAGTTTTTTTTAACCTGGCTGACATTTTTTGTAAGATCAGTTCATAATTGGGAAACTCATTAAGAAAATTTAAGAAACAATTGGAAATGAAATCCCGAGGATTTTTAGGCACGTTCTTTTCTATATTTGTTTAGTTATGTCGCGTATTTTTATTGTCGCATGTTTTTAACATGAAAATTTTTTTTTAATATTTTATCGCGTTTTAGAAACGGTATCTTTTAAATAAGATTTTTATAAAGATTTTGTGTAAATTAAAACTTTATGATATTCTAGGAAGGAAGTATGATCTGAGTGGATGATAAAATGTTTAAAAAAAAGGAAATTTCATTTTTTTCTTGTTTTAGTTTAAAACAAAGCTACAACTTTATAAACAGATTCCGGTATATGTTTACTAGAAAGCACATAAAAAAACCTACATTTAGAAAAAAAAGTTTACCCTAGGACCATTTCTCATTAAATTACAAGGGTTTTAATATTTTTCGAAAATGACCAATTTTTGGCGTAAAAATGAAAATTTTAACGTTTTTAAAACGAACTAAAAAGTATAAAATAAAGTCTCCTAGCCCCATACAGATTTATAACCCCATACATATTCCTAACACCATACATATAGTCCTGAAAATTTGTAATTGTGAATTTGTAATAGCTATGAAAATATTTGTAAGATTTAAAACGAAAAAACGTGGGGCGCATGTATGATTGATGTGAATGATTTCTCAACCCAGCTATAAACAATACTACGGAGTGTAGAGTAGCTGGGTTGAGAAATCATTCGCATCAATCATACATGCGCCCCACGTTTTTTCGTTTTAAATCTTACAAATATTTTCATAGCTATTACAAATTCACAATTACAAATTTTCAGGACTATATGTATGGTGTTAGGAATATGTATGGGGTTATAAATCTGTATGGGGCTAGGAGACTTTATTTTATACTTTTTAGTTCGTTTTAAAAACGTTTTATATTAAAAAGTTTTTTTTTATTCAAGTATTTTGTTTTTTTACGACCAATAGAACCGTAGACATTTGAAAAATAGTGTTACGATGCACTCAAAATTCACCATAAATGCACTTTTATGCACTTTTCTCGTCATGGTAATATTTGATTTTTCCAAATTGTATGGTTTTCGACTCAAGTGCATGTATGAATTGAAAAATAAAAAAAATTTTGAAGTTCCGGTTACATCACTTATCATTAATTTTTTTTGTTCATTTTCACTCTACTATTATTCATGTACCAAATTGTGTGCTAAATGATATATTTTTCGCTATACATAGTAATATATATAACATTTTAAAGACGGGTCACTTGACCCGCTGTGGTAGGAATAGGTATACCTACATCAAGTATCGGTAGGTTTAGTGCTAAGTACGAAAAGTCTGGCAGTGATGAGCAAAAAGTCTTGTCTTGGCTTCGTTTTGCTAAATGTGCTAAGGCTGAAAGAAATTTTGCAAGAACAAGACTGCAAGATTTCTTGCAGACTTATTGCTCGTCACTGCAAGATTTTGGCGGATAGTGATGACCAAAAAGTCTTGCTAGCTTGATCTTGCAGTCTTGTCTTGTCCTGTCTTGTCTTGTCCTTCTTGTCTTGTCCTGTCTTGTCTTGGTTTTGCTTTGGTCTTGCCAAATGTGCAAAAACAGGGAAGAATGCAAGACCACTGCAAGACGAGTCTTGCTCATCACTACCAAGACCAAGACTAACTGAACAACACTAAGAACTTTAACAAGAGTCTCGCAAATTAACAAGAAAGTCTTTAACAAGAGTCTCGCAAATTTTCAATACAGTTAACAAATAGAATGAAATATAACAATGAAAACTTTATAATAATATTTTCATTATTATTTCGACCGAATTGCGCAAGTTTGAGCATATTACTATAGTCTACTGAGCTTCAATTTTTGCCTGACTTCCCATACATTTTCACATTTTGAAGTCAGGAAGGCCTGATTTCGCCCAACAGAACATGAAATCAAGCTTGAAAGTAAAAGCTCGCTCAAAAGAGAGTAGTCAACTGGAATAGTGGAATACCATTCCAGGGAGCTTTTGCATTTCTGACTGCTGGCGAAAAAGCAACAACAATTTCAGGCACTGAACTCGACTTTAGCCGGTGAAGCCACTTATGTGGATTGAATTGAATATTATTGAACTCAGACCGGTGAAGCCGGGGCATAAAAGTGAAAGTTTGTCTCTCTGTCTGTAAATGTTTTATAGACTCCGAAACCGCTCATCTGATTGGCATGGATTTTTGTATAAAGAGGTTTTCGGGTATGGCGGGTGTTCCTAAGCGGGCTATTTTGCTCTATCTCGAAGACTTCGGGTAGCTGTAGTGTACCGATATCCGTAAAATTCGAACTTTTGTATGGGAGGTACTCCAGGGCCGTCCTAAGATAATCGGCGCCCGTGGACTACTAAAAATAATGCCCTCCTTTTCGTAAGAAAATGCACGGGATGTCTGGCGGAGCGGCCGAGTTATACAATTAATAATTCTTTTTTTTTCTATAGCATACATTTTGGAAGCTATGACGACAAATTTTCTATAAGATGTACCTGGTACGGTTGCAACAACGTTTTTGTAGTGGGATGAAACGTTTCAACTGACCCCTTTACAACCGACCCCATGATTTCATTCATTATTATTTGATTTATTTTTTTGCAGAGACGTTTTTTTTGTTCCTCATATTTTATAATATCGATGAATGGCCAATTATAAGATTTTGAATTAATAAAAACCTAAGAAACGCCATAATTCCTTTTAATTTTCTAGTGTTACAACTGACCTCAATCTCTGTTACAACCGCCCGGGCATGGGGTCGATGGAAACATTTTCTCAGATTTTTTAAAATATCTACTACTACGTTTAATTACGATATACTGTCAAATATGGAGAGGTAAAAATGTTGTTACCAGAAAGCGATTTTGCCGAAAATGGTTCAAGCGTCCCCGGTCTACCTTACTGAGCACCATAAGACCTGTTCCGTTCTAGGCTTTAGGTTCATTCGGGAATCAAAAACCGACTGTTCGGTATTTATACACTGCAAATCCAAGTGTTTAGCAGGTGTTTAGAAATAAAACACTCTAGTGTTTTATTTCTAAACGATAAAGCGTTTTCATGGTGGGAAGTGTTTACTTTTAAAACAGCAGAAGCGGTTATGCACAAAATCTAAACGCTAAAGAGTTTTATTCTTAAACACGTAAAGCGTTTAACAGAAATTTAACGCTTATGGTGTTTACCAAAAAATTGTAACCTAAGCACAAGTGTTTAAAAGTAAAACACTTATTCGCCAATTAAACACTTGGGAAGGTAAGCACTTAGTTATGATAAAACACTTATTGGGAACTAAACGCTCTAGGGTTTTATTTTTAAACGGTAAAGTGTTTAGGGGTTGGGAAGTGTCTCTCTAAAAATGAAATACTGGGTGATCGATTTAGAGGTATTTCTGAAAAAAATAACAACATTTAATTTTATCGACTAATTTTTATTATCATACAAAATAACTAGAATTTTAAGAAACAAGGAAGTTATTGCATTTTGCATCTAAGTTTATGAAAATTCCAAAAAAAATCACTCAATTAACAATACACTGTAAACTCAAGTGTTTAGCTGCTAAACACTTAAAGCGTTTAAATCGTTGTAGACGAAATTTAAACACTTAGCAGCGTTTAATGAGTAAACATTTAAGTGTTTAATTAGCAAACGTTTGTAGCGTGTTTTTGGTTATGAATAATAGAAATTATGTTGATAGAACTATTAATCAATACTATATTAAAACATAATACTATCATTGGAAATAGTGAAAAAAAACAAAAAAAAACAAAAAAAAATTCAACCCAAGTGCCCTTTTTTCCAAGCGGTTCCCCCGACTAAGTACAAACCACTTCCAATATTGCTTGACTTCCGTGATAGAACGAGATGCGCTTTACTGAATATGCTAAATGGTACCCTTGGCGGGAGTTAGCATAATTGGGTCGCTCATATTTTTTCGTCTTATCACTGTAAACCCCAAGTGTTTAATTGGCGAATAAGTGTTTTACTTTTAGACACTTGCGCTTAGGTTAGAATTTTTTGGTAAACAACTTACGCGTTTAATTTCTGTTAAATGCTTTATGTGTTTAAGAATCAAACACTTTAGCGTTTAGATTTTGTGAATTTAACGCTTCTTCTGTTTTAAAAGTAAACATTAAATACTTTATCGTTTAGAAATAAAACACTAGAGCGTTTTATTTCTCAACACCTGCTAAACACTTGGATTTGCAGTGTACTTATGGTTGAAAATAAGTTTCTATAAAACTTAATTTTTTTTTGAATTTGAAATGAATAGGTTTCAAAATGTTACAGTCCAAATTAGAGCTGCATGCATTTGTTAATTAACAATTGGCCAAAATACAAAAACTTAAATATCTCGTGTTCAGGTTAACAAAAATGAGCTTTTTTTAAATTAAAGGTCCCATCACTGTAAACTCAAGTGTTTAGCTGCTAAGCACTTAAAGCGTTTAAATCGTTGTAGACGAAATTTAAACACTTAGCGGCGTTTAATGAGTAAACATTTAAGTGTTTAATTAGCAAACGTTTGTAGCGTGTTTTTGGTTATGAATAATACAAATTATGTTGATAGAACTATTAATCAATACTATATTAAAACATAATACTATCATTGCAAAAAGTGAAAAAAAACAAAAAAAACAAAAAAAAACAAAAAAAAATCCAACCCTAGTGCCGTTTTTCCAAGCGGTCCGCCGACTAAGTACAAACCACTTCCTGAATATGCTAAATATGCTTTACTGAATATGCTAAATGGTACCCTTGGCGGGAGTTAGCATAATTGCGGGAAGTATGGGTCGCTCATATTTTTTCGTCTTATCACTGCAAATCTCAGCTTTGAAAGTGTTTTATTTCAAAACGCTTAAAACGTTTTATTTTGACGTCACCCATTTGATTAACATTGTAGACATTTTTTAAACGTTTTGAAATAAAACACTTCTAAAACCTCAGATTTGCAGTGATACTGATAATTTTAAATTCGTAATACTTAAGCATCTTTACGGTTTCATTTTCATATTAACAAAATAACTGTCAACAAAGGCGTAAAAAATTCAGGATAAACTAAGTTAAATAAATGAAAACAACAAATAAAGTAAGAAAAGGCCAAAAAATGAAGAATATGTATATTCTAAAATAAATTTGGATGTAATTTTGGTTACTTTTTTTACTTCTGTTTATTACTCAAATAACAACAATTGCATTCTTTTGGCTATTTTGAAAAAACAATGTAAAAGTTTTTTATCAGATCTCGTAGAGAATTTTGGGACCTTTAATTTAAAAAAAGAAAGAAAAGGAAAAAGAAAGACGTGAACTCGAGATATTTAACTTTTTGTATTTTGGCCAATTGTTAATTAACAAATACATATTTTGAGCTATAATTTGGACTGTATCACTTTGAAACCTATACTATTCATTTTTTAAGTTTTATAGAAACTTATTTTAAAGCATTATAGTGTAAGTATTATTAATTGAGTGATTTTTTTTGTTTTTTTTTCATAATAACTTCCCTGTTTCTTGAAATTCTAGTTTTTTTGTATAATAATAAAAATTACCCGATAAAATTGAATGATTTTATTTTTTTTATTTCTGAAAATAGTACCTCTAAAATGGATCACCCAGGATTTCATTAGAGACACTTCCCACCCCTAAACACTTTACCGTGTAAAAATAAAACCCTAGAGCGTTTAGTTCCCCATAAGTGTTTTATCATAACTAAGTGTTTACCTTCCCAAGTGTTTAATTGGCGAATAAGTGTTTTACTTTTAGACACTTGCGCTTAGGTTAGAATTTTTTGGTAAACATCTTGCGCGTTTAATTTCTGTTAAATGCTTTAGGTGTTTAAGAATCAAACACTTTAGCGTTTAGATTTTGTGAATTTAACGCTTCTTCTGTTTTAAAAGTAAACATTAAATACTTTAGAAATAAAACACTAGAGCTTTATCGTTTAGAAATAGAACACTTGGATTTGCAGTGATAATTCTCTACGAGATCTGATAAAAAATTTTAAATTGTTTTTTCAAAATGGCCAAAAGAATGCAATTGTTGTTATTTGAGTAATAAACAAATGAAAAAAAAGTAAACAAAATTACATTCAAAATTGTTCTTTTTAATTGCATTCGAAAGCTGGCGTCAAGATCTACACTTTGAAAAAAAAACTTTTTCATTTTGAACTTTATGGCATAAAATGGTGGGAATTTCAAAGTTTAGATAACAAATGCAATTTTTGTCAATGCGTTCAATATTTTGCCACCAACTTTTCTGGGTCTTTTTATAACATCAAAAAGTATATTTTCTGAAAGTTTCCTGCAAATTGGTCTAGTTAACGGTCTTGGGCACTAAATTGAAAAAAATACTGTTTTTTCTCATTCTTTAAGTTTTGAAGGTTATGTACGTACTTCAGAGACTTAAATCAACGAGACTTATTGGCGATTTTATTAAGAAGAGACTGGCTTTTAGTTTGCCCCGATCCGACTTATAACCGAAGTTATTCACATTTCAAGCTCGAAAGACGCGGTAAAAAAACTTTAATTTATTGTTTATAAAAAAAAGGCTTTTTTACTTCATTTGTAGTTTTCATTTATTTAACTTAGTTTATATTGAAATTTGTACGCCTTTGTTGGCAGGTATTTTTTTAATATGAAAATAAAACCATAAAGCTGCTTAAATATTACGAATTTAAAATTATCAGTATCACTGCAAATCTATATAGTTTTAGAAGTGTTTTATTTCAAAACGCTTAAAGCGTTTTATTTTGACGTCACCTATTTAATTAACAAAGCGTTTAAAAAATGTCTACAATGTTAATCAAATGGGTGACGTCAAAATAAAACGTTTTAAGCGTTTTGAAATAAAACGCTTTCAAAAGCTGAGATTTGCAGTGATAAGACGAGAAAAAATATGAGCGACCCATATTTCACGCAATTATGCTAATGGCCGTCAAGGGTACCATTTGGCATATTCAGTAAAACTTATCTCGTCCGCTGTCCCCCGTCCAGATAGTCTCTTTTAAGGTAGAAACAGAATGGCACGGAGACCGTGGCGGAGTCCGCCGCTCAGAGAGTTTCCCATACATTTAATTTGTCCGCGCCGCCTGGGGAGAAATTAAATGTATGGGAAACTCTCTGAGCGGCGGACTCCACCACGGTCTCCGTGCCATTCTGTTTCTACCTTTAGTATTAAGATAAGCTCAAGACCGAGTTTATTAGGGGAGTAGATAGTGCGGGCTTCCATGAACTCTTGATGTTTTGTATATCTCGAGTCTATGGAGGCCCGTCGCACAGTGGGGCAAATAGCTCATTTTTTGGACAAGCGACAATGCCCAAGCCTGGAATTAATGAAACTTAAAAAAAAATTTTTTAAACTATTCGTGATAAAATTGCCTTTAATTCTATCGAGCCAGAATTTTGAAATTTGAAAATTAAAGATGGCTAATCCAATATGGCGGACATAAATTTGGTAAGAAAATTAAATTTTTTTCGTAAGATTAAAAGACGCTGATTAAAAGACGAAGATTTTAAAAAAAAATTTGTTACGAAAACTCAAATTTTCGGCCCGTTAGAATAAATTTAATAGAATAAAAAGTATTTTTTAGTAAAAATTAGATTTTTTAATATAAATTACAAAAAGTAAGAAATCAAATTTCAAAATTCGGCTAGAGGGATCGATAGTTAAATTCAAGATGAACATTTTAAAAAAAAAATTGTCTCAATAACTTAAAATTTACGACCTCTAGAGTAATTTGGGTGGAACACTGGCCTTTCTCGCCACTGTGCGCCGCTAAGTGTTTAAAATTCGACTACAAAAATTTAAACGCTTTAAGAGTTTAGAAACTAAACACTTGAGTTTACAGTGTATCTAATGCTCTGAATGAACTTATCCTTACCGCAGATTTTGCAAAGTATTAGATATTTTTTTAGTAAAATATTTTTTTGGAAATTCAATATTTTAGCCCCATCCCACGCAAGGTTATCTAATAAATAGATAATAAATAATAATAAAAAAAAAACAATAACCTTCTGCTCGAATGCTCATCAATAGCGCTGTCGGTCCTGGGCATTACACTAAATAGAACCAAAACATTCATACTAAACTATAAGTTATTAAATAAGTCACTTCTTATGCATAAAATACTCAAGTCATTTAATTTGCTGTATCGCAAAGAAGACAGTAAATATTTTTTTCTCTTTCAGTGCTGAAAAGGATCTTTCGTCTGTGCAATGTGCAGCGGCAAACTGTACTTAGGATATGGAGACTCAATTTTCGAGTTAATTAATGTCCTTAAACTAAGTCCCGCAGTAGATATCTGTGGTGTCTGGTTAAAACATGATAACTCCAATTTGGTCGAATTTTAGTTAGGTACTACAATAACATTAAAATTTTCCAAATTTTATTTTGGTCTAACCCTGGAAACCCTAATTTGCATAGAAGCGGTAGAACTGTTGCAGTAAAATTCTGATATCTCCATATTTTACTGACAGATTTTTGTCCAAATATGATAAAACAACTTAACATGCTATTACCTATCAGTAAAATTAAAAGTACATCTAAATTTATGGTCATTTTCTGACAACTCACATATGGCATCTTGTTACCAAAATAAAAAAATCTAACATTGTATATTTGTTTGGTACAAATCTGTTATGTCTACTTCTATTTTCTATTAAATTTAACCAGCGCAAGAATAGACAAGAATATTATGTATGCCACTGACATCACATTGCCATTTGAGATCGCTTTTCTTCGCGAATGGTTCATCGAGTTGAATGAAGATAGTTTTTAAAACTTTACTTTATTTAGTATTTTCATGTCCATTAGTATATTTTAAATATAAATAATCGCCGAAATATTTCACAAAGTGTTGGTGCTCGTAGTTTAGTTAATTTGCCAACAAGCGTCTCAAATAATTCGGATTCGGATGCATCGCAAGTAAGTATTGTATTCGTAACCCAGTTTAGAAAACCTTGGGTGGTTCTACACGAGCGTACAACGAACACACAAAAATGTGTTCGAAACGTCGTTTGTGGAGTACAGGGAGAGAGAGGACGAGGGAATTCTCTCGCTCTCTTCTCCACAAACGACGATTCGAGCACATTTTTCTGTGTTCGTTGTACCGTTGCTCGTTGTAGAACGACCCTTCTAGCCTTATAGCCTTCTCAAATTAATCACGGTTATGTTTAACCTATCATTTATTGAGAAATGCTTAGGTATTACAGAAATGCTAAATGTATCTCCAATTTCTGTGTATTTGTGTATGTACTAATGTAGAAGAACGTACTAAGTTAGTGCTAATATTCTTATCTTTACTATTAATGAATTTTAGGATAATAATGTGGCAATTGTAACTGAAAAAGTATTGGTACATGCAAAAGAAAATGATTTTCCTGGTAAAGATAAACAAGTTGCTTTGGATGCAACAACTGATAATACCATTTCGGTAAGTATTTATTTGAATAATGTTAATTGGTATTTATAAAAAAATTAGCATTTAGTCTTACCCATTTACATTGCAAGGTACATGGCCACTCTATAATATTTTAAGTAAATATATACATACATACCTACCTAATTTGATCAATATATTAAATTGAATATTAGCAACCATAATACAGTAAATATTGTTATTTTTTAACATTGTTATGTTGGTTTTTCTGTGCTTTTTCTTAGCTCCTCTGCCTAACCAACAATATTTTTTTGCAGGATGAAGATTTTAGCTCTGGCTCCGGTGAAGAATGGCAACCAGAAAACTATAATACACAACTACCTAGACCACCTAGTCCACCTCGTTCACCTAGTCCGCCTCGTCCAACTAGTCTAACTAGTGTTATTTCTAATGACGGCTTCACTTATTTAACTAGAAAAAAAGGGCACGGTCCTTTCCAGAGAAAGCTCCGAAAAGAACGCCAAGAAAAACTTAGAAAAGGCGAAGAATATACAACTGCCAAAGGTAAACGCATATTAAAAAGAAACCCCGGTGGCTTCTCAGATAATTGCAGGCCGCAATGTCGACAAAAACTTGAGGTACTTGATGTAAGTCAACTCTATGAAGACTACAGAAACTTACCATCCAGAAATGAGCAAAAACGATATTTAGCAGGACTTATTACTATTAAACCAACAGAATGTATTAAGAAACGCCCTTCAAAGAAAAGAGAAATCTCAGTAATATACACAGTAGATGGAATAGAAGAGGTGTTTGTAAAAATTGCTTTATGAAAACTTTTGGTGAAACTAGAGGTTTTATTGATAATGTCTTAAAAAAAAAGTAGCTCGTCATCAGTTATTGTGCTAGCAGATAGAAGAGGCACAGGACCTCCAGTCCACAAACGTTCCGATGCGGATATGGAATATGTTGAGGACTTTATTAACAAATTTCCTGCTTACGAAAGCCATTACTCAAGACGTCATACGGCATAAAAGTATTTACAGCAGGATTTAAATATGACATTATTATACGACCTGTACAAAGAAGATGTTACAAAGAACAACAGCGAGGTACAACATATGCGACCAGTGAGCACCAGTGTATTTTGGAACGTATTTAAGTCACTAAATTTAAAATTTAAAAAACCTTCTAATGATACCTGCAAAACTTGTGATTCTCTTGTTCTTCAGATTAAAACTTGTGAGGACGAATGTAAGAAAGAAAACTTAGAAGAAGAAAAGGCTACACACCAGAAGAAAGCAGAATTACATTATAGTGCCAAAAGAGAAGATAAAGATTTAAGTAAAGAGAGTGAAGGCAAAATTATAGTTGCTGCGTTTGATCTTCAAAAATGTTTAGCAACTCCTTTGTTGTCTGCAGGAATATCTTTTTACAAAAGAAAATTATGGACATTTAACCTAACTATTCGGAACATAACGACAAAACAAACGTGCTGTTTTGTTTGGTATGAGGGCGTCGCGCAAAGGGGAGCCGATGTGGTTGCATCCTGCGTGTGGCAATTCATCATGGACTTACCAGATAGTGTAGAGAAGATATTTTTTTATTCAGATACTTGCCCAGGGCAGAATCGTAATAATATTCTGCCTGTAATGTTTGCGCTAGCCGTTAATCGTAAAACTAATTTGACAGAAATACATCACAAGTTTTTAGTGCCTGGCCATACGCACTTAGAATGTGACAGCGATCACGCAGCAATAGGGCGATTTTTGAAACACCGCAGAGTGATTATTTCAGTGCCCCGAGATTGGGTAAACGTTATAAAAATGACAAGTCGCAGATACACAGTCAAAATGACGACACAAGAAGATTTTTTAGGCTTCTATCAACTTTTTAAATTCACATTCATTAAAAGAAACATTGATACTGAGAAACAATCATTTAGATGGAACAGCGTTTTCTGGCTTATGTTTTTGAAAGGTTCAAAAAATGTGGCATTCAAATTATCACTAGAGACTGATGAATCTTTCAGATACTATTCTTTTTTGAAACGAGGTGATAACACCTTACTGAGTGATATATGCCCACCTCCATTGAGACCATTGCCAATATGCCCGAAAAAGTATAATGACATAATGAGTCTTCTGCCATATATAGATAGAGTGTACCACGATTTCTATAAGAATTTTAAAACGTCCAACTCAAATGTAGACACTGTAAAGGTAGAAACAGAATGGCACGGCGACCGTGGCGGAGTCCGCCGCTCAGAGAGTTTCCCATACATTTAATTTCTCCCCAGGCGACGCGGACAAATTAAATGTATGGGAAACTCTCTGAGCGGCGGACTCCGCCACGGTCGCCGTGCCATTCTGTTTCTACCTTAAGCGACAGTGATGAAAATTATGAATAAAAAGATGATCCACTTTTGATAACTTATTAGAATTTTCATTTATTTCTGTTGAATTTAATTTGGTACATGTAAGATAAGTGCATTGCTTTTCCTTTTTCTCGAAAATAGTTATGTTTGGATAAAAATTTATAATTGTCATGAAAACTTGATTAATAAAGCTTAAAAACTACAATGGTTGCATTTTCTTAAATTGTTTAAATAGGTCACAATATCGGTCTCTATCTATGCAAATCTTTAAAGTGTCATACTGAAAAACTGTGTTTTTGTACTTATCATGTTTTAACCAGACACCACAGATATATTTTCTTTATTTTCCAATAAATATACGTGTTTAAAATGAAGGCATTCCTCAACAAAATTATTTTCTAAATCGTTCATATACTATTCGGACAACTTTGCAGCATTCTTACTAATTTGTGTCCAGAGCTGGACTGGCCTACCAAGCTACCGGGAGCTTCCCGGTGGGCCGTACCGAATGTTAAATCAAAAATGCTTCCTCTAAATAATTTTTTTTTGAAAAAAATAAAATGTTCCCACAAAAAAATAAAAAAAATTCAAGCGTATCATAATTCCTTTAAAGAACACAAATCTCGCGGTTTCCTACGAAATTGCCAATTAGTTTGTTGAAGACGGTAATTTAATAAGGATTGTGTGGAATTTAAAAAAAATCTAAAAAATTAAAAATGTCAACGAAACGACGAAGAGGTTAGGAGAAAAAAAAATTAAAAAACAAGAACTTTTAAATGCTTAGTATAAAAATTGTCATTACTAAAAGGTATAGGTTAACTACGTAATTTTTGGAGAAAAAAGTAGTGAAAGTAGAAATTGTAGTTAAAAAAACCAAAAACTAGAAACCAATTCCCCGTCCAAAAAGTGGTGATCTAAGGTTTGGAAAAAAAAGTGATGTTGGAAAAGGGTAACGTAATTTTTGCACGGGTTTTAAAGAATGTTAGGATTTTGTTGACAAGTGATGTTTTATGGGGAAGCTATCGGAAGCTGAATCCAGAAAAGTTAATTTCATTTAGAACCGGTTTCATTCCATCGAGTTTATTAGATGGTGCTTGTGGCTCTTGGCCGAAGTCTTTTCAAAAAAGGGCTTGACCGAATATTATGAAATTTTTTCCAAAGCACGTTTTCGTTAATGTGCTTCGATCGGCATCCGAACGAAGCCGATATCATTTGCGCGATATCGTGCGGGTACAAAAATCACGTAAGTCGTTTAAACAAAAAAACGGCTCAACCGAATTTTATGAAAATCATTTTAGATCATGCTTTAGTTAATACGCTTCGATCGGCGCCTCAACGAAGACGATATCTTTTTTGTTTCGCTCTATATCGTGCAGGAAAAAAATACTACGGACGTACGCACAAACACCCCTACACATGCACACATAGTTCTTCTCATAATTATGCTTAAAGAAAAACTTTTGAAAGCAAAAAAGAACTTTACTTGATTGTTAAAACAAAATGTATTGAAATGGGCCGAAATTTTTGAATTTCCCGGTCTTAAATTAATTCTCAGTCCAGCCCTGTTTGTGTCTTTTAAATTGACCAGAAACCTAAATTTTGAGTAAATGTCATCATAGTTACACTTTCACTTTTGTCGATTATCAATAATAGCAAAATATGTATTTATGCGGAAGTCGTTATTGGCATCAAATTTAACTTCTTTGGACGTATTTTCGTCGTACTGTTTTTTATCTTTTGCCTATTCGTTGTACTCATCACATCCGGACAATTTTATACCTTCAGATTTGTAAAGGCTAATAGATTCTGTATTTCGTACTGTACAGAATTTTCTAAAGAAGCTTATAATTCAATAATGCTTTCAGTTGTAGCAGCAACTTTTTGAAGTGATATATTAGTTTTATCTATGATTTTTTAAATTTCGCTCCAAAATCCTACCATAATAGCAGTTTCCAGTGAATTGAACTCATTTCACAACCCCTCAGCTTCAACTTTTGCTGCAGGCTTTTGAAAATTTTATTCAAAACATCTTTAAAAATTTCATAACCAATCATTAGAAAAGGTTATTTGGTTTTTTTTATCAAGAAAAGATTTTAAATAAAACTAATAACTAAAAATAACAAAAAAAATATAAAACCAACAAAAATTGCCGCCCCGAAAAGGTTTGCGCCCCGGGGCTATAGCCCATTTAGCCCTGGGGTTAGGGTGGCCCTGAGGTACTCTTTGAATCACTGCTAAAAAGCTGAGATCCATTTTATTTTGGTTTTTTTCCGAAAAAAATACGATTCCCAAAGTTTCAGAACGATCGGCAGAGGTGATTTACGCGTAGTTGCCGTACAATTTCAAAAAAAAATAGCTCGTGTACCAAGTGCACGTGAAAGATGTGAAACATATGTGGCGATCTTTATCTTTCTTTAAATAGAATAATTAATTAGTAAGAATAAAGGCCATTATACATCCCAAACGCAATGTGGAAACCCAGCTCTTGAGCTCTTTTATCGCACAGAAATTTTGCGTTTGGGATATATGTAAAATAGCCGTTAGTTTTATACTCACCGATTTGTGTTGAAAATGTACCATTGCCGTTGATGACCTTCGGCCATGATGAAAAGTCAGAATTCTACTTGCAATAGGCCATAGTCCTTGGGCACAAGCTGCACGTGACAAAGCGACATGCAATGATGATTTCGAAAGCTTGTTATCGTATTTGTAGATTTTGGAATACGTGCTTCCTTGAGACTTGTATACGGTAGTCGTACAAGCAAAACAACTAATGGTCAATTTTTCTGTTTTCATATTCAACATGAATAGTACCTAAGTAACAAAGGAGCAAAAGGACTACCTTACTAAGGCTACAAAACTAGCAAAAGGACTACCCACAGATGAGTAGTCCAAAAATTAAAGGATTCCTATAGAAACGGGGCTACAAGTCGTGAACTGATCCTTTAGTCGCACCCCATTTGTTTTTTCAAGCGCGGAAACAAAATTTCAAAACAAAACCTTTCGTTAGTCCTTTAGCTCAGAGTCATCAGAATTGTCGTAGCCCGGCGGGAAGGGGGCACCTTCCAATGGTCTGCTGGGTACCCCTATGGTCATCAGACTCGGTCTTAGTCCCCCGGTTCCAATGTACCTTGTGGGAATTTTCCGGTTTCACTCATCTTGTGACCTCCATATTTTTCGAGGGATGTGGATCAAATAGATCTGCAGACTCCAGCTATTGCTAGATTTGCGTCCTCTTCTACATGGGATCTCTATATTATCGGAGTCACAGTGCAGCGTCTTGCCTGTTAGGAAATCTGTCATTATGTCCACGAGGTATTTGGGGATACCCAATCTGATCGACACCTCGACCATAATTGTTCTAATGACACGATAATATAAATAAATTCATTCAAACGAACAAAAACTAGTTAGCATTATTGTGCTACAAAATAAAGGTATTTGATTTTTAAATTTTTAATTTATTCATACAAATATATTTAGTGCATCGCCTGCAAAGGTCTATAAATCAAAGCAGAAGACTATAATTAGCTAAATCGTGACACGTAGGGCTTTCAGACGGGGGTCGTGGGATCAATTCCTGAGGCGGGCCCTCTTTTTTTTAAATATTTGAAAGATTACATCAGAAGAGGTAAATGGAAAAATCATTCCACTAACAATTTTGGGTTTGTACTTTTTTTGTATCATTGGAATCGTTTTCGAAATATCTACATTTTATCCTTGTTCAAATAAAAGCGTATTATTTAGTTTTGTTAAACTAAATATTTTTATTTTCTACTTCTTAGTCTATTATATGTTTTCCACCATTTTTTGGCGGCTGCCATATTGGGTTTAAAATGACAAGTGCTGCGGCCAGACAACTCGAAGCCCTGTGCAAAAATTCAACGCGACGCCAAACAATTTTTCGCTCGCGGAATTTCCCTCATATGTAATCTTTAGTCGTCGATACACATGCGTAATATTTATTGTCGCCTCTCACGTGGCCCATACTGAATTTCTATGGCCAATTCAATGAAGTAAAAATGCAAATAATGAATTTAAATGATTTTTATTGGCAAAAGTGCATTTGCACAATCTGCACATATGCCAGCCGCGGCACTGAAAATGACGTCACACAGCTTACTGTATTTTACTCGTCATACCCTTTCATTTGTTTCCCATGCCGAGGTGGTTGCATTTTGTGTTGGCTGCCATTTTGAATCGGGGGTTAGGAAACACAATTGCAAAATTCGCTCGCCATCTTGGAACCGGCATCTTGATTTTTTTTACTAAAAAGTGGGATTGCATTATCACGCGAACTATGCATATGTGCAAACTAAGAAGTTGATAAGTTGTATGAAAGTTGGTCAAAATCAAGTTGCAAGATTTGTGTACACACAACATACAACATACAAGATACAACATACAGGTGAAGCTAATATAAAGCGTATAAAAAGTAATTTAAGTCCATTAACCATTTTTATAGAAAATCAAGTAAATTTAGCTAAATAATTATTTCCATTAATCGATTGTAAGTACCTTCCTGCCATTCTGTCCTTCTACAGGCTGAATTCTCAGAAATCCGAATGCTCCATCTAAATTTTTGTAAATTATTCTAGTTTTGAATTTTACTGTCTCAGAATATTTCGTGCAATTTACATTTAAAAAATGAGTCATTTTACCTCCTCTTAAATTCTTATGCAAAAAAAAGCGCACCTCTTGTTTTATTATACCTTTTTCAAATAATTTAAAATAAAAGCTTTGAAATATAAATAATAAAATTCAAATGCCGAGATCAAGAATTGAACCCCCGACTTTTTGGAATATCAACGTCGGTCGTAAGGCAACCACTCAACCATTTGTTCCATTCTGCCTATGTCTGGCGCGTCATGTCTGGCTCGCGGCATATAAAGACTTTTATTTGGTGTTACTGGGTGCCTTCCATTTAGACACAGAGAGACACAGTGTTACACTGTGTCCGACACAGAAGTGTTCCATCAACGACACAGCTAGACACAGCCGGGCACAACTAAGACAATGCTACCAACCCTCGCCAATTGAAATGAGATCGTTAATTTATAATTACAACAATATTGTTTCATTTTTAAGATTCCCAGCATTTATAAGATGTCGGGTAATTAATTTAAAGAAATTATCAACATAAAATTTACGATTTACTTGCCAAACAAAAATAAAAACGAGGAAAGTGCGCCGTGGCGGATTTTTCATGAACTTATGTGTTCCATTTGGGCTTACACAGAACGACACAGAGCGACACGCTGTGTCGGACACAAGTGTCTTTCTGTGTCTAAATGGAAGGCACCCACTATTTCTTTCATATTTCTATCTTATTCTGTCTTCTTCAATACAGATCTTCCGTTTCCCGGAATGAAAATTGGATGGGACCAAGCGTTTCCACAAAACGATCCCACAAAACGTTCCCGACCTTAAAGAATTACTCTCAACGCGCGCAAGTCTCACATCAAAAATCGTACGACAAATGCCCGATTTCTTCACAATGGGTTATACCTCTGATAGCTTTATCCATAGTATATCTAGAGAAATTGGGTTTTTTCACTTTTGCTATCGTTTGGTTAAGACTTATCGGGGGGTTAAAGTTAACTGGCCAATTTTGAGGGTTTATCTCTTGGCTAGTGTCAAAATATTTGTTGTTGACATATTTTGAAATATTTAATTATATTAAAAATGGACGCATTTATAAATGTTAATGTTTTCTCGACCGATGAGAGCGAAGAGGAAAATTTAATGGAAAATATTACATTAAAATTAGAAAAAATACATTTTCATTCATAAATTAGAACATTAATTTAAGAATTAAGTACTAAGTAGGCGGAAGTATTTGCCTGTATCCCAATTACAATTTAAATATTTTTTAAATTATTTCAACGTTTGACGTAAAAAAAAACCGCCAAATTATAATTTTGCGTTTTTTTTAACGAGACTTGCGCAAAAGCCAAACATATCTCAACAATTTGCAGAGATGCCATATGAATGGTAGGTTAACTATCTGTGGAATACGTTACTTTGGATTCGCGTGAAGAAAACCGTCCCACATTTAATCGAAGTTTATCTTTATTCGAAAGTTAGAAAACCCGTGGATAAGTTTAAAGTGAAGAAATCGGGCAAAAATCATTCAACGTGTAGCGAAAGGAAATAGCGGAAATAGCAATTTGATTTTGGCTTCGATTCGAATGCAGAATGATATTGAACTCGCAGTGACATCATCGGGAATATCATCAACTCTACTTGATGGTGGACGTACAGCGGAAATCAAACAACTTTTGGACAATGGTAGTTGCCGAAACTCCAATCGATATCAGAACAAAAGAGATTTCGTTTCCGCAAAAACTTTTGTCAAATGCAGCCCAATAATCAAACCGTCGTGGACAAGGTATTCCCGAATTTAACAACGAACTTCAAAAACCCAGAATGACTGTGCGAACGTGCAATCTGAGCCCCCAAAGAATGACGATCTCAACAAACTTAATGAACAAATTCAAATGAAACTGCTCGGAAAAACTGTCAAATACCAATCGATTGACACAGTAATGGAAGAAGAACAACTAATCAAATATCCAACTGCATTTCTAAATTCTTTGTACCCACGAAGCATGTCACCACACATTATTGACATTGAAGGTGGCTGACAAGACTTATCATCAAAAAATTAACACCGAATTTGATCGAAGCAAGAATCATCAACGGCAAGGTAAATTCGAAGGAAAAGACGTCCTAATTCCAGGTACCGATGATTTCCGACAATATACCTTTCGAGTTTAAATGGCTTCAATTCCCTTTGCCTGTTCGCGAGTCGGCACACCAATAAATTTATACATTTATACTTCTTCCTTAACGGCTCTACAACCGGGATCCGGTCCTGGCCTCTCGCAACTGTTCTCTCCACCGGTCTCAATTCTGTCTGAGCCGATGTCATCCATTTTGGCATCCCTAAGCTCTGATCGTCCTAGTCTACGCCATCCATCAAGCGGAGGTTGGGTCTCCCTCGCTGTCGCCCATAGGTCTTACCGCAGAGAACTTTCTGAGCAGGCTCATCTTCACTCATACGAGCTAGATGTCCTGCCCACCAAAGTCTACCGAGCTTTATTTTCTTCACAACATCTATGTCACGATAGCGCTAGTCCTTCCTCACACAAGGGGCCAACAATCCTCCGAAGTATTTTCCTCTCGAATACCGCCAAGAGGTTAGAGTGCTTTTTGCTAGCACCCAAGTTTCGGATGCATATGTGAGGACCGGTAAGACCATCGTCTTATATAGTAAAAGTTTAGACGTTATGGTTAGATGCTTGAATTTGAAGAGCCTTGACAAAATATAGTAGGCTTTGTTGGCTTTTAGCAGTCGTGCGCGTATTTCTGGTTCCATGCTACTATTGACCCAAGGTAGGACAATGATTTTACAACATCAAACTCGTGTTCTTCTACCTTTATTGTGGGACCAATGTTAGGTGTTCTTGCAGGCGAGGCCACCGTGTACTTTGATTTGCTTTCGTTGATGTGCAGTCCCAGATCTCCTGCCGCCCGCTCAATCTGGGTGAAATCTTCTTGTACAGCTGTTGATGTTCTTCCAATGATGTCAATGTCGTCTGCGTAAGCCAGTAAATGGGTGGACTTTTGAAGGATTGTGCCCCTTGATGTCACGTCCGCATCTCGGATCACTTTCTCCAACGCCAGGTTGAAAAGGAGGCAGGCCAGACCGTTCCCTTTTCGGAGTCCATTATAGCTGTTGATTGGTCTGGACAGTGTTCCGGATACCTTTTCTTGGCTTGTCACATTAGTCATGGTCAACCTACATAGTCGTGTCAACTTGTTGGGGATGCCGAATTCTTTCATGGCTTTGTAGAGTTCTACTCTGGCTATGCTATCATAGGCGGCTTTAAAGTCTATGAAGAGGTGTTGGATTGAGTTTTGAAACTCTAGGCATTTTTCCATAGCCTGCCTCAAAGTGAAAATCTGATCGGTTGTTGATTTGCCTAGGCTGAAGCCACACTGGTATTGGCCTACGATGTTTCTAGCGTAAGGGGCCATCCTGTTTTGTAGGATGGCGGAGAATATCTTATACGCGGTACTCAACAACGTTATACCACGATAATTGCTGCACGTTGTGATATCTCCTTTTTTATGTACCGGGCAGAGGATGCCCTTTCTCCAGTCTTCTGGCATCGCTTCCTGCTCCCATACTTGCACAATTAATTCATGAATCGCTTGGTGTAATGTAGGCCCTCCATATTTAACCAGCTCCGCAGGGATGCCGTCTGCATCCGCGGTCTTGTTTTTTTAAGCCGGGTGATAGCACTGCTAACTTCTGCTAAGCTTGGTGGTGACAGCGTAGCATTATCGTCAGATATTGGTGGAGCCTCCAAATCCTCAGTTACCTTGCCATTTAGCAATTCATGAAAGTGCTCTTCCCATCGCTCCAAGATGCCTTTAGGATCGGTGATCACATTCCCTTCTTTGTCCTTGCAGTATGTGCAACGTGGTGTGAATTGCGTCATACCGCGTACTCTTCGGTAGAACTCCCGCGCCTGGTGCGGCCGTCGCTCTCTGTACTGTTCTAGTTCGAGACTTTTCTCCCAGGGTTCCTTTTTTCGTCTGTGAATTCTCTTTTCTTCTTTTCTGAGCTCTTTATATTTCTCTTCGCGTGCACGTGTTCTCTGAGACTGCTGCATTGCTCGGTACGCAGCATTTTTACGTTCGTTCAGTTGCCAGCTTGCATTCATTATCGAACCAGTCGTTCCGATCTCTACGACTTCTGCCTAAGATGGAATCAGCAGTATTTTTAAGGCGGGTCCAGCTCACGTTCACGCCAGGCATCTCATCCCCAAGGCTTACTCTTCTGAGCGCGAGTTCTAACCAAAGTCTAGATATTAACAAGTCTTTCATCTTCATATGGTTAGTGAGTGAAAGGCGAACAGCTATAAGCACACATTCTTCAAATGATGATGTCAGGCTATCTGAGAGAGAATGCAACATTTTTATACACGCTCGCGCACAACTAGCGGGCGGAAGATTTTATGATTTTATATGGGGATAAACTTGATGTATTGGTGCATATTTACTATTTCCCAGTAGGGAAAGCAAGTAATTACCCAATCGATTCCGAAAGTAGTTCTAAGGAGTAGCAACTAGTTCTCGTTCAGATTACAGCAAGTGGAGATAAGGCATTACATTTGCATGGCGATGTCATAGGCGGTAACCAATCACCTCCGTTCTGCATTACATAGAACTGGTACATTCATTGGTTACATGTAATGCAGGATGAATTAAATTGCATGTTAAGTCTCTTTCGCATTTTGGAGAGATGTGTCGCATCAGCTACGATTGCATTACACTTTGCATTACTTTGGCATCAATGTAATCAGACAAAGAAGTACTTCATTAGAATTGGAAAATTTTACAATTGTAATCTTATTTACTGTATTGTCAATGGATTACAGAACCGATTCTGTCGGTAATGTGTTCCAAATTTCCTACTGGGTTATGAAAAGAAAGAGCTGATTCAATTTTCCTTCCTTTTCTGTTCTTCATACTTTATCGAAGAGAGAGAATCTGGCTTTTTCTCGCCGAGTTCACGATGTATGCGTTGACTTGTGCTCAGCAATGATGTTCATATATGCACGCACACAACTAACGGGGGGAAAATTTTGTATGAAGATGAAAGACTTGTTATATCTAGACTTTGGTTCTAACGCCTGACCGTAGTTGTTTCTGGCCATTTAATTGTGTGGTGCAGCAGTGTTGATGCGAGCCTGATCAGCGGGTACAAAGCTTTTCAGCGTTGTAATGCGCCCTCGGAGCACCATACCAACAAGATAGTGATCCGAGTCGTAGTTGGCACCTCAGTACGTTCGTACCGTCATCAGGTCCGATAGGTGGCGGCGGTCTATCAACATATGGTATATTTGATTGCGAGTCGCTCCATCAGGAGATATCCAGGTGGCTTTATGGATAACTACTTGCAATGACCAAGTTCGTACTTGCTGCCATAACTCGCTGTCCATTGTCATTAGTTTTTTCATGCAAGCTGTGGGTGCCGACATATTGCCTTGACTTGCTCCCGGCCTACTTTGGCGTTCAGATCTCCCAGTATGATTTTTACATCATATCTGCGGCAGACATTAAGTTCCCTTTCAACTACTTCGAAGAATTCTTCTTTTTCATCGTCTGGGGAGTCTTCTGTAGGTACGTGAACATTCATGAGGCTGATGTTCTTAAATTTGCCTCGCACACGAAGGGTACATGCCTTTCGTTTATTGCTTTAAAGCCGATAATAGTAGGCTTCATCGTTTTGCTGGCCATAAAACCAACCCCGAGCACATGGTGTTTTGTATGACAGCTTAATATACGTCACATTCAGGTTTTTGCAAAACACCATTCCCTGTCCATCGCATCTCCTTAATTGCGGTAATGTCAGCTTTATATGTTGAGACGGTATCGGCCAGATGTTGTGCAGTTCGAGTTTTGTACAGAGTTCGTACGTTCCATGAGAAAATTCTTAAATCATTTTGCCTTTTTCGTTGCCGTGGTCGTCGTCGTTTTTTCCAGTATCCGAGGCATGTTGCTCGTTCCGTAATAATTATTTTTTACGGGTGAGGTTATTAGCCTCGTACGACGGATATGAAATCCAAAATACAGAAAAGTAGCCGTTCTTTGAGACACTTCAACTGTGTATGAAAATTCATATCCCAAAAAATGACCTCATTGAGTCTGTGAAGTTGGCACCACGAAATGCGAATTTTGGAAATTTTTTTGTTTCATTCGTTTGTCCAAGTTTGTCCAAGGAAAAGTTTTTTTTGTCCAGGCACCGTTAATAAGTTACAAGCAAAAACATTTTTTTGCAAATTTTTTCAACCAGCACCCCAACTTTGCAAAAAAAATTGGTTAACCCCATAGATCGTTTGTCCATCGTTTGTCCAAGTTTGTCCAGCAGCTATTTTTATTTGTCCACTCACCCATTCATTATATTAAATAATTGAAATTTTCCAATTTTGTGAAGTTGGCAACCCCGAATTCGAATTTCGCACTTTTTCTCTGGCGTTCATTTGTCCATCGTTTGTCCAAGTTTGTCGAGCAGCTATTTTTATTTGTCCACTCACCCATTAATTATAACAAATAATTGAAATTTTTCAATTTTGCGAAGTTGGCAGTCCCAGTTGCGAATTTCGCACTTTTTCTTTACGCGTTCGTTTGTCCATCGCTTGTCCATATTTGTCCACGAAAAAGTTGCATTTGTCCACGCGCCGATAAAATTTTATTAATTAATCAATTATTCGGGAAAATCAAATTGGCCATAAAAAGGCGCATTTCGAAATTCGTATTTATGTATTTCTGTAACCATTGGAAGTTCAATTTTATTCCGAACAACCGACATCAATACCACACGAAATACAGAAAAAAAACCAAATTATTCCACACCTCGGAGAAATAATAATTACAACTAAATTACTTAGTCGAAATTTTTTCGACACAGCGTGGATTTCGGCGAATCGACTTTTCTAACAGAAAATTTTCTAACACCGACTACATAATCTATTGCTAGACTTCGGAGGAGTAGTTATAAATTTGAAAAAAATACGAAAACATATATTTTCATCACATTGCGTTTTTTAATTGCAGTTTATCCAGGGATAAAAATTGCCAGAATTCGTTTGTCCATTGGTGGAAATCGTGTGCCAAGGCCTAGATTCATTTGCCCATTGCTGGAAATCGTTTGTCCAGGCACAGATTCGTTTGTCCATTGCTGGAAATCGTTTGTCCAGGCACAGATTCGTTTGTCCATTGCTGGAAATCGTTTGTCCAGGCACAGATTCGTTTGTCCAGGCACAGATTCGTTTGTCCATGCCAGAATTCGTTAGTCCATTGCTGGAAATCGTTTGTGGACAATCGAATCTGTCCCTAGACACACGATTTCCAGCAATGGACAAACAAATCTGTGCCTGGACAAACGAATCTGTGCCTAGACACACGATTTCCAGCAATGGACAAACGAATTCTGGCATGGACAAACGAATCTGTGCCTGGACAAACGATTTACAGCAATGGACAAACGAATTCTGGCATGGCCAACGAATCTGTGCCTGGACAAACGATTTCTGTCCATGGACAAACGAATTCTGGCAATTTTTATCCCTGGATAAACTGCAATTAAAAAACGCAATGTGATGAAAATATATGGTTTCGTATTTTTTTTAAATTTATAACTACTACTCCGAAGTGTAGCAATAGATTATGTAGTCGGTGTTAGAAAATTTTCTGTGCGGAGTCGATTCGCCGAAATCCACGCTTATTTAGTTGCAATTGTTATTTCTCCGAGGGGTGGATTAATTTGGTTTTTTTTCTGTATTTCGTGTGGTATTGATGTCGGTTGTTCGGAATAAAATTGAACTTCCAATGGTTACAGAAATACAGAAATACGAATTTCGAAATGCGCCTTTTTTATGGCTAATTTGATTTCCCGAATAATTGATTAATTAATAAAATTTTATCGGCGCGTGGACAAATGCAACTATTTCGTGGACAAATATGGACAAGCGATGGACAAACGAACGCGCAAAGAAAAAGTGCGAAATTCGCAACTGGGACTGCCAACTTCGCAAAATTGAAAAATTTCAATTATTTACTATACACCCTTATTCCACACTCCGACGTAATGATATTTTTTCTCCGAATCCCGAATGTGACATTCCGCACTCCGAATCTTTTTTTCGGAACTTTTTGTTATTCTAAACTCCGACGAACTGACAATTTTCGGGGAAAAACCTCAGAAGGAAATATTGCGTCGGAGAGTCTGGATGCATTTCGTTTTATTTCTCAAAAACGTAAAAAAACTTATTTATTTTTAAAAAATGACTTCTCAAGCAACAACAAATAAAAAACAATATGAACGAATGGTGGAATTATTGAATTCCAGGAGTGATATTGCGCAAGGATTCAGCAAGGTAGGAAAACAAGAAGTGAGCAGCTTTTGGTCAAATCTTGCTGAAGAATTAAATAGCATTGGTCCGCCAAAGAAAGATGCTTCGGCTTGGAGAAAAGTAAGTAACTCAGAATTGTTATTACTATATAAGTTATTACGTGTGTGTTTAAGGTTTGGTTGGACTATAAAGCCTACATTAAGCGGAAATTAAGCCACAACAAAAAAGAAACCAAATCAACCGGTGGTGGACCAAGTAAACTACATACATTTAATGCTACGGAGGAAACGGTTATTCGTATAACTGGATTAGAGAAATCTGTGTCAGGTTTACCCAATACGATGTCTTTTGGTCTTGCTACGCAGGAACCGCCGCCAGGTCCTTCCCGCGATAATAATTTGAGTTTAGACATATCAATGTCATCAATTGATATCCCATCCAGTAATGAAACGGAATTTATCGACGTTGCTCAAGAAAAGGAGTTTACTGACAATTTATCACAACCCCGCCTAGTTTCGATTAACAACCAACCAAAGGAAAATACTTATTCTCTATTAAAAACACAAGTGGAAATACAAAAAAAACTTTACGACAGTATTGCTTCCCTTTTAAAGAGACAGGAAGAATCCCATAATGAAATATGTGGCAACATAAAAAAGTTGTATAGAAATATAAGCGACTTATACGAAGTGGAAAAAGAAAAGTTAAAAGAACTTCGGCGTCATAATAAACACAATGAAGAGTTAATGGTAAAAAAAATTGAAATCCAAATGCAAATTCTAGATATAAAAAAATCAAAAGTGGGATAGAGTTTATATATGTGTATATGTATTGAAGTTTTTTTATATTTTTATTTAATGTTTTATGGAAAAAAGGCTTTTTATTTAAAATGAAAACAGTTTATGTTATGTTTTTAAAAATATATGAATTTTTTAATAAAAATATTTTTACAATGAATTTGCAATATTATTTCTTATTGTAATCGCTTCATTTCTAACTGCTGATGTTTCTTCGTATTCTGCAGGAGGATGTTCTGAAACAATTGCATCGTTAAGGTCATCCATATCAATTACTTCTTGCTGAACACGATGATATAAGCAAATGTTGTGCAGGGCAGAGCAAACATTTACTAGTTTAACAACTTTTTCAGGTTTATAACTTAACTGCCTGGCTGCCAATAAACACCTAAACCGATTTTTTAAAATCCCATTTGTTCTCTCTATTATGTTTCGCGCCTTGGAATGTTGGTTATTATAAGTACTCTCCACACTCCCTGCGGTAGGTGAACGAAACGGCGTCATTAACCACGGTTCTAGCGGGTACGCAGCATCACCTTAAACAGAAGAATTTAAGAAATCATATTAATTTATTAATTAATTTTAGATACCTAAAATCCAAGAATTCCTTTCTCCATGAAGAAATTTGTTTTCAAAATATCTCCGACACTCGCTCAAAGACCATATATGAGCGTCATGATTGCTTCCGGAATACCTGGCATCAACAAAGCGTATGCGTGTTTCATGGTCACATACCTTTAGAAAATTTCACGATATATACAAATTTGAGCTTAAGAAAGAAAAAGCTTACAAGCATTGCATTTAAACTGTAAAATCCTTTTCGATTATAGAATAGATGCCTATCTTCATTTGGCGCGGTTAACTTTATATGGGTTCCATCGACACACATTACAACACCAGGAAATCCATATTTATTAAAAAAATACAATTGAGCCTTTCGCACCTGCTCCTCAGACATTTCTAATTTTATCCAAATTGCACACAACTTTTCTTCTAAAATATTAATTGTCTTCCATAAAATTTTTGAAACTGTTGGCTGTGCCATCCCAATTTCGTAGTCCTTTCCAACTCCAAGCTGGTACGGACCTTCAGCAAGAAATCGTAATACAACACATAGCTTATGAATGTTGTTTATGGAAAATGATCTTTTACATTCCCATGATTCCTCCAAAATATTTAAAATATATAAAAAAGCATCTTTATTTAGACGGTAATTCTTTTTAAATCTAAAATATTTCACTGATTTAGTACACAATAAAGAAAATATAAACATTTCAAACTTACATAATTTCATCCAGGTGGAAAGGATTAAATGAATCCCTTAGCAGCCTTCTCTCTATCTTTAAGCATCTCTTGCGGTATGCAGTTTCTGCACGTTCTTCCACTTGAGATGCTAAGGCTAGAGCTATAGAATCCATATTTCCTTTCTTGTTATAACTAAAAACTCTTACTTAAACTAACTTTTAATCAAACTTAAACACACCAAACACCAAAGAGTTCGATAAAAATTGTTTTGACTTTTAACAGCTGTTTTTCGGAGTAAATCGAGAAGGCTCCAATAAGGCAATGCTTTAACGCGAATCCGTTCGTGGTGCAGAATATCAGAATATGTTACGTCGTAGCGTAGAGCTTACGTCGTAGAAGTCTTCCGACGGAGTGTGGAATAAGGGTGATAATTAATGGGTGAGTGGACAAATAAAAATAGCTGCTGGACAAACTTGGACAAACGATGGACAAACGAACGCGCAAAGAAAAAGTGCGAAATTCGCAATCGGGGTTGCCAACTTCACAAAATTGAAAATTTTCAATTATTTATTATAATTAATGGGTGAGTGGACAAAAAAAATAGCTGCTGGACAAACTTGGACAAACGATGGACAAACGAACGTGCAAAGAAAACGTGCGAAATTCGCAATCGGGGTTGCCAACTTCACAAAATTGAAAAATATCAATTATTTATTATAATTAATGGGTGAGTGGACATATAAAAATAGCTGCTGGACAAACTTGGACAAACGATGGACAAACGATCTATGGGGTTAAACAATTTTTTTTGCAAAGTTGGGGTGCTGGTTGAAAAAATTTGCAAAAAAACGTTTTTGCTTGTAACTTGTTAACGGTGCCTGGACAAAAAAAACTTTTCCGTGGACAAACTTGGACAAACGATGGACAAACGTATGAAAAAAAAAAATTCCAAAATTCACATTTCGTGGTGCCAACTTCACAGACCTAAGTCAATGGATGGTTTTTATTGGCTCGATCTAAATATCAGATACCTAATAGTTTCACATTTTGTTATTTCGAATCAAAAATACGAACAAATTCGTTTTTTCAAACTCTCTTACTCTCTCTTAATTACCTCAACTTCAAAACAAACGGAAGCTACTATTGACTTATGAGGGCATCGAGGCTCACCGGGTGCCAGCTAGTTTATTTATAATATTTATTTTCATTAGGCCTCATGTAAATAAAGTACAATAACTATATATTGTCAGCCAGGCCAGGACAGCTAGAAGAAATCAAGAATGAATAAAACCAAAAGACATTTAAAAAAACAAATTCAATTGTTCAAGCTTTTAATTAATATGACAATTATTGGGAAAAGGTCTTCCCATCGCCTACTCATAACGCAACTGACTAAACTAAACTTCTAAAGGCTGGAGTACAATGATTCCGCTCCGTACCGTTTCGTATAAATGTCAAAAGTCGGATTGTAAGAATTTTCATTGGAAGTGTTCGTGGAACCGGAAGGGTGACTACTATGGACGGTTCGGAACGGTGCGGAATGGAAAAGATGGGCAAATTCCATCTTTTTACGAAAAGGTCGGAAGACATAACCTCATTTGGTGGTCGGCAATTTAAAACTTAAATGGGAACGACGAAAAATTAATTGAATTAGTAAAAAAATATCCGGAAATTTGTGATAAAAAAAATTAATTCTATTTGGACACAACATTTTATTATTTCAACATTATTTTATTCAACTTGATAGTTGTCAAAAACAGAATGAATAGGTTATATTGTAGCCAGTTATCCAACTCCACGGGACGGTACGCTTACGGTGCGGTTCGGAACGGAATCATTGTACTCCAGCCTTTAAAGTGCCATTCCACGGCTTCCTTTGGAGTGCCATTCCACGGTATCTTTGGACTTGAATGCATGTTTGACTCGAAGTTACTTATTTATATGATGTACAAAAATACAGGGAGCGCGTTCAAAAACCTTACTATGTTAAACCACGAGGTAAACTGTGGTTATGCTGCATCACTTCACTTAACCACGAAAGTTTATGTTTAACCATGTATTTTTTTGAACGCACCGTGGTTAACTACGAGATAAAGAAAATGAAAATTTTTTTTCCACAAAATAATCTCCGCTATTTGCTTCAATTAATTTGTATGTGTCCATTAATTATTTATTTGCAATAATCTAACAAATCCCCCTTTGATTTGTTTATGTGTTTAACATTAAAACAACAAGAGTTGTTGTTGAGAGTTGTTTTTATTCTTCTTCTTCTTAACTATCGCTAACCATGCTCCCGAGCAGGGTTAAAATTTAACTACACCATGGTTAACCACAGGAGTTTTTGAACGCCAAAAAGTTATGCTAGTGGTTATGTTGTAGTTAACCACAGGGTTTTTGAACAACAAAAGTTTGTCATAGTTAACCATAGTTAACCATAATAAGGTTTTTGAACGCGCTCAGGGTCATATCTAAAAGTCTACCACAAAATTTTCAACGGCCCCTACCGGCTAAAGCTAAACCGTTACGATTCTACCCCCAATCGTAAAAATTTTTGTTCGTCTGACCAAAACCTATCAACAGCCGCCCACTTTGTAAACTTAGAAAATACACCCCGTTCCTGTATATTCAGATTTGCAATAGACGTGTCCGCCGACCCAAAGAATTCGTCGCGATTTTAGTCGTCATCATCGCCGTCGTTGCATTTCGGTCCACAATTGTATTTACAGCAGTAGTAAACATAGAGACTCATATGCACACACAAAACCCAAGCAACGTGAGCTGCGTGTCCATTCGATTTTCGCCCATTCGCCATTATTAACACTTTGCGCGACGTTGGTATTTAACTAAAGATTTGTAATTGCACGTATAAATAATGGAAGATGGTTCATGGATTAAAGATGTCAGGATGGTGTTGTGGTCCATAGCCATATTTTATCCACGCACTCCAACACTTCGCTATTGGCCGATCAATAAAATAAGCTCCTCCCCGCTTCTAGCGATTTTTGTATGATTTAGAAGGGTTCATAATTCCTCCTATCTCGTTTCAGACCAGAGAGAATGCTTCTGTCTCTTTTGGGATGCACACGCGTGAAGTGGTAGCTGGCTGCTACCCATCTCACATTTCTCTTATGCAGGGAATCCGTTCGTAAGTAAACAAGGTGTTTCCAGGTAAGTGTGTTTTATCAGCTCCCGTGAACATTTTTCGTATCCTACAAGCAATACATTTTTTGACAAATTTCTTTTAAGCACTTTTAAAGCTCACTTTTCGTCAAAATTCAATAAAAAGGGCGCAATTAAAATGTAGAAGACTGCTGTTCTCTCAGGTAAACTCATAGTTACTAGAAATTAAATGCCAAAAAAAATTATATCTGTAGGTATCCAATTTTCTACTTTTCTAGTTAAAAGTCTCGAGATTAAAGCTGAAATTCATCTTAGTAATTTATGAAAAGCAAAAAATGTAATTAGCTTTTCAAGGGCGGGTGTTCCTTCGCATAGAATCTATTTAAGAATTCATAGAATTAAATAATATTCTAGTTTAGATAGCACTGATGAAGGGTAGCTGTTAACTTTAACATTAACTTTTGTTTTGTGATTGAAAAATTTATTGAAAAAAGGTGAGTCTACAAAGCTAGCAAATGCGACCCTTACATTCAACCAACTTTACAGTATGATAAATTAATTTTTATTGGATATTATGAATTTATATTCAAAGTAAATTTAAGTAAACATTTTAATCAATAAAGAGTATTAATTTATTTTTTATAAGGACCGCGTCGGTAACGGGCTTTTTTAATAAAGGTCTATAGTTTCTCATAAAGCTGCGTACACAATTTGCGAGGAAAACTGCAGATCGTGCCCAAGTCACCAAATGCCGCTTTCTTTTTCGTGCATCAACCTTTCCTGGATGTGGTATATTCTAATTATCTAAATGAATTCCGTTGAAACATGTGCAACCAGCGCCGGCCCTAGGGTAGAGCGAGTGGAGCCGACGCTCTAAGCGCCAGGTGGCAAGGGGCGCCAAAATGAATCTGAAAAACAATTTCGAGCGAAAAATAAAATTTTGATGGTGCCTTTTACAATAAAAGTTGATTTTTGAAAAGTTTGGTTATTATTATTTATTTAACACCAGCTTTCGCCTGCAATATCTTCCGCGTCGATATTACCGTGCCGTGAAAATTGGGCGTCTGCGCAGAGCTTCGGCCATAGCATTATCCCATTTTTCCCAAAAAAGCGCCAAAAGGTCCATTAATTTTGCAAAATTTGGCGCCCACTGTGCAGCTCAAAAATTCACACTTTGGGGCCCCTAAAAATATTGAATAAATACATTCTGGCTTGAGACGAACATCGGCAACATTAAAAATGTACATGTGTTATGTTTTTATCGTGGCGCACTACTAACAGATCCTCAAAAGGGCCGCTGCCATGCACAGATACTGCCCGCACGGCACTGGAAATACGAAAATGTGCATAATATACAGGGTGTTCAGACGTAAATACCAATCCGTTAAAGGGTGATTCCTGGATATATTTGGAGAAAAAAAATGTTCTAGGGAGGGACCTACCGGCACTGTCTACCGAGATACAAGGTGTTTACGAAAATACGCTCAGAAAAATTAACCATATTTTTTTCCTATCGTTTCTGATGCACTAAAAGTTACATACATTAGAATGACCTAGGTCGTATACTTTTCCAGATAGTGAGTTTTTATACTTTATTTCAGACAACGTCTGTTTAAATTATCATCGATGATTCTGATTATTCGCGGGGGTGGCAAATCATAATGATCAATAGTATTCCCGCATATTGAAATAAAAATATCTTGCAGGGGCAGCAGTGCACGATTATTTCTATAAAATTTGTCTACTAAACAATCTTTCAATATTACGCGATATACAATCAATAAAAATCCTTTAAAGCCGGAACGGCGGCCGTCAAAAAATGGAGGTTGGTCTGCATTTCGAAAACCTAATCGTTAAAAGTATTTTTTCCTGATAGTGTAAAACTTTTTTTTATGATTCCAATTGAAGTCCTCAAAGAGCTCTATTTAAATCCCTAAGTAAATTTTACTAGCACTTCAACTAACGCTATCCCCGAAAATATGAACCAAAAAGAAAAGGATTGCCTATAGTACGATCACGGTTGACTTAGGCAAACTTAGATATTTAATAGAACTCTTTGAGGCCTACAATTAGACTGATAAAATAAAGTTTTCACTCTATTAGGCTCTCCTTCGATTATCGGTTCAAGTTTTCGGTCTGACCCCAGAAAAAATAGCCTAAGCAATCGCGCTTTGAGGTCTAAAACTAGAATGATAAAAAAGGTTTCCACTCGCTTTCCTACTGTGATCGGGTAAAGTTTTCGGTCCGAGCCGATAGTGGAATACTATAGCCCGATCCGATAGTCGTCTAAAACATACCCAATACTACTGTATCTTCCCGTGAAAGTCCCGTGGCAATTGGATTAGGCGTTTCCGTGACAAACAGACAGACAAAAATTTAAAAATACTTGAATTTGTTTTAATAGCATGTACATAACCATTTGGGATTAGAAAATGACAATTATTTTGAAATAACAGATTTCTTATTCTTATTCTCTAAAATGAAATACAATTTATGTGATGTGAAAGCGATGATCACAGGGCGCCGAAAGACAATTTCGCTCTACCCTGATCAAGGGCTAGGGCCGGCGCAGTGTGCAACGTCCGTTTTGTGTAGTTTTGAAAAGCGTTGTTATATACGATGGACCCAGAGTATTGATTGAATTTCCTTGCCACTCCAAATCACCATTTTTTGACACAACGTGTCTCGGGAATTTGCGCTGCAAGAACTTCATCGTGGCGGCTGCAGTGTGGCAAGGTTGAAAATAGAAGTTCGTCATACCTTTCTCACGCATTTTCGGACACACCAAGTGCGCCAACATCTAACGATAGCGTGCGCCGTCGACGGTTTCTCCAACTTTGAAGAAAAATGGTCCGATTTTTGAGCACAATCCGGCCCAAACAGTCACTTTTACGTCGTGCAGTGGTGTTTCGTGATTGACGTGTCGGTTCTATGTTCCCCAAATTCGACAGTTTTGTTTTTTTGACTCGGCCAGAGATTTTAAAATGAGCTTTCGGTGTGTTTTGACTCATAGGTGAAATGGTACTGAATGACGTTCCAAAATCGTGTACATTTCTCGAAATGGGCTAATAAATGTCAGAGTTATTGAATGTTGAAATACCGAAGGTCTAGATGACGCACCCTATACATTTCGGAATGAATATAACCAGATCAAAAGATTTTAACGTGTCTTAAGTAAGTGTTCTTTCAATCTAAATAGATGAACAAATCTATTATTTTTATTAACATTCAAAAGAACTGAAGTACGCCGTCCAACAGAATTTGTACTGTCTCTGTACTGTTCTAGTTCGCAAACGAGATTTTTTTCCTAGGTTTCCTTTTTTCGTCTGTGAATTCTCTTTTCTTCTTTTCTGAGCTCTTTATATTTCTCTTCGCGTGTCCGTGTTCTCTGAGACTGGTGCATTGCTCGGTACGCAGCGTTCTTAAGTTCAGTTGCCACCTTGCATTCATTATCGAACCAGTCGTTCCGATCTCTACGACTTTTGCCTAAGATGGAATCAGCAGTACTAATGACAGTATTTTTAAGGCAGGTCCAGCTCTCGTCGACGCCCGGCATCTCATCCCCCGGACTTACTCTTCTAAGCGCGAGTTCTAACGCCTGACCGCAGCTGTTTCTGGCCATTTCATCGCGTTCCGTTACATACTCGAAATCAGTTTCGAAAATCAAACTTTCTGAATCCCCGTGCTAAATGACTCTCAGGCCAGTAGGAAATATTTTATAAAATTCCATTTCGTACCCGGTTTGGTTCGTTTTTAGGGACAGACCGACGCGCGTTGTTAGAATGATACTGGCCACTTTGCGCCGCCCTTTCGGCCTGTTCCTGGATACGTAAATGTAACTGATGCATTGCCGAATTTACACAATTCATCCGAGCAATGACTAATGTTTTGTTAATGGTTAATGTTCGTGGACTTTATTTGAATTTTTGCGAAGTGTCAACGGTGAGTTGTGCGCTACATTTAGAAAAGCTTGCCAGCTCGAGGATGCTTTTCATTGGGATCATGCACTTGCTGATGCTGTTATTTCGTCTACTGCCCATCAAATTAGCTCACTTTTTGCCAGCATTATATCAACGTGATTTCCATCTAACCCACTTCATTTATGGAACAAATACAAATATGGCTGAAGACATTTTGCATCGAGTGCGTACAATAGAAAATCCAGAACTTGAATTTAACTTGGTGCTTTTCGACAAAGCTTAAGTGAAGAAGAACTAAAAAAGCACCAAATAAGGCCAATATTAAAATCAAAATTGCTTATAAGATCAAAAGTAAAGGCCGTAGCATAAAAATTGTGCGGATATTATTCATAGGAAATTGTCCAAGCTTTCCAATTTTGGAAAAAAAAGTAGGTATTGGTTAACTAACATATTTTTTGGAAAGAAAGGTAGTTGAAGTTGATATTTTTGTTAAAAAAACAAAATTTTGACTTTGAAGACTCATTGCTCTTTGATGACTCTTTGATGGCTCCGTAATAAATATATATGTAGATATATATATGCATGCCCCGATTGAAGATGCACTAGAAGAAGTGAAAGATGCATAGAACGCTCAGAAACTGTCCTAGACATGATGTAAAAATTGTCATTGGAGTTGCAAATGCAAAATTCGACCATGAAAACCCAGGTGAAAATATAAAACTGAAAAAGGACTGAAAAGAGACTGAAAAATGCATTTTAGACGGAATTCTGTCCGAAATAAGGCGGAAATTATTATTTACACTGAAAACTGATATCAGTTACCCTTCATGAGTATCAAAAAAAGACTGAAAAGAGGCTGAAACAAGGCGGACATTTTTATCATTTTTAGTTTTGGAATATTCTTAGGAGAGACTCGTTATTTCTTGGACTTAGAAAAATTTTGGAAATTTTTTAATAATTGTTACTCCATTCATCCAAATGTCTAAATGTTTCCGTCTAAACTCCGCCTGATAACCATTCACACTCTTCTGTCGAAATTACCTATCATTTTCAATGCATTTTCAGTTCCGTCTCCTGTTCACTACCTCAGTCTACTTTAGGTTCGTTTTCCGACTGCTCTTAATCATTGAGAAAATTAGTAATTTTTCCGTCTGTTTTCAGTCTAATATTTTCACCCGGGAAGACATACCGACCAACAATAGGAGCATTTAGTCTACATGACGAGACAAATGAAAACGGTATGAGACTGATCAGTTTTGCAATGGTGAATAATATGGTGGTCGCAGACACAAGATTCCAGCGGAAAGATATACATAAGGTAACCTGGAGATCTCCGGATGGAAGAACGCAAAACTCAATTGATCATATAGTTATAGATGCGCGACACTGTTCAGAAGTATTAGATGTCAGATCATATCGTGGTGCAAACATAGACTCTGACCATTATACCTATGGTTGGGACGAGAATCAGAAGCAGAATATCGACAGGAAACAAAAGAAGAAACCACAGGGAAAAAAATTTAATGTGAAATTGTTAAATGAAGAAGAAAAACAAGAAGAATATGAAGAAGAAATAAATAGAAGAGTGATAAATGCAAATAATCACAACGCCCAAGGCATAGAAGTTAAATGGAATAACTTGAAAACTGTTAGAATAAGCGGAATAAGGACCTCGCAAAACAAGTTTATTCAACGGAAATTACAAAGGAAGTAACTTCAAATCTTCAGGAAATAAAAACAAACAAAGATAACTTGATTGGAAAGTAACTAAATATGAAACTAAATAAAGTATGATTTGAGCAACTATCGCTCATTGCTATTATCAACAAAAACCCTAATCAAGAATCAGCATCAAATACTCTACGATACGAATCCCGTGAAAGGAGAAATGAATGGTTCGACAATGACGAGTAACGCAGGAAAAGAATGTAATCAAATAATGATACAGAAACAAAGAACGAGAAATGCAGTTGAGACATAAAAAGAAAAAAGAAGGCAAGAGAAAAAAGCGCACAAGGCGAAGAAAATAGAGTAGGTACTGGGAAAACGAAATGTCAAAAATAGAAGAAGCGAACAACCGAAACGATGGCAGGAAACTATATAAAAAAGTAAATGAGCAACGAGTCGGTTTCAAGCCCAGAATAACAATGTGCAAAAATAAGGATAGTGAGATCTTAAGTACCAAAGACCTAGTTCTAATTAATGGTGTGAACACTTCAAAGAACTGCCAGCTCGAGATGAGGAGCAAACCTTAACAGAAAACATGGAACTAGAAGAAGAACTAGCGCGAGACATGCGTACATTAGAAGGCGTACAAGACGCATGGGAAAAAACTAAAAAACAACAAATCTCCGAGCAAAGATAACATCGTAGCAGAGCTATTGAAATAAGGAGGAGAAGACTATATTAAGCCTGCATGAAATCGTAACACTAATATGTGCTGCTATGTAGGTATACAGTCATATATTGTGAGAGTCGTGATTACTTGCGGATTGTCAAAATTGCGACTACAAAATTTGAATACCAAATTGTCACAAGTTGAGACTCACCACACACTTATCACTGCGTTCACTTGTGACTGCTTTTAAAATACGGGATAAATCTAATTTGTCACCGATAACTAACTGTAACTGTAGCTGGTGCAATTATTTTCACAAATGGCGACAAAATACGGCTGCCGACAAAATACCAAAAGACTATTTTACCTTAATGAAGAGGTATTATCAGACCTGCTTAGAACCGGTGATGGATGCACCCAATGCCTTCCAAACAACTTTTTTATTTTTACAGGAATATTTATTAACTTAAGCTTAAGTAAACCCATTAAACACGGAGCAATATCTTCCCGAGCCACCGCGCGGACTGTTTTTTTGTCGAACGTTGGGGCGAGATTATATGGATGCGGGAGAAGGAGCGAGAAGACGATTTTCCAACAGCTGCTCTGATGCGATGTGGATAAATGTCCTATAACAAATGAATTTCTATTGGTCCTTGCAAGGTTTTCAGTGACGAATGCATCAGCGAGGCCATCTTCGTCACTGTGAGGTTTTAAAAGATATTTAAGATCAATGAGTGCGAACCATCGAGAAAGTAGACTAGATTGGAATCTTATGTATAATACAATAACTGCAAACATTAACAAACATAAATTGCATTGAGACTTGCATATAGCTTTGTACATATGTATCTATCTATGCATATTTTGTGAGCCCTCTCTCTATTAGAAATTAGGAAAAGGTCGTATCCTGTGTTTTTTATTTAATCCATTTTATAAGATAGAAAAACAGAGCATTATCCAAATGAAAGTAGAATATGTTCGATCATTAAATTTTTACCCAATTTTTGATCACACATAAATTACGAAATGAGAACGAATTTCCTGGAAGACAGGCATCCTACCCCCAGAGAAAACCAATATCCGCGCGGACAGAATGATCTTTACTAATATTTTTATTACAGTTCAATCATTTTGCGAAAGACACAAAAATTTAAGTTCAAATTTCAGTGAAGAGTTCAACAGAGCAACAAAGATAGCAGCACTGTCCAACCTGTTGCGAAAATAGAAAGAGACGTAGCGCGTGCAAATCTCAGAAAATACTTACATACCTAATTGTAAATAAATATTGAATATTTTAGATTCATTATCCCGACGGTAATTAGTTTTTACGAGCGAATGTAAACAATATGTGATTTTTTTGGCCAATTTTATACACATCCATTTACATGATTAGCCTAGTACTAAGTTCCCCGCTAAATGAAATTTCCATACAAAATTTAGCGCGAAAATTTATCAAGCTAAATTTTAGCAACATCTTTAGCGCATGCAGTACTAAGTTCGCCGCTAAAATGCTCGATAAATCCACGTTTCTATTTCTTTAAAACAGATGGCAGCAATGTTAGTCCCCACATTTTTAGTTGCATTTTTATCGTGCAGGCACCTTATTTCACGTTAAATTTTGTTGAAAAAAACCAGTGATATAAAACCAACAGAAAAATAAGAAAATTTAGGGTTGTAGAAGTTTCAAGTGCGGAAATAAAACTAAAATAAAAGTTTGTGCATGAAAAAATAGTAAAAATAATAAATAATTCTATGTGTTTAAAATATTTTGAAACACGTTTTAATAATTTTATATTTCCAGTGGATTTTGAGGAGTTTTATTTCGAAGAAGACTTTGAAATTTAACCCAAAAAAAACGTTAATATGAACTTTCTCTACAATTCTACATTGTCAAATTTTATCTTGCTAAAAAGGGTACAAGTTTGGAGACGCGATAAAATTTAGTTTAGCGCCGAACTTAGTACTAGGCTATTTGCAAAAATAAATTTGGAGCTTTCTTAAAATGTAAAATCGCATGTACAATGTAAATCCCAACCCCGTCTGGCATATTCAGAAGCCCCATTGTAAAGGAATTGAAGAGAATTCAAAGTCGCTCATCGACCTTTTTTCAATACAACTAGAGCTAACAAAGCTGCAGTAAAAAACTGCATCCTTAATTCAAAGTCCCAAAAATAAAGCAAAGCTCCCGGGGACGTAGCAAGAATGCTTGGAACGTCCATGTTGATTTTTCGTTGAGATTTTTGCTCCGAAGTTCGGCCCACAAAAAGTAAAATACGCGGCCCACAAGTTGAATAGGGCGTGTCCTTACCTTAAATACAGATTAAAATTCCACTTTAACCACACGCACACAACCCCAATAGAAAGACCAGCAATAACATCATGCAGGGAGGCGGAGGAAGAAGCGGGGCAGCAGCTGCTGCGTGATGAGGCGTTAACTGACTATCGTGAATGCCGACTTTAGTATGATATCACCTCGCACTTTGTGACGGTGGTTAACGGTGCATAGAAGGTGGCAGAGTGTTTTTTCGACAAATTTTCCGAAAATCGTGTGCCTGACTTGCTAAGGACGAAACTGGAACGTCCCGAATTCACCCGGCTTTGCTGGCGACAATTAGTTTCGGGAGTCACAGTTGCGTGTCTTTGGGCCTTGTTTGTCCAGTGTAAACGGATCAACAAACCCTGGTTAGACCAGAGTTTTGCTGACACTTCATCGAAGTGTAATTAGCACAGAAAATTTTGTTAATTAAATGCCACGGGCTCACCCGCATTTTGTTTGCGTAATGAGTGGCGTTTGTTGGGTTAGTGTTATGAAGTGTTCATGGCATGATTTTGTGATTTTGTTTATTGCGTAATTTGGTCGCAGAGAAACGAGTGCAAATAAATTAATACGCAAATTGAAATCTTGAAAGTGCAGTGTAACTCAGGGTGCGAGAATATTTGACTTGAAAAGTGCTTGTCAATATGATGGACGTAAGTATGTATGGCAATCATTCGAACAGCTACCACAATGCGGACATGGGAACTGGCGGATACGCATACTTCCCGGCCAGTACCCACCACCACCATCTCCACCATCACCTTCAACATTCCTCAAACCATATTCATCCGAACTTGACTAGTAGCGATTCTAGTATTTATCACGTCAATTCACCACCGCAGTCCAGTTCAAATATCAACAACAGTAGCAATAGTAATAATGGTTCTATTGCGGCGGGAACGGCTAGTGCCGGGGCCAACCCGGTCTACCATCCTCACCTATACAGCCCGACGGCTGTTGAGTACGGGATAACCACCTCAACAACACCGCAAAATCCGACCAGCAGTTCACCTACAGAATCTTACTACGATAACGACAGTGTGCACTCCTATTACAGTACAACACCCAGCCACCAGCCCCCTGCAATACAGGATCCACATATCATTAGCTCCGAGAATGGCTTGAGCTACACCAATTTAGACTGTATATATAATCAGAATCACCATAATAGTGCTACTGGGTATCTTCACGCCGAGGATAAGGTCGCCCTCCATTCACCTTACAGTCTTTCAGATGAAGCCTTACTAACTGGACAAAATCAAACATCTAACTTAGTCGGAACGACATGGCATCCTCATGCTTCCCATATTCAGCATTCAGGATTTTCTGTAGATAATTCCCTGCCACACCAGTTGAGTATCGACGGTATTTCGCTGCAGGGGAGAAATCAGATGAATACAATTGGATTGTCAGGACATGTTTCACGAGGTCATATTTCACCTAGTAATATTGGAAGCCATTCTGGTGGCCACAGCCAGCAGAGTCAACAACATCAACAAAATGTCCCGACGTACAAGTGGATGCAACTAAAAAGAAATGTGCCAAAACCTCAAGGTAAGGATTTTTGTTTTTGTTGAATTCTTTTAGTGCTAGGAGAGTTTGATTTTGTTATGATGGTCCACACAAATTTTTATTGAATGCCTTGATTGTCCACAAGCTGTGGAGCACACTGTATGTGGGGAATAATGCTTAGAATTGAAAGTGGACTAATCGCAGTATGCATGCAAGGATAAATTTTTGTCAATTTTATATCTCTTCATTTTTATATTCCCTTTTTAGAATTTTTATGTAGCCAATATGCAGTTTTTTTAAAACCCTAAATCATTTGCCGCTTCGAACAGGTTCCACTACTATTTTTATTTCAGGAAATAGTGTTTAGGAAAGTATGATTATTCCTCGTATTCTTATATTTCTAATATATTTACATGTCGTGTAACAAACTCAGCTCGAACTAAATATACGTTTGCGATTCGTTTGTGTCATACTACTGACCGAACCAAAAAGTATATCGAAAGTGTGTTAAATTGCGCTCACAAGTTATGATAGGTCCAGTACAACCTGTTAATAACGGGTTACGTGAATGTTTTATTACAAGAAAATAATATAAAGAATGTTTAATAATTTTTTTGGGGGATTTTTCTCTAGAGCCCCAATTATAGGAGGCCCTTATTCCGTCTAGCCGAGTAACATGGTAACCCCGTTTACTATGTAGGCTCGTTATACGGTTTCCATAAGCGTGTATGAAGCCAATAAAAACATCGTAATAAAAAAGTCTCATTATTTCAAGAATCCTACACTGTAAAAGATGTCTGCCGCAATTTTACAAAAAGGCACTGGAAGTTTTATTCACAAGCAGTTTTGTAAATTTATAGTATATATTCCTAACCCACGCAAATTCTTCATGTGAAGTTGCAAAATTTATAGTAATACCAGCTGCCCCGACAGACAGTCCTGTCCAAATTCCAATAATTTGTTTGTGGTAGTTTTGGGAATTTGTGAAAATCTATTGGAAATGTGTAAAGAAAGTAAAAATCAGAAAAAACGTATTTCTAAGTGACCATTGTATCTATTACCGATTGTGGCCATGGACATTCAATTTGAGGAGGAGTGCATTCAGAAGTACGTCAATGAGAAATTTTACCAGCGAGATTAATTCTATCGGAAGTACACCGCTGAAATGGTGGAAATGTGTGATGTGCCTGGAATGTAACCATGCGGTTTTGTTCTAAAATTTAAGTCGTGATTGAAGTCAGAATTTTCTCTCAACCAAATGATTTATTTTCTTCCATTAAATTTGGAATCACAATCAATCTAAAGATGTTTTGTTTACATTTCGACCATTTTGTTTATCAGTTCCTTCAGCGCAAGCTGGTGCCATTACAAAGACGTGATTAGTTGATATTCTTCCGCAATTGGAGATTGTAAGGCGACAATCCGGGCCATTGCCAATGTCCAGCAATTGCTTTGAAAATACTTCTCCAGATTGGTCTGCAATTCGACACGATATGATCATACTTAATATGAGTATCTGGACGTGTTTCCACAAAACGGATGACTTGAAAGATGCATTAAGTTCATCGGCTGGCGTTGACCGTGGAACCCAATGGCAATGTTTGAGGAAAATAACATGCCAACAGGATCATCGCACCACCAAACAGGTTTTGATTGTTTCGTAGATCTTGCATCGTTCGGTCTAATGCCTCCAAAGACCCAATTTGCCATGCGAAGAATCACAATTCAATTGAAAATAGACAATTGATTCACTTTGTTGTTACTTTATAATGGTTTGTTACTTCAGAACTCGCCGTATTTCATGAAACGATTGCGATAAGAACGACCTTCACCGATCGAATAACCGAATGAAATCTATTTTTTATGATAAAAATCAGGCTAACAAAAGTAACGGTGATGGGTTGCCTAACGAAATATGGTAAAGGCTATATTTAATAGGCGTTTTTCGCCTTTTTCTCAATTTTGAGGAGAAACTAAGCTTTGGTGAAAACATCAAAAGAGCAAAGTTGTAGAATATAAAATTTCCTACAAATTTTGTCTGCATTGTTCTACCGAATTCCGCGTAGTTTCGCTGCTAGCGGCCGTTTTGCGCTTTTTTTTAAGATTTTGAGCTAAATTATGCATTTGTATAAAAAATGAAATGAGATCAAAGTAGAAGATGCAGTTTTTCAACGCCCTTTCTTTGGACGCTTTGATTTATCAACAGAATCTGAAAAAAATGCGCAAAACGCCCTCTAGCAGCGAAACTATGCGGAATTCGAAAAACAGTGAAGACAAAATTTGTAGGAAATTTTATGTTCTACAACTTTGCTCTTTTGATGTTTTCACCAAAGCTTAGTTTCTCCTCAAAATAGAGAAAAAGGCCGACAAAAGGCGAAAAAAAGCCTTTTAAATATAGCCTTGGCCATATTTCGTTAGGCAACCTATCACCGTTACTTTAGTTAGCATGATTTTTATCATAAAAAATAGATTTCATTCGGTTATTCGATCGGTGAAGGTCGTTCTTCTACGGATCTTAGACTATCATTCATGACACATAATTTTATGCTGCAAATATAATTCTTTAATCGTCTTATATTTCGTATAATGAATAGTGAAAATTTATCACAATGCCAAAGAAAAAATCAATTGCTAAGTCAACCATACAGGTGAGACAAACGGCAACAACGGCACAACGACTGAGACAAATGAACAGCGCGACGCACGTTTACAAGACAAACGAATCAGAGCTTCTACTTTGAGAATTAGAACCGATATTAAGATGAAAGCATTCAATTCCAATAAAGATAAAACTACTGCATCATGCACCCCAATCTTATGATGGGTCTATTGGATAAATTGTGCAAATATTGTCATGCTTTAAAATTTCATGCTTGGAATGTGCTGTTCCTATGGCAAATTTGATTTGTCACAACTGAATGATCCACCTGAGTCACTTGGCGCTTACGTGGATGGGTGCAGCAATGTCAATTTACATATTTTTTACAGTTTATGAAAGATTTGAGCTACAGACCTCCAAATTATTGAAATTTGAGAGTCTTGCCATCATTCAAATATAACCAACGTTGATGAGAGTACAAGGTTTTCTCCAAAATATTTGACCAATTCTCTCATAATTTTTGCCTTAAATGATTTAAGCACACAAACCTCAGCGCAAATTGCCACAAGATTCAGGTATAACACTACAAGTTTGCTTATGATCTTTTTGCGACAACTTTTTAAATACATAGAACTTTGGTTATCGGAACTTTTTAATATGCATTTTAGTTCGTTATTAAATTTCTGCTTGAAATGTGTGGAGATGATAAGATTCTTGTCACAATACTAAAGACTTTGATAACAATACTAAATGCTTTTATGCGAAAAGCAAAATAGACTCTGCTATCTTGGTTCAAGTAGAATAGACTATCATTATTCTTCTCTATATCTCAGGTCAGCCATGATTATTTTGAGTGCATTTATGCTTGGGTTCGAAATCTTCTTGATAACTAAGCATATAGAAACTAGGGATGTTACGAATGTCATATTTTTCACATTCACGAATGCGAACGCGAATGTTCGGAATGCGAATGTGCGAATGCGAATGCGAATATGAATGTTTAGGAATAGCATTAAAAAATTTAATTAAATTAAGTACTCATTTTTATTACTTACAATAGGATATGAAAAAATATTAGAACAATAGACCAGTGTTAATACAGTAATGGTATTATTCCTTCTCGTATTTAATAAACAATGTTCAAAAGAGGAATATTATTTTTCATGAGACGATTTCTAAAGACCCCCATTCATATACAGTCCGCCGGCAGGCCATGGCCTGAAAGTTTCTCGCCTTGAGGCCAACTACATAATACCAGACACTACCTCACCCACACCGTCAACTTGCATTGCTGACAAAAATCTTTGTGTGTAGTTATCGTCAGTCCGTGCCGGAAAATCTGAACTTCTATCTGAAATTCTCGTTGAGGCGACGAACATTTTTGCACTTGAATTAACAACCTGCTACGCTAAACTGTCGTCTTCGCCTGTGTGTAGGGTTTTTCAAAAACAGTGGTTTTCAAAAAACAACTGTTACTGTTTTTAATTTACGAAAAAACAGCTGATAACCGCTAGTTATTTTTGCTGTTTTTCGAGTTTTCTCTAATTTTATATGTAATAAATAGTTTTTTTATATAAATATTATTATAGATTTTTAATCAATTTAATTAGTACATACCGAAAATACACGTTCAACATCGGTCGGTGTTGGTTTGATACAGAATTATATAAATTTTGCAGATTTTCTGTGCGTTTACCAGTATTTTTGAGAAGTGTACATTACGATTTAAGCCACTTGAAATCTGATCCTCCGAATTGTACTGACAATTCATCTTTTTGAAGCAGCATTTCAAATCTTATAGCGCCAAATTTTCGTTTTCATCAGTATTCGGTCACCGTTGAACTACATCGTCTACCCCTACATCGATGACACCAAAATGACGAGAGGCTGATTACATGAGAAAGTTAGTGTGGTTTTGATGGAGTGACTGTGGGATCCTTGAGGCTTCGCGATAATTTCATGACATCCACGTTCGTTCTCACGATTAATAGTATAAGTATGTTCAGAGCAGAAAAGTACAATGTCTCTAATATTGTCAAGGCCTTAAATTCTTTTAATGTCTCGCGAATTGCTGTTTCCGTCTTTACCAGTGGTTCAATAATTCATGAAATGGAATTCCACCGCGTTTTAACGTCAGGATGTAGCTTTATCTCGTGACCGAATTCGCATTTTACTTAAAGGGGCCCACAGACGGTCAAATTGGTGTGCAGACATGGCTTACTGACCAAACAGCTTTTAGCCCACAGACGATCAAATTGGTCGTCAAGTCTGCAGATCTTTTTGATCGTCTGTGGAGCCCTTTAGTCAGAAAGACATTATTGCGAACTGTTGAGCTCTTGATGAATCTAGGAGGTTTCTTGACTTCTCTAACTGGTCATGATAATACACTTTTTCTTCTTCTCTTAGTTCGTTGCACGAATATGGCATGGGCTTTTACACGGGCCAACTCCAACAAACGAACTATGGCAAAACTTAATGGCTTTTTGTTGTTGCTTTTTGAAATTCGATTTCTTGTCCTGGCAACAATAACAACGCAGGAACTGTCAAAATGCTCGTTCTCAAGTTTACTGCGAGTGTTCATTAAAATTGTCCGCCCTCGCCATGGTCCATTACCATCTTCATTCTAAATCCAGTTCGTTCGTTCGTTTTGTCTGTTCGGTATCCGGCCGTATAAGAGGGCACTTTGTAAAACAACAAAACAATTTATATTAGTGTTGGTTACATCTTTGCTTTATTTTTATTTTATGCCAAATTTTTTGAAAGATAATTTCAAAAACAGAAAAAACAGTTAAGAGAAAAACAGCTGTTTGCTGTTTTTCGATTTTAGCCAAAAAAACAGCTGTTGTACTGTTACTGTTAAACAGTTTTGAAAAACCCTAAACCCTACCTGTGTGTATGTAGGGAATCATGAGATCGCCTGCAGCCCACGGCCTGTCAGACGTATGCCTCAAGTCTTCATCCCTCAATCAAACTGAGTAATGCATGGCCTTCATCGGGCGGGTCCTGATGACCTGGCCTAAAAGACTACGCCCTGCCGGCGGCCTCTTGTGAATGGTGTTCTTAAGAGGCTCATATATAAGGGCGGCTGCACTAAACAATTGCTCATTCGGAACGCTGGCCCTGGCCGGTGGAGCTCTCAGATACTTGCGAGCAAGATCTGTCAATTTGTCGTATTTTTATTTTGTTTTCCACGAGACACGACACGACATACACACATTCGCATTCGCAAAACATTCCCATTACTTGATGCGAATGCGAATGTCGAAGCGAATGTTTAAAATGATGCGAATCATTCGCATAAGCGAATGCGAATGGGAATATTCGTAACATCCCTAATAGAAACAACAACAGGGTTCAAGAAAAACCTTGTATTGCCTGCATTTTCATTTTTTAACTTTGGCTAATTTTACTTGCATATTCCGTATATTAAATTGCTGCAGCAATTGTAATGCTGTTGCTCTTCACTCTGCTTTGCTGCCAAGAAGAGCACAACAATTTTCTTTGGTTTGCTTTATTTTCATTTTTCTTCATATTTTCAATTTTTTGCTGTAGGCTGTGAAAGCTTTTTGTTTCATATTGCTGTGAATGTTGTCGCTTACAAATGCTGGGGCATGCTGGTACGGCTGCGAATGCTTCACATACACATGAAAAAAATTTTCACCCCTCTAAACAGAGTACCATTTCACAATATAAAGTTGGACCATGAAAAAAATCCTGCAGGAAAGCAAAGTACTTCACACCGTTGGAGAGCAAAGCTTTGAAGAACTGTAAGCAAACAGAAAGCATTTCACAGCAAAGTATTTTAAAGCTTTTAAGTAATTTGAAAGCAACAGCATTCGCAGCAATATGAAACAAAAAGTTTTCACAGTCTGCAGCAAAGTAAGTTTATAAATAAGTGCTTTGCTTTAAGTTTACTTTGCTTTCAAACCCTGCATTAAAACAGTTTACGCATTCTACAAATGTTGAAACTTGCTATAGGACAATTGGGATAACTATAGATTTTACCGAGAATTTAGATAAAGTGGGAGAAATTTTATTCTAGTATTTGTTATTTGTAATACAAGTGAGAATGATTTACATTCAACTAATAAAATTGAAAAATAGTGTATTCATTGTACCACTAAAGAACAGAATGCACATAGAAATCACAATGTATTATTGACTACTAGTACAGTCATTTGGTAGTTTTACCTGGAAAGTTTTCCGGGAGTTTTGAAAATTTGTAATTTTATAGATTTCGATGTGCTCTTTCCGAATTTCAACTTTGCCACCTCGTATCTTTGCCGCTCGCGCCGCCATGTTGGAAAAATGGCGCCAAAAAGCAGTTTTTTGACAATATCTCCTTGTAATGGAACTTGCGCGGCAAAGATACGAGGTGGCAAAGTTGAAATTCGGAAAGAGCACCTCGAAATCTATAAAATTACAAATTTTCAAAACTCCCGGAAAACTTTCCAGGTACCTATACGTATTTTTTGGAGAAAAGAGTTTTAGTTGAAATTTTGGTTAAAAAAACCGAAATTTTGACTTTGATGACTCATTACTCTGGAAGTTGATAGAGTAGAACCTTGACTTTTACAATTTTAGATAGGTGGGAGTATTCTACGTAGACTGATACTTTACTCATGAAAATAGGCCTTGGGTTACAAAAATACAGGGTGATATGTAAACCTCTAAAAAAAAAACTGCAAAACACCCTAGCGGCTAAACCGTTACGACTTCCTCTTCCCACCCATACGATTTTTTGTTCGTCTATCCATAACCTATCCACAGCCTGCCTCTTTGTAACTTTTCGTAGTACACCCTGTAGATTTCAGGTAAAATTAAATGTGACGGGTTGGCGTAGATGTATAAGGGTTTGCGGCGCTCGTACGCCAAAACTATTGACTTTACGAAAAAAAGGTTATTACATAAATTGTAGGAAATTTTCTCTAGTTTCATTTTGTATATAAGTGTTTTTATCGTAAAGTGAGCCGGAAAGGAGATATTGTCAAAAAACTGCTTTTTGGCGCCATTTTTCCAACATGGCGGCGCGAGCGGCAAAGATACGAGGTGGCAAAGTTGAAATTCGGAAAGAGCACATCGAAATCTATAAAATTACAAATTTTCAAAACTCCCGGAAAACTTTCCAGGTAACCTTTTTTTAGAACCAAATGACTGTACTATACAAATAGTAACATAATAAGGTCATGTTTACTTCTTTGTAGAAAGTCGTAGCATTTTTGTGACTGTGGCTTTGTTTACTTGAAATAACTCGTTTTTTCTTCTTTAATAACTTTTTCGTGTCCCTTTGTGCTGTTACGTATTTTTCGTGATTTCCTCTTGCCATTCTTGTTAACTACACTGAAAAAAAACATGTAAATTTACAGTATAAATGGGCAGTAAAATTACAAATCGCGATATGAATACCTACTGATTTACAACATTCGTATTGTAATATTACTATAAATTTTATAACGTTACTAGTTGGGACCCGGTGCGACTATGCTGCTCCCATAAACCAATTGTAGTTATCAGGTGTTATGAATTTTAATATACAGTAGGAGAGTTTGAAAAAGGCATTTCTTTGGTATTTTTGATTCCAAATAAAATGTGAAACTATTAGGGATCTGACATTTTGATCGAGACAATAAAAACCATCCATTGACATGGCATTTTTCGAGATATGAATTTTCATACACAGATGAAGTGTGAACCTCTTTTTTCTGTATTTTGGATAGCTGGGACCCGGTACGCCTCGCTGCACCCAACGTTTAAACATTTAAAATCAATCCAAACCTTCAAGATTCAACTCTCCTTAACCATTAACGAAAAACCAATTATTCCTATAAAATTTCGAGAGTTTGGATATTGGTTTATTTGTCTAATTCTGCGAAATATGTCTTCAGTCATGCCGTTCTTATATTTTTCCCACAAAACCGATAGTTCTGTTGGGTATGATGTCGTCAACATAATTGCGAACAGTTGACGAATGTTATACGGCGTGGATGCAAATGCTGCATCAGTAAGTGTCAAATCCCAATGATTGTCGTCTTCCAGCAATTGCAACTCGCGACATGCATCTTGAAATGTATTGAATATTTGAGCATTGTCTGTTCGTAAAAATTCGAAAGACGTTGTTCCTGAAAAATTCAGCAACAACAAACGCAAAAAGAAACATTCACGTTGTTTTGGATATACTGTGTCGTCCCAATGACTTTGCTTCCAATACGCGTGCGATAGTTGGATGTGGTTCGCCTTGTCCACGTGACTTCCATTGTTTACCTGATTTGTTCCATGTATAATAGCGAGGGACGTCGGTATATAACAATGTTGTTGCGAATTGTCCGAAAATATCAGGTTTTTGGCTCAGTGTGAAAAATTCAGTAAGTGTAGTTTTTGGTGGCTGGAAAGCTCGTTAGACAGCATTGTCTTCAGTGAAATATACACGTTGACCGTTTTCAAAATGTACCGCAATCTGAGGCATAATGCTAAACTCGACATTTATATATTTTCTTATTAACACTTTATTTAATCGCACCAATTAAAAGCTTCAAGATTTTTCGGTGGAAGTATATAAAGAACAATGGATGCTAATATTTTACAGGTCTGTAATTATTTCTTTTATCGAGTTCCACATCAGGTTCAGATCAGTCTCCATATCCAGACTCCTTGTTATTTTTCATAAAAACATTCCTTTTCTTGTTCTGGTTTTTTTCTGTAGGCACATGCACCGTGATAAACGTTATTCATATTACGAAATCTGGATTTAATGCTTAAGGTCTAATCATTGTGGTCTATTACTATATTTATTAGAGGTTCAACGCCACAGAAACCACTCCAAAATTCCTTATAGAGTCATTAATGCCCATGTGGAATACCGTAGCGTCTCTTCGTTCTAGGGCTCCTTTACCAGTCCATCTTAGTTCTTGTAGTCCTGCGGTGAGAATTATCTACACTGTAAAAAATGTCTGTGGTAATTTTACAAAAAAAATACTGGAAGTTTTATTCACAAGCAGTTTTGTAAATTTGCAATATATATTATTAGGAATATTCCAATTCTACTTTACGTATTTTTACCAACTGGGTAGTAAATATACATTTTGTGGGATGTAAGAATACAATCAGTATTGGAGCTTTCACTTCATAGTTTTGTAAATTTCCAAAACTTTTGTGTATGCCCTCTCCCTATACATAAAAATAGCATTTTGCTCACCGTGCAAGGACTGATTCGCAATGAAAGCTTCAAGCTGCAAGCGTCAATTGCTTTATTTGAGCACTGCAGCTTGAAGCTGTGAATGTGAATCATTGTACAAACGCTTTTATCCTAATATTTAAAGCTTGAACCTTTAATTGTGAATCGTCCCTAAGCATCAAAAATTATCAACAATTTCTTGGCTGTTACAAGAACTGCCCAGACCCTGACCAAAGTCAAAGGTCTGACCTTAACTTAAGAACAATCGGATATATATGCTTAGCATTCTATTGTTACCTGTGAATTATATCTATAAGAGGGAAAATTTAAACCTTGCATTCCAATGAACAATTTGTAATTTTACTGAAAATATAAGTTCTAAAATTACGCCTCTTAAGTACTGTAAAATTACAGCACAAAGTTCAGTGTATAACATTGATAAATAATACTAAGAAATATTGTAATTTTCCTACATAAACGATTTAGAAAAATACACAACATTGTGTAAAATATAGGGGGCGGATCCAGAGATCTGTCTTTGGGGGGGGCGAAGGTACTTACAAAAGTACTTATAATAACTAAAAAAAAAGGTCGTAGCAATCCAAAAACTCCCACATAACCAGGGTATTCTCAAACCCAAGCAAACCGACCCCACGTAACTCAGTGCTTGGCGATACAATAAAACTTAATATATGTTTTTAATTTAATTATTTACTTTGATTTTGGCGCATTGAGTTATATGAGTATACGAGAATTAGCAGCTTATGTCAAGGTTTTCTTACGCTCATACGGTTGATTCGTTGTTGATTTTTATTTATTTATTTTTTTTTTAGTTTTGAGTACTGGATTGTTTGAATTTGGTTCGTTTGGCGTTTAGGGTATTCCGGGTTATGTGGGTTTGGTTGGCTTGGATCCGCCACTGATATAGATCACATTCACGTAATCAACATTACGTCATGCAGTATTAGAGATTCTCAATTTCTTTGTGTGAAATTACAAAATTTATAGTAAAATTACAATAATTGTTTAGTAAATTAGTATTTCATACCGCGATTTGTAATTTTACTAGACATTTCGACTGTGAATTTACATATTTTTTTACAGTGTAAGCTCATACATATATCATTTCTGCCATTGCTCCAGATCTACATATATAATGTTCTCACATTTTACGTTGCTTTCTTCCTTAAATCATTATTCCTTCTTCTTTTACAAATTCAAATTCCGTATATTGTCTATTGTCTATTTTAATTAAAAACTAAAGTAGTGCTGTGCACTAACCCCTTCTCCAAAAGTTTTCATATCAATTACCCGATCAAAACAATTAGGATTCCAGATTATTCACTTCAAAAACTACAAAAAAAAGCCAAAGAATTCTAACACATCCTGCAGACAAACATTGCTTTCACACACTTTCAGTTAAGATCATAAAATATGGTTCCAGTTTCACTAATTTTACCTAATCATATTTGTATATATATATTTACCTCCACTCTTGTACCTATATTATCTGTAGCAACCTCAAGATTTTCCACTAATAACTTTCCATCCATCAATCATGTGCCCGTGATCATCCTTTTGTACGCTGTCCAGGAGTAATGTTTCCAGCTGTACCAAGTTAACATTTTCATCATCGGCCTCTTTCGTTAATTCCTCTGCATATTTTTGCATAATAATTTTCTTTTTGCATTTACTGCATATGTATTAGGGCGGGTCAAATATTTTTGCGGCCCATTTCAGCGAAAATCATAAAATTTGTGTTATTTTAAGAATTTTTCGCGAAGAAACTATATATTGGGGTGGAGTCTACCCCCCCCCCCCCCATTTCCAAAAATAGATTTTGCACTAAATGATTTTTTTTATTCGTTTTATGTTCGTTTTGGTTGAACAGTTGATCTAAAGTTTGAGAAATCAGTAGCAAATTAAAAATTTCACAGAATAGCATAACATTTATTCCACTTTTTCCAAATCATAAAATTGCAATGAAAAATGTTAAATAATACCTCGATAAAAACTAATATTAAATTTTTGTAAGGATTTTATTAATTTAATGGAAATTTTGTTTGCTGTCAAATCTGGGGATTTCGATCAACTTTTCTAGCAAAACGAACTGGAGTATACAATAATACCCAAATAAAAAGTTGTTGTTGAAGTTTTTATGCTGCCACAAAAAAAATAGTTTTTGAAGATAAAGTCATAGAAAATGGGTGTTATTTGGATAGGTGGCAATTTTAGTCAGTTTTTTGCAACTGAACATCAAAGTCTTTCTACTATACTGCAAGTAAACCTCTGATATACACAGTAGGAAAAATCCTGATCCAATAAGCACAAGTTCATTATGCTACTACAATTATTTTAAAAGTTATAGCGATTTTTTGGAGTGTATTTAAAAAATAATCATTTAGTACAAAATATATTTTTGAAAGGGGGGAGACTTCAACCAAAATATATAGCTGGGGAAATTCCTGATCCAACAAGCCCAAGATCAGTATCCTACTACAATTATTTTAGAAGTTATAGCGATTTTTTGGAGCGTTTCTAAACAAAATCATTTAGTATACAATATATATTTTCGAAGAAGGGGGGGGGGTTTAGACTTCAACCAAAATATGTAGCGAGAATTCCTGATCCAACAAGCCTACTACAACTATTTTAGAAGTTATAGCTATTTGTTGGAAAGTGTTTTTAATAAAAAAAATCATTTAGTATAAAATCTATTTTTGAAAAGTGGGGGGGGGGGGGGATAGACTCCACCCCAATATAGTGTTTCTTCGCGAAAAATTCTTAAAATAACACAAATTTTAAGAATTTCGCTGAAGTGGACCATGTAACTTTCTTTGCGAACAATTTGACCCACCCTAATATGTATATTAGGCCTATTCTGAGCTTCGCTGGAATAGCTTCCGCTGGAATTTTGTTACATCGGTAGCATAAACAGCGCTTGAACGGAGAGTAATTTCAAAATTTCGAAATGGAATTTGGTATCATGAACTCCAGCGGCATGACAAAATCGTCAGTTTTTTCTGCACCAAAAATTTCTGACGGAGGATTAGTTGTTCTGTTGTTGTTTGCGTTAAATTCGGTTGTTTAGTGTGTAAAACCAATAGTAGAAACAAAGAAGTGTAGTGTTATAGGCGGGGAGCCCACAATCCTAAAAGTGCACTTACACGGATTTCAAAATTTTTTATATTAAGAGATAGTTAATAGAAATACGAATAAAATAAGCCCGGTATGACGAGGTCTATCCTGGCACCAGTATTTTTTACAAATTTTTTTATTATTAATAAACATTTATAATTTGAACTTATCGCGGAAATTAATTTCAACCAGCGCATTTTATTCTAAATTTAATGTACTTTTAGAAAAAAATGGTATGACAGCTGCTATTGTGGCAAAAATGCCTGTCATACCTATTTTAAAAACATATTAGTGATAAAGTTTTACCCTTATCACGGAATAACTTTTTTTTTTAATTTGTTCCTTTTTTTGTCTACTTTCCAATTATTTCGGTATGACAGCTCGAAACTTGACAAAAACATCTGTCATACCAGTTTGAAGTATAGCTGACCTTCGTTTTGACTCAATGAATTCCACTTGCTAAGACATTTCCACTGTTCAAATCGAGGAGTTGCAGGGATATGCCTATAAAATTTAGCTGGATACATTATTAAACGGCTAAGTAAGTCGAATAGGCTAGATCCAACAGTTAGGGATAGCTCGGTTCCTTGGTTGTCAGTAAACGACTTATAATAAAACAATTGGAGAATATTTTTTAAAAAAAATAAATGGGGATAAAATAATAATCAAAGAAAATATTGTACTTCTTGTAAAATACAAGGAATTATTTTTCCGATCCGCATTTATTTTAGAATAAAACATTTCTTGTTCAGGAAAAATATTGTAGAAATATTGTGAAATCGGTGCAGTAGTTTTTACGTGAAAATTTAAAAACGATTTATTTCCTTACAAAATTTCAAAAATCGGCTACCAGTGACGTCACGCTATAAAAGCTCTCCGTAAGAGCATACCTTGTAGTATTTGTACCACGGGTTTGTCTTCATTTCTTGTCCCTTCATGCAGTTGCTTTGATGCTTGTTTGAATATTATTAAAAAACTGAACGCACTACACTAATCGAAACGTTCAACAAGCATCAAAGCAACTGCATGAAGGGACAAGAAATGAAGACAAACCCGTGGTACAAATACTACAAGGTATGCTCTTACGGAGAGCTTTTATAGCGTGACGTCACTGGTAGCCGATTTTTGAAATTTTGTAAGGAAATAAATCGTTTTTAAATTTTCACGTAAAAACTACTGCACCGATTTCACAATATTTCTACAATATTTTTCCTGAACAAGAAATGTTTTATTCTAAAATAAATGCGGATCGGAAAAATAATTCCTTGTATTTTACAAGAAGTTCAATATTTTCTTTGATTATTATTTTATCCCCATTTATTTTTTTTAAAAAATATTCTCCAATTGTTTTATTATAAGTCGTTTACTGACAACCAAGGATCCGAGCTATCCCTAACTGTTGGATCTAGCCTATTCGACTTACTTAGCCGTTTAATAATGTATCCAGCTAAATTTTATAGGCATATCCCTGCAACTCCTCGATTTGAACAGTGGAAATGTCTTAGCAAGTGGAATTCATTGAGTCAAAACGAAGGTCAGCTATACTTCAAACTGGTATGACAGATGTTTTTGTCAAGTTTCGAGCTGTCATACCGAAATAATTGGAAAGTAGACAAAAAAAGGAACAAATTAAAAAAAAAAAAAGTTAGTCCGTGATAAGGGTAAAACTTTATCACTAATATGTTTTTAAAATAGGTATGACAGGCATTTTTGCCACAATAGCAGCTGTCATACCATTTTTTTCTAAAAGTACATTAAATTTAGAATAAAATGCGCTGGTTGAAATTAATTTCCGCGATAAGTGCAAATTATAAATGTTTATTAATAATAAAAAAAATTGTAAAAAATACTGGTGCCAGGATAGACCTCGTCATACCGGGCTTATTTTATTCGTATTTCTATTAACTATCTCTTAATATAAAAAATTTTGAAATCCGTGTAAGTGCACTTTTAGGATTGTGGGCTCCCGGACTATTAATAAACAGTAGTTTTATTGTAATGATTATTTTAAATGTTAATAATAATATTTAGATAGGATTTTGTCCTGTCGTAACTACAATTTTTAGAAAAGTTGGCACGAAGTTTATTTTTAAAGAATTTCAAGCAGTAATTTAAATTTTTATTTCAGGGAAAACATTTTGAAATTTTTATTAATTTTTTCATCTATCTATCTATGTATATGTATATATATACAGGGTGTATTACATAAAGTTACACAACGGCCGGCTGTGGATAGGTTTTGAAATAGACGAACAAAAAATCGTATGGGAGGGGGGAGGGATTCGTAACGGTTTAGCCGCTAGGGCGTTTTAGAGTTTTACATATCACCCTGTATTTTTGTAACCAGAAAATATTTTGTGTTCAGAAAATATTTGGAAAATACACGGGAAAAGTCCGTAATTTGAATGGTATTTTTATATGGAAAAATAGTTTCTACTACATTGAGTAAAATTTAAATTGGCGGTGCGAAAAAATATTTCATTTCAATTTTGATGTATAAAAAAACGGTCATATTTTCAGGGTGACTTTAAAGTTTGACTGATACTACATATGTATTAAGTACTACGCATTATGTACTATTTACTATGTTCCATGCACTATGTACTATGTTCTATGTAGTGTGTATTTTGTACAATTTACTATGTACTTTACAGAAATTTGGATGGTATTATTATATGAAAAATAAAATTTCTCTAACCTTGAGTAAAAAGTTCCATTTCAGTTTTGAAAATCGAGCTTTGTGGACCCCGGTCGGAAATGACTCTCAGGTCTATACGTTGGGTGTGCATTTTGAATCGAATGTCTCCAACTTTTATAGGAATAATGGTTATAAATATTTGTTAATGGTTATAAATATTTGTTGAAGAGTTGAATTTTGAAGATATGTATTAACTTTAAATGGTTTAAGGTTGGGTGCCGGTACCGGGTTCCAGCTAGTTTTATATAAATATGAATTTAAAAAATATTATTTATTTTATTAAAAAGTGAATTACAATTTTTAATTATAAATATATTTTTTGCTATTTATGAAAAAGACTCCATTCTTGTGTTGCGTAATATGTAAAGCCTCATTGATTAGTGTTGAAATTTTTGCTATTTTGACAACAAGTTTTTTTCTGCGTTCTTTACCTATATTCTTATTTTATTAATACTGGAACCTGGAAGTTATATTTCTAAATTTTACCAATAATTAATTTCATTCTGAGTGTGATTTCGAAAGGTAGGTTGTTCCCATATACTGGCTAGAGCAATAAGTCAGATTGCATTGTCACGCGAACTATGCATATGTGGGCCAAATCAAGTTGCAAGATTTGTTTACATACAACATACAAAATACAAGATACAACATACAGGTGAAGCTAATATAAAGCGTATAAAAACGAATTTAAGTCCATTAACCATTTTTATAGAAAATCAAGTAAATTTAGCTCAATAATCATTTTCATTAATCGATTGTAACTTCCGCCATTCCTCGCCTTCTACAGACAGAATTCTCGGAATCCGAATGTTGTAAATTCTAGTTAAGAAATTTAATGTCTCAGTAATATTTTGTGCAATTTACATTTAATAAAAATAGTCATTTTACGTCCTCTTAAACCCCTATGCAAAACTAGCGCACTTCTTGTTTTATTATACCTTTTTGAAATAATTTGAAATAAAAGCTTTGAAATATAAATAATAAAATCCAAATGCCGAGGTCAAGAATCGAACACCGCGACTTTTTGGAATATCAACGTCGTAAGGCAACCACTCAACCATTTGTTCCATTCTGCCTATGGCTAGGTTCACACGGCATTGTACTGCACGTTTTTTTGCGCGATAAATCTTACCGAATAAGTAGTGGCGCATACATTGAGTATAGAACCGTTCACACGTCGCTTGTACTGCAAAATAACGTACACAGCTCAATACGTTTATCGAATACTCACCGGACTTGTCAAGCAAACCGAACGAACTTTTAACGTATTTGGTCCACAGTAGCGCATATCATAACATTTAACTGTGACTTCGTTTTTTACACGAATAAAAATGTATCTTGTGAACAGCCCGCAGTTTGTACGGTAAAAATCGAATACTGCTAAAAACGTACAGTACAGTGCCGTGTGAACCTAGCCTATGTCTGGCTCGTCATGTCTGGCTCGCGGCATATAAAGACTTTGCTTTGGTGCTATTATTTTTGATGTGAAACATCTTTGCGCGTGTTGAGAGTAATTCTTCAAGGTCGGGAACATTTTGTGGGAACGCTTTTTAGGGAACGCTTTATAGGGAACGCTTTATAGGGAACGCTTCGTCCAATCCAATTTTCATTCCGGGAAACGGAAGATCTGTATTGAGCAAGACAGAATAAGACGGAGATTTTAAAAAAAATAGTAGCACCAAAGAAAAGTGTTTATATGCCGCGAGCCAGACATGACGAGCCAGATATAGGCAGAGTGGAACAAATGGTTGAGTGGTTGCCTTATGACGTTGATATTCCAAAAAGTCGCGGGTTCAATTCTTGATCTCTGCATTTGAATTTTATTATTTATATTTAATGGTTTTATTTAGTATATTTGTTTGTTTGTTTGTTCGGTTCAAATCTTGCGACAGCTTTTTCAACTACTTCTACTTAACCGATTCTTATGAAACTTTGCACACACATTGAGTTCCCGTGACAATGCAATCTGACATTTTTGTAAAAAATCAAGATGGCGGTTCCAAGATGGCGGACGAATTTTCCAATTGTGTTCCGATTCCATTGAAAATCAGTATCGGGGGGTTTTTAGGGCCACAAATGACGATTCTGTGGTCAAAAATAGAAAATTCAAAATGGCCGCGCCAATATGGCGGATGAATTTTGCGAATGGATTCTGAATCCATTGAGAATCGGTATCGGGTTGTTTTCAGGGCCACAAATGACGATTCTGTTGTCAAAATTATGCAAATTCAAAATGGCAGCGTCAATATGGCGGATGAATTCTGCAGATGTGTTCTGAATCCATTGAAAATCGGTATGGTAGGGTTTTTAAGGTGACAGATGACGAATGTGTGGTCAAAATTTTAAAATTCAAAATGGCGGTACGATTTTGGTAATAACAATTCGATTTCACTGAAAATCTCTATTTGGGTGTATTTAAGGTCGGAAATAATGAATTTGTTATCAAAATTAGAAAATTCAAAATGCCGCTGACAATTTGGTATGTAGCATTGAGTCGCGTAAGAACTTTGGAAGGGCTATGTATTGAGGAGCTTGATTGTGAGAAATTAACAGGTAAGAAACCGTGCAACAAAGATGCAATGAAAGAGTTGGAAAGGATGAGAAGTTTGCATGATGATACGAGCCAAAAACCAAACTAAAAACTAGAAAATAAAAATAGGTAAAAAAACTTGCAACGCAAAATTGCTGTGCGATAAAAGAGCTCCAGAGCTGCGTTTCCCCTTTGCGTTTGGGATGTAAAATTGTTCAATTTAAAGAAAGATAAAGATCGCCAAAGATGTTTCACATCTTTCACGTGCACTGGTTACACGCACTATATTTTTTTTAATATCTCCATCTATTCTGTCTTCCTCAATACAGATCTTCCGTTTCCAGGAATGAAAATTGGATTGGACGAAGCGTTCCCATAAAGCGTTCCCAAAAAGCGTTCCCGACTTTGAAGAATTACTCTCAACGCGTGCAAAGATGTTTCACATCAAAAACTAGCCCACAGCTAGCATGCATATGGTACGCTCTAGCCTGCACGGCGCCCACAGCTGGCACGCATAGCGAACTAATGCGCACCGCACATTTTTACTAGGGAATTTAGACGCGCCGATAGAACGTTACGATTTCGAGTATTTAATTTTATTTAAGCATAAAATTCGCATTTAATTAGCACCTATTAAGTGTTATTCATACACGTTTGAAATCGTCTCAGTTTCACCTTTCCTTTGACCCAATCAGAAATAAAAATCGAGTGTGACGTAAATTGCGCCTGACGGCCGCCATATTGTTTTTTTTAAAATTAACCTAGCCTATGTTACTCGAACTCATTTAACGATTCTAACGGTACTCCAGCCATCTAAATCCGTTCAGACGTTTAGAAATATGGTGGGACAAAGAAACGTACCTACATTACACACATGAACTCGGAAAACAGTACACTGCGTTTTTTGGGACAGTCGTGTAAAAAGCTGTTAAGTCTCATAAAATTTATCAAAAACACTTTGCTCGCCATGTTTATGCGTAAATAAGGCTTTAGTAGTTTGCCCTTACGGACTCGATTCAGTAGTATGTATTATATTCAGATTTCGTCATTTTGAAGTTATAATGAATGCATTACGAAAAGTTTAAAAGTTTATATAAATATTGTAAAAAAGCGCCGACTGCTAGAATAAATAAGGAAAAACATTATCCAGATTTTTTTCGTTAGCAATGAAAATATTTTTTTAAAATGTGACGAGTTTTTCTGATGTATTTCCTATTGTAACATATTTATAAAGCTGAACAAATTACCTTCACCTTATCATTTCGTGCTAACATTGTTTTTGCATTTAAACCTCATCGTAAAAGAATCCCTTTGCTATAGGACTGCAAAAACATAATATAAACAAGCCTAAGTTATTCCTAAATAACATGCTACCTTCGTCACTGAATTTATCCGATGTATTTGAGTTAGATCTGGGAATTGCCGACGACGCGACAATTCGTAAAACCGTCTCTGAATTATCTCGATGCTACCTCTGACCTTTTTTTTAAATTTAACGGGATTCCAGGATTACATCCTAAGAAATCCGATATTTCAAGCAAATATTTGTAGACTTCAGAAGGGTACATCTCAATCAGGAGGGAGAGATAAGTTTTGCTGATAGCTCCTGAGCTAATATTCATAGCTTAACGGAAGGCTGGCAGCGTGGTCGCAGGACCCTGGGTTGCTCAATTCCGATGTTTTTATGTTTGCGTTGTATGCATCCAGAGGCGGCCACAGTTCAACGCGCTTCTGTTGTCACAAGTTAATGATATTTTCGTGTAGTGAAAAAGATCTTAGGGCAAACAATTTATGCAATCGAATTTGGCAGAAGTTGTTTATTCCAAGTATCTAATATCTTAATTTTTTATTCTAGAGTTCGCTTGCCACTCGACGGAGGCTCAACATCACAGCACGATGGCATGCACAGTCAGTCAAGTAAATGTCAAGTCGGCCGCAACCCTCTTTACGGCTCCCAACTGGGGTAGATTAGGAGTTAAGATCCTTGTCATGAATTCACAATTGAAAGTGATTAGAGCTCAATTCGAATTTTGAGTGTGGCTGTGGGAGGTTTGTGGCTTGTGCTCGCTCTTTTAAAACCTAGGATAACGTTCGTTACTGCCGCTATTTTGGGGGGAATTTATCCGAGCTATGAGAAAGAAATTTATGATGTGATAAACTTTTCTTTATAAGGTTTCGTGTATTTTGCTAATTATTGAATTCTTCATTAGCGTAGACAACACTATCTGCAGGCAGGGGAGGTCTCAGACTCCCTAAATACTGGACGCCCGTTGTGTTACAGCAAAGCACCGTTCTACAGCCCACGGACTTAGCATTAACTTGACAAGAAATCCGGCACACGGTAGCTAGAATTTTTTGATATTTTTGACACTCACGCAATCCACATTCCCTGAAATGGTCTTAACTGCGGGAGCTGTCGGTTTTAAAAAGGCCACTTACTTAGGTAAAGGCTATGCATTATATACCCTAGGGCGGCAGTAAATTTTCTTCGTTTTATGGCAGCACGTTTGATCAGGTGAAAATTGTGTTTCTGTGATAAGGCGAACAAAAATAACCTAAAGGTATAAAGTGGATTCTTGACCATTAATTGTATAACGTCAAGGTTCCAGTAATTAGTTGGGCTTTGATCTTGAAAGGCCTATTGATTCTAGTTAGGATTTTATTTATGGTCGGCAACTGGCAATCCTTCTTGTTGGATGTGCCTTGAACCTCACGGGTAGATTTATAAGTTTAGGAAAACTAAAGTGAAGGGACCCGTTACTTGCAACAGATTAACGAATTAACGTACTGAATACAATTAGGTTTTATTACACATTGACCTTTGAATTTTCAACCAATCATAACCGTTTAAATATTTTGTAATCTCCAATATATATTCTTAGCATTTTCTTAGTGTATGCCAGATTTGTTAAGTAATACGTATTAGTATAAACACTATTTTTTCGTTGTTTTCTTAACCGAAGTGATTCAATTAAACACATAAAAACAAAACACAAACATTAATCGTTAAATGTGATATTAATACCTACGTTGAAGTTTAGTGGGTATATACTACATAGATTGGTTCCAAATATATTTTATTTTATTCTGTTTTTGTAGATAATTTCAACTATAGTGCCTGTTCAGACGGTTCGCTTTGTCGCTTCTTTGAGGCGCCTTTAAGGAAAAAGTTTGTTTAGACCAGAGTCCAGTCGCTTTTACGACAAGTGGAACAAACGGAACGCGGGTGGGCAAAAAAAACAATATTATTTTTCGAAAAATTGTTAGAATGAGAGTAAAAACCAATTTTCGTTCAAGGAGAACCCTGGAAAATGAGATTTAAGGGTGCCTCATCGAGCTTTCCATAGGAAAAACATAGAGAAAACTTCGCGTGCTGTTAGTTGTTACAGTTTTGTAGAAAATCGTAGGCTCTACAAAAAAGTTTACGCATTCATTTCTTTTAATTTTAAAGGAGATCACCCAGCCGCCATACATATTTGGGCTAATTCTGAAAGTGCCGGCCAACAAAAATAAACTAATTACTTTAATAGATTATAAGAAAATAAACATTTTTTATTATCACACCAAAGTTCTAAGTCAAGTCTCCGAGGTAATATTCAACCTTTAGGCCTGAAATGAGCGTTTGAATCAAACAGTTCCTCTTAAGCCCGGTGTGCAAGGCTCAAGAAATTTGCTCAAGAAAACTTCTGCATTTATTTCCTTAAGAAAAATTGATAACATTTCAGAAATTTTGACAGTTACTTTTTTTCATTGCAAACATTATAAAAATTGTTTTATGATTGTTTGGAATTAATGAAATTGTTTTAATTAATAGGGATTAAAAAAGAATTAAAAAAATAATAATAAAAACTAATAAAATGTTATTTTTAGTATTGCGGAAAGTTCCTTTCAATTTCAAAAAACAGCTGACATGTCATGTACTCATGAACCGTTAAAATTCCTTCAAGAAATAAATGAATAGACACTTATTTCTGGAGGAAGAACTAAAATTTTATCAAAAGCGACATCTGCGTGTCACTAAACAACACGATGTTTCTGGTGTGAATTTCTTGACTGTAGCATACCGGTTACAGAAATCGCTCCAGAAAATATTTCTGAGCGATTTCTTGACCATTTTTTTTGCATAGTTTTTAGATAGGCAAAGAAATTTCTTGAGCTTTGCATACCGGGCTTTAGGTGTATACACATGCAAACGCGGGGTTTTTACCAACAACTACCAACCAACGCCCGCTAAACGACAACGCCGAGCACTCAGTGTGTAAGGGCCTAAAAGTGTGTGAAATAAAATATTATTACTTTAATAATAATTGCTACGATTTTGATACATGTAAATTAACCACGTGTTTTATATTGTAAAAATATAAAAGGTATGATAGCGGTGCGGTACCTGCGTTAGCTAGCGTCTCATGCTGTCTCAGAGCTAGGCAGTGGCGTCATTTTTTGCACTTTGTTGTCAAACAGAGACTTAAATCGATCAATCTCCAAGCAACTTCTGTTACTTTGAGGTTAAATATAATCTCAGAGAATTGACTTAGAGCTTTGGTGTAGTAATAAAAAATGTTTATAATGCTAAGCTCTATTGAAATAATAAGTTTATTTTTGTTGGCCGGCACTTTCAGAATTAGCCCAATCTGGGTGATCTCCTTTAAAGTAGTTTTTTTAATGTATTGCTTTTATTTTAAATATTGCCTGTTTTTGGCCCACCCTAGAGAATATTATGCCAAAAAATTGTCCTTCTTAATAAAAACACGTCTGCCCCTCACTACGGCTGCAATGAAATATAATGGAGCACTAAGTTGATACAAAATGAAATTAAAACACACAGCTGATCAGAAAAAGCGAACATGAGTCGTCCAGTGACATGTATAGAATGGACTGCTCATCAGAAGATTTTCTTGCGACCAATTCGTTCCACAGGTGGCAAACAGTGACATATTGAAATGGACTGCAAAATCCCATACAAAAGAATGGCACCAAAACCTTTTGTTGTCTCCCTCGCACGTTAAATTCCTAAAAACGGTTCAGTGCATGTTCGTGATATCAACATAATTAGAAAAAAATAGAAAGGTATATAGCCCAGGCGCTAGAGCAGTGAGACCTATAAATTTTGGTTTTGGCGTGATGTAACGGACTTTTTTGGTGGAATTGGTCAGAAATGACATCCCCAACAATATCTAGGGGGTGCGCAAACATGAGCACGCCAGGAAAATTTATGGGAGGCCAAAAACTGAAGAATTCACGAAAAATTCTCTGTTTTTTTACCTTTCTTGATAAATATTTCTTAACGAAGGCTTCTAGGCGAAAAGTTTGTAGGACATGTTTTGTTCGTTATTGGATTTGCTAAAACCTAGCGTAAATTTGATTTTTAAAATTTGAATTTTTGCATTGCAAAATAGCCGAAAACTGCAAAAATCGTATCCTCACTTTAAAGTTATGCGAACCAAAGAAAATACCATTATTTTTCAATGTAATTCTGGAATTAAGTAGTTTAAGGTATGTTTAACTTATATCCAAAACCCGATTACTGTCGGTCAAATAGTTTTTGCATAATGTATTCTGCAATTAAGTGAATTTAAAAAATTAAATTTGTTGCAGCGCCAAAAAAAAAAGTCCCATGTGATTTTTTTACGTATGCTCTAAGACTCACTTTACAATATCCAATCATAAAATTGCTATTTTTTAAATTTTTTTCTGGGTTTTTAAATTTTAGAATTTTTTTTGGAAAAAACGCCTTAGTTGCAAAATAGCTAACTCCGCGACGCCAGAAATGCTCGGCGCGTTTCAAATTCGCTCGAAAAAGGCTTCAACTTCTAGTGCAGCATTTTAGCTGTTTTTTTTAATTGGGGTAACGAATCGAGAAAGCGTCATTTTCATGGATGACTCGATATGGAAAAGTTTTGTACAGACCAGTCGAGGCCCAGTAGTTGCAGTTTTTCAACGGGATTTCTTTGAACGCTTTGATTTATTAACAGAGTCTGAAAAAAGGCGCAAAACGCCCTCTAGCGGCGAAACTATGCGGAATTCGAAAAACCAGTGAAGACAAAATTTGTAGGAAATTTTATCCTCTACAACTTTGCTCTTTCGATGTTTTCACCAAAATGCATAATTTCTCCTCAAAATAGAGAAAAAGGCGAAAAAAACGCCTATATTTCGTTAGGCAACCCATCACCGTTACTTATGTTAGCATATTTTTTTCATAAAAAATAGATTTCATTTGGTTACTCGATCCGCGAAGGTCGTTCTTCTCCGGATCTTATGAAAGAAGTCATTGTGGGTATCTACACTAGTATTCTTTCAGCAGCAGCAGAACCGGTTTAACAAGTTAATCTACGTCTACACTGGTATTCTTTCATCGCGAGTAATTTTCTTGTCTTTACAACAAGATATCTGTGTGCTTATCGATAATATTATACTTGCTAATATTATACTTGTAAGAAGGGTAGGCGAAAGCGAATTGTGTATGTGTTAAGTTTTCACGCCGAAATTTTCTAGACATACGATTCTGTTAAACATTTAATATGTATAATGCACGCCTATACAGGGTGCGATACGACATCAGCAATATTTAACCAAGGCAAAGGTAAAATACTGAAAGTACTAGCATCAAATGATCATGTAAGACAAGAGGCAGCTATATTCAACTGTCCATCAGTAGACCGCGAAAAAATTCAGACAGTTGGTCTCAAAATCATGAATGCTCTATACAATGGGAAAAAATCCAGCACCTTTCTGAACGAGTTACGATACCTATTATTTAAAAAAAATTCTCGCAAAAGTACGTTCAAATTAGAAGCTTTACCACCGACAGAATCTGCTGCTGCTCTTCACTCATTGCGAACGTATCATCAAGTTCAAGAGTGGCTGGGCAATCAACTTAATCCCCTGCACTGGGGCTGGGAACTTAAAGACGATAAGTTAGTGCCGAGATTCGTTGATGGACCTCTTGTACCCGATGAGATATTGAAAGACATAAAATGCAGATGCCAGAAAAACTGCCTTAAAACTTGCACCTGTGTAAAACATGGTTTGCGTTGCTCGGAATACTGTGCAAACTGTGCAGGCCAAACTTGCAACAACTTTGAATATAAAAAACTAGAAACGGAGGAAGTCGTAGAAAAATTAATGGATAATGATGATAATGATGATGATGATGAAGATGTAATGGTCGCTGAACAAGAGTATATAACTTTTATTGAAAATCATGAAGAAGAGGAAGAACAGGAGGAGGAGGAGGAAGAAGATGAGGAGATGAACGAAAGTGAAATTAATAATACAATTGTACTTAAGCGAAAGCGTTTAGATAATGACTAAAACACTGAATTTCAACATTCAATGATCGATAACACTGCTTAACAGCATATGTCTGTTAAATTCTAAGCTAATTTTTGACGCTGATTTCAAGTATATTATCAGTTTTTTTTATATCAGCTTTAGTTTATAAATTATAAGGAGGGCTGTTTTTTTTAGAAAAAATACTCTCACCGCACTAAAATATTTTATTTAAAAAACCTACAAACTGTTGAATTTTCTTCTATATGAATTTCTACCTACTGTTTTTGAATGACGAAGTGCTACTGTGAACACTTCAACAATAATCGGTTATCACATGCGCATTCCAGCGACCCTGGAATCATTCCACCATAGGCCGAATATCTTTGTGGAATAGTTCACCCTGTTCTTTACTCATGTCACCAAGATTTTCTGGATAATGATCTAAATGGCAGTGAAGCAAGTGTACTTTGATGCTCATGTCGCATCCAAGTTGCTGGAAGAGAGACAACATCTCTTCAACGCGCTGAACATAATCATCACCCTTTCTATTACCTAAGAAATTTTGTATAACCCAAACAAACGAATCGCGTTCTTCTCAGTTGGGACATTGAACTGCGAAAATTAGGGTCGTTCACCAATTTGCGAATTTGTGGGCAGTCAAATATGCCTGGTTTGAGTTGTTCTGAACTCAGATTCGGAAACTTCCTTGAAATGTACTTAAAACTTTCACTGTCTTTATTTAGTGCTTTAACATATTGTTTCATTAGACCGACTTTAATATGCAGAGGTGGCAATATTATACGATTTCGATCCACAAGAGGTACGTTTATAGCATTACGGCTGCTTGGAACTAGTACTTCCCTAGAAGGCCATTCTTTTCTTATCCAATGTTCATATTTTAGCACGTACTTATTAGTCTCGTTTTTTCGTTAGTTCAAACACCACTTTTTGCAATAAATATCTTTTATTATATATATATTTAACAAAATTAACAAAATGGTTTACGTTTTATTTCCGTAAGAAAAATGAGCCGACGCGCATGGAGATCTACTTTCTACTTCTCTCATTCTAACTCTTCCTATTTTTTCCCGGCAGCCGATTAAATTCTTCTTCTCTTTAGTCTCTCTTTTGTCTTTCGTTTTTTATTTCACTATTAGGGTGACCACTTTACATTTCATTTAGTGGTACCTTTGTTAAATATTAGATTATGTTAATATTAGATGTTACTGTTGATTCATTGCTACAATATTTAGCTCTGCTATCCCATAAACATATAATACATGGATATTGGTGTAGCCTCCTTGTTGTCCCAAAAGAAAATTATCCATCTTAAGATCAACACAAATTACCCATTTATGTTCGTTATACTTTATCTTATTCAAGACTAAATGCTATTGTAGGATATTCTTCCTTAACTTTGGTTGAATGTGCGATCGGTAGGGAGCTTAGTTTATTCCCGCTGCGCAATAGTACACACTTTAAACTGCGTTTTGATGAGTCGATAAATAAACGCCATTCGTTTGTATCATACACTCTGCAAGCCCATGGCTATGGCAGTCATCAAACCAGAAATATCAGTACAAAACACAAAATCATCCTCTTCGGCGAAAAAAAGAAAGAAGTATTTTTCCCGAGTGCGGTAATAGGAAACTTTAGTTTCTTTAGTTAGGAGATTTCTCTCTTTCAACTGGGAAGCTAGTATTTCGGAAGAAGCTTTCAACAGACCAAGGTCTCTAATTAAATCATTAAGCTCGTTTTGATTGAATGGGAGAATGGAACTTAAAAGATGTTCTCTTCTTAGTGGCCCATAAACGTAATTCCTCAACACAGATTTTGCATACGATACTGGGCACCCAACAATTGTTATCTGTTTTCCATAGAAAACCGAAACCCTTTAAAATGCTTATTTCACAAGGTCTGACACACTCAAACGAAATTTTTGAAAAAAATGTTCACCACATAATGTAACAAAAACATTTTGGATCGTTAATACACACCCTTTTCGACGAAGACATGATAGACACTACAAACAATTGACTATAATCTCGAGCAGATACAATAAAACTGAGGGTAGATTGGAAATCAGTGAGCTCAAATTAGTAAAGAACCATTAAAATATTTTATGCAACAAAAAAAGTTTGATTTTGTTGTGCTGTGTAATACATCAATAATTGTTCTTTAAAAAAGCCCAAATATAAAATAAAAATTTGTTTCAAACAAAATTCTGTTGTTAACAATATTTTATTTATTTTATTGCAAGTTTTACTTTTCTCGATTCGCTACCCCAATTTAAAAAACTAAGTTGAAGCCTTTTTCGAGCGAATTTGAAACGCGCCGAGCATTTCTGGCGTCGCGGAGTTAGCTATTTTGCAACTAAGGCGTTTTTTCCAAAAAAAATTCTAAAATTTAAAAACCCAGAAAAAAATTTAAAAAATAGCAATTTTATGATTGGATATTGTAAAGTGAGTCTTAGAGCATATGTAAAAAAATCAGGAGCAACATGGGACTTTTTTTTTTGGCGCTGCAACAAATTTAATTTTTTAAATTCACTTAATTGCAGAATACATTATGCAAAAACTATTTGACCGACAGTAATCGGGTTTTGGATATAAGTTAAACATACCTTAAACTACTTAATTCCAGAATTACATTGAAAAATAATGGTATTTTCTTTGGTTCGCATAACTTTAAAGTGAGGATACGATTTTTGCAGTTTTCGGCTATTTTGCAATGCAAAAATTCAAATTTTAAAAATCAAATTTACGCTAGGTTTTAGCAAATCCAATAACGAACAAAACATGTCCTACAAACTTTTCGCCTAGAAGCCTTCGTTAAGAAATATTTATCAAGAAAGGTAAAAAAACAGAGAATTTTTCGTGAATTCTTCAGTTTTTGGCCTCCCATAAATTTTCCTGGCGTGTTCATCTTTGCGCACCCCCTAGATATTGTTGGGGATGTCATTTCTGACCAATTCCACCAAAAAAGTCCGTTACATCACACCAAAACCACTGGAAATGCTCCAGCGCCTGGACTAATAGAGTTTTGAAGCGAAGCTTTTTTCCGGACGTTTTATGAGGAGTAAACCTGGAAAAATCGTCACCGTTAACTTTTAAAAATCATCACCGTTAACTTTAACAAAGCACTCCGATTTTTTTTACGAGTGACAACTTATGAATTAGTGTACTGAGTGTACAGTGTGTATAGTGTACTGGGTACTGTGTACTATATACTGTGTACTATACACTATGTAATATGGACTGTGTACTATGTACTATTTACTATGAGCTATTTACTACGTACTAAGTATTATGTAAATATGTCGCAGCTATAGATGCATTATGAGTTGAGTTGAGTGGAGTGGAGTTGGGTTAGGTGCCCTCAAAGCTGGTGCGATTGTTCTAATGCGCAGCGAATATCTCATTGGCGAAAGTAAGGATCCAAAAAAAAAATAACAGAAGAGTTCGAAGTACGACAAGCTCTTAGACAATGGATGGACTGGCCCCAATACTTTTTAACCTGGCCCTACACTGATAAAAAAATTGTCTTGATTCCAGCAATTCGATAGTCTTCGTTTCGTTGTCTTGAGTAGACAAATTTTTCATTCTTAACATGAGAATGCTGTCTCAGAGTAAGACACTGGAAATTCTTGAGCCAAACAAAAGTATTTCTTCGCTCAATACTTATACTTTTCGATTAAGATATTTATTTCTCGAACTAAGATTGTTTAATTTTTTACTCAAGAAACTAAATTCTTAATTCATCGAACTTTTTTCGTTTACCGGACTTTCAAGCTCTAAAAATGTATCACAACTATTAAGACTGATTTTAGAACTTGAATTTTTTTCAATTATAATATCATCGGTTTCGTAATTTTTTTAAGGTCAAGTCAACTTTTGCCTTCATCCAAGACAATAAAACCAAGACTATGAGTATTGCTTATCCCGAAACAATTTTGTTTTCGTTATATCCAAAACATGGGTTCCTTGGTTCAAGAAAAAGTGCTTTAAGCCAAGAAATTTTTTTTATCAGTGTAGAATGGGTGAAAGGAAAACGTGAGTCTAGAGAAGTCAATAGTCAATTGTATGTAACACTGTCTGCACAATTACTTGGATATGCGGAAAGGTTCTTTTTGGCTTGTCAGAAATTGAAGAAATATGTTCTGGTGATATTCAACTGCAAGATGGACAAGCTTTAGTTATGATAGCTATTTATATATCACCTGGGACAAGTATGAAAGATATTATGGGCTTCATTTCAAGATCACTTATGATTTATTCTGAACATGGAACACAATTTGGTGAAACTAATTTCCACACTATGCCTATCATTCTAGGTGGAGATTTCAATTGCAATTTCAAAGATGAGAAATCACAGCCATTGGTTAAGTTTCTTTTTGAAAAAATTTAATTTAAGAATGAATAATAATCCAAACTGTTCGATAGCTGTAGACGCTGTATTCAGCAGATACATTGACAAAACTGAATCGACAATTTTTGAATCATATTTTAGTTACCACAAGTATCATATTTTAGTTACATTCATTGAGTACAAAATTAATGATTAAACGCATAGAAAATGTGAAAATATAAGTCATACAATAACTGAATGTAAGTCTGATGAGCAACGCGATCATGATTTGTGAATGTTTTGTAAATACTCTGTAAATACCATGTAAATATGTAAATAAAGGTGAAATCGTAGCGTCACCTCCTCGCTGGTGCCTGCTGGATAACCAACCGACGACGGACGTACCTATTGCCGGGGGTATAGCTGGGTCAACCTATCCGGTAGAGGGGTTGGGCGTTGGGGTAACTACCGAAGCCCGTAAAAACACACCAGTTAAGAAACATATAATTTATATTCAAAATAAAAAATGTTGAGAACAGAGGTTTCCTAAAATATTAGGATCCATATATTCTTTACATACTTCCACCGAAAAATGCGCAAAAGCGTCGCAGGAGGACTAATATTTTTTGTTCTTCTTTCTCTCTCTGGTGTTGTTTTTAAAAGTTCGTTAAACGGGGGGAAATAACCCTCACATATTTAATATAAATACATTTATTTAATGAAAAAACTGTTAGTAAATAATGATGGAAATTTATTTCTATCAATTATAACAGACATTTTATTACTTATTTTCTCCTAAATTCGAAGAAAGCTTTTTTATTAACATAAAAAAGGATCTGGCGATAAATGGTGCAGTTGAAAATTGTCAATCAGCAGTCCATTCCTATATTTCAGTGGTGGCAAACATTTTTTGGCTGACTGAAAATTTTTTAAATTCGTATTTGGAAAGTTGAAACTAAATAAATTTTTGTTAAAAAAATAAGAAATAATATTTCGATGATTTTTCCCTTTTCAAATGCTTTTTTCATCAATTACAAATGTTTATGTTAAAGAATGCAAGAACTTCTACCTCTGTTTCAACAGGTTCCCTGGCTTATGGGGGAAAGAGAAATAAATAAAAAGTCACTACAGCCGTCTATTTTTTGTAAATATTCTGACATTATTTCAAAGGAAAAAATGAAATCAGGTGTGGCAACTTTAATACCGAGTAACCGTTTTTAAATTTCACTTAAAATCTTTCCAGAATTTTATTTACCTTTCTTCTTTTACTGGAAATATCAAAAAGTTGTCATATTATGTAGTTTATTGAAAGTGAAGAGGAAAATATTTAAGAAAATGGAGAAGTGTGCAGTTTTTGAATGTCAAATTTCTTTGTTTTTATGTTGGCAGTAGGTATCTGATTTTTATCCTGCCAGTAAATGCACTGAACTCATAACACAAAATATAACAAAATTTGAGTTCGGTGATAAAAGGGGCTTATGGATGGATGAGCGAAAGGACTATACTTTTTGGGTTCATGAATTTGTATGGAAATATTTCAGATGAGCAGTCCATAACATACATATTAGTGGAGTCGCCTTAGAATCGAGACGCACTTCCTTCTCACCGGAACCCTCTCCGCATCTACAAATTTCGTGTTGAAAGGTCACGGGAGCGAACCGTTTGAACAGGCACAAAGAAGTAAGTTTTGTAAAATTATTCTCTGCGAGAGAGCGGTGATAAATCCTTTCAAACAGGGTTGCGTTCGGGTCAATGTTTACTTTGCGAATTCCTTCTTCTAGGCAAAGATTAAATAGCATGGGTGCCAACCTTGCTTGACTGGAAAGCACTCCGTCAGTTCCCTTTGTATTCTGACTGTCGTTTTCGTTAACTTCACTATCTTTAGAGGGATGTTTAGGTCCAGTATTGTCGCATACATTTTTTCCCTGCCAATGCAGTCGTATGCTTGTTTGAAAAAGATGATAAAAACTTGATACATGTCAATGTTGTATTCCCAGCATTTTCGGAGAATATGTAAAATACCTAAAGCAGCGTGATTTATTAAATTTTACTATTGCACTAGGCGACTTAAAAAACAAATAAAGGTATGTGCCTAAAAAACCTCATAAAATCGTTCAAAATTGCGATTTTTTTAAAAATTCCAACGGGATTTCATTTTCAATTGTTTCTTAAGTTTTCTATATGAATTTCCCAATTATAAACTGATCTTACAAAAAATGGCAGCATTGTTAATTAAGGTTAAAAAAACTAGATCGTTAATTACACAAAAACCAATCAACTGATCTTGTTGAAAGTTTTTGTACATTGCCGGGACTATATAAACACCATCTTCAAAATTCCTGTAAACAAATAGTGAAAATAACGTGTTTTGAAAACTTTGGAAGCTATTTGCAAGATCACCCTTGCCCCTAGCGACCTCTAGGACGGTATTCTTAGTCGGTGCTTATTGCAAAGTTCGTGCTTAAGCACGTGCTTAATGTGTCCTTTCGATTCACTGTAGCAACTTAGCACTGTCTTAAGTAAATGCTCAAGCATGAACTTAATCAAGCAAACCTTATTCAAATAAGTATTCATAGTTGATGCTTAAGCAAATTGTCATATAAGACGATCTTATTTACCCTTAAAATTAATTTATTTTTTAAGTCGTCTCCAAAGGTGAATTAAGCAATTGCTTATAGATGATTTTTCAATAATAGTGTGAAAAAATGAACTTGTTTTCGTCGGTTACTGATATTGAAGGTATTAGTGACGTGGATGATGATGAATAGGGTAATGGTAGATGTATCCGTAGATCTTTGCGTGACAGACAAAATCCTTTTGAGTTTTACGATAATAATGAATGTAAAAAGCGGTTTAGATTTAAAAACGATTCCGTACGCTAGTTGCCAAAAATTCATGAAGAATTAGCTGGAATAAATAATCGGAGTTTACCTCTATTGCACCAGAATTGCAACTGCTTGTATGTTTGATGTATTATGCAAGCGCAAGTTTCAGGGTAGAGATTTTTCATTACAATTTTATACTCCTCAAATTTAACATCTTCAATTTATGACATTGAATCAGCAGCTCTTTCCGAATTACTTCTAGTAGAATCAAGTAGTAAAGACAAGTAAAACAATAAACTTTCATCAATTCAAGTCGAAATTTAAACTATTAAGTGTTAAACAAAAATTAAATGTAATATTTAATATAAAATGAAAAAATAATAAAAATGTTCATATACTTTATTATATTGTATAAATATTCTTTATAAATTTGCAATATTTCTGTTTATAAATGTATTAAACACATTTGAATCGCATCTAAAGCCTTCCCGCATTATTTGGTAATTATTTAAACAAACATACGAGCAACAAACGCATCGCGTACCGCAAATCCATCTCTATTATTCGCATTTAGAAAATTAGGATGAAGGTCATCATCAGCAGTATCATCATATTTATTATCTTCCAAAACATCATTAAATATCTAAGATATATATATACTGCGCATGCTACAATAAAAGGAATTTATTAAGTAATCTTGGAGACGACATAATAATATGGAATTACTGGAAAAAAACATGCGAAATGCTCAAGCATTTCCTTAAAATTACAAATTCTCAATAAGCAATTGCTTAACAAAGTTCACCTCAAGACATGACTATCTTAAGTACGCCTTATTTAAATAAGGCGAACTTGGTTAAGAAATTCTTAAGTCCATGCTTAAGTAACGACTGTGAATACCGCCCTAAGAGGGCTTATTTTTTTAGAGAATTTGATAACGAAGAGCATTCCCAATGCATATGTTATACTAAAAGTTAGCAGGAACGCAGGTATTGAAAAAAATCTAAAAAAAAGTGCCTATTTTATTCACAATAAGTTAATTAAAAAGTTATGCGGTCAAATAATTTGTGGGCAAACTTCGGGTGTTTAACTACACCCTAAAACGAATCGATTCCAACAATAATATTGACTATGGGCCAAAATTACAATAAAAATGCCCCACCGACTAGCCTAAAAAGTAAGTTATTAGTTATAAGCTTTTCGTAATATTTAGGGAGATTTATAAAACAAACTATTATTATTTAGAAACCTTATAGGTACCAAAAACTAATTCTACAATTCAAAATGACTGTTGGCTATTTAAAAGAGTTTTTGAAACTTGACGACAACGACAATCCGATTACACGGCTTACGTACATATGTGCGGTTGTAAAAAATAAAAACGAATGAAAAATTTGCCAATCGGTATATAACAAAACAAATTAAGTGGAATAAAAAGTCAGACATAGACAACATCGGGGAAGCTTTTCAATGTGTATGGAACTGCTCGGATATTTTTGACTCTCACCAGTCATTGCCTGTGCGTGACACTTAAAACTGATTCCGCCCTCATCAAAAAAAGTTCCAAAGTAAAAAATGACGAAATCAAAAAAGGCATGAAAACATCAATTGTTTACGTAACTCCAGCAAAGGTATTAAAATATTCAGCATTTCACATACTTGCACTTTTGCTAATTCTTATAAACAAAATACACCCACAAATTTTAAAATGCCGATGTTACATAGTTTCGCTGTTATCGAGGAAAAGTGATTACAAGCTCGCAGCCAGACAGGCTCCATCCATCCTGTAAATCTCAGGTTTGGAAGAGATTCTTGGCATCGATAAAACATCAAACAGGTCTGTGCGCTTCTGTCAATTAATTTCTTTTATTTCGGGATGGCTGACCGCCGATGAAATTAATAAAATTATTAAGATAGTCTGAGAGCCTGATCGGCGGAACGTATGTCAAGTATAAGGAGTGACTACCACGGATTTACAGGCATTGGGAGATCTCTGAGGAGCGCGCTCTGATAGCAGGATGTACCCGTCGCGAGACAACTGCGGATCATTCGGCTCGAAATTAATGAATCAGTAAAACATCTTAGCCTTAACTTAAGATTCCAGAAATTCTTATCAGAAACGGGCGAGGAATGAGGTCATGTCTGGGTCCATTTTATTACATCTCAATTCGTCGATATTTGTTTCAGTTTCACGCGGGCGCATTCGTATACCTTGACAGATAGAGCGACACAGAATTAGAGGCAATTAGAGTGCTGAACGCATTCTGAGCCTACGTTTCAATACTCCAGCATCAAGTTCGTAGAATTGTCATGTCATTCAGTCTTCGGCATATCTGCACCTTCCGCCGGACCGGGAATCATTTCACTCTTAATCAGGTCCAGAAACAGCCGAGGAGACTGGCAGTGATTTTAAGGCGTGGGTCGCTGTCATTAATTAGTTTGGACGTGGCCAGTGAATTTTGATTCTACATACTCGTAAGACAGACGTTTCGTGTAAAGATGATGAAAAGGAGGCTAACGAAAAAGGTTCGTCTGCAAAAAATTGTGTATCGATGTCACCAAAATGTGAACCTGATTACTTCGAAACTAGTTATTCTAGGTGTAAAGGTGTGGATTTTCACCGATTCTCTTTCATTCATGACGGCAAATTGACGATCCATGTCCATATTTCATTTCGACCCCAGAAAGCGTGCCCCATCTCAGTTTCCATTCATAAGAACTATTCTCTGCCTTGATTGCTATGCTTTATTTTTATAATGGAGCTGTTCTTATTTATGCTAATGATTTTTGAATGATCCAGTTTTGAATTCTTGATAACGACAGATGTCTTGTAGAAGGAGTTCAAGTTATAATTGCCTGAACTTGAAAGTCCATGAAAATTGTATTTTTTTTTCACAAACCAAGACTGATTTTAAGCGTGAAAGCCTTGGCCATATTTATAAATCAGTTTAGCAATATAGATTTACTTCACATACAGACACTAACGGAGGTTTAATTGGCGTTGAAGAGTTTTTGTTCACTTATTTTATTGAATTTTTAATTTGAATTGAATGTAATGCAATGCGCTAATAGCGCATATGTAAGCGTTTTCTTTACTCAGGACTCACGCAGATTTGGTAAAATTTTTCTGCGAATTAATTGCATCGTATTCAAGCGATGCTATGGACAAAGCCTCATTTTTTCATTACCCGTTTACTTGATATCTAGACGTATTAGCTAAACTAATCAATGTATATTAGTTTTGAAACATGAATCGTCAGATTTGAGCTTTAACACACCACAAAAAATTAAATATTAAATGTCGTACGTAAATGTTATTAAGATTGTTCTGAAGAAAAAATTAATAATACATAACTTTTTCCGATATTAAGTTGAGGAAAATGTCCGCAGCTTCGGTTTCCCCAACTATAAATAAGTTAATTACTGCTAATACTAGTTTTCACTAAGGTGATTTATATTTTTATCTATCGGAGGTGCTTTAATTTAATGGGGACATTTATGACTCTCTGGAAGTTACAATAATATTCCTTAAGGACTCAACATCTTCAAGGCTTGTAAATACTGTTATGCATTCATACGTCATCGGATAATTATTCAATATAATGTAAGTCATTGAAGTCTACAGATCATAGAAATCTACATTTGTTAAAATATATCGTGGAATACCCCTCGGCCGATTCCTGCGACTTGAATGAAGAATTAGTTTGATGTTCATGTTGATTTAGTCGTTATAGGTCCACGATCGTAGAGACAAGACCTGGCAAATGCTTGCTTATATTATCAACGGAGCAAGCGGTTTGGAGCTAACTGAGTAAGTCACTTATAAAGATTAAAAATAGAACAAGTAACAGATTTAAACCCTGGAGGACCCCGACAGTGGTGGGTGGGGTTTACATTTGACGCCATCCAATATTACTTTGATTGAACGGAAGGACAAAAAAGAGTGGTGTCGCGGGACGTCCGACAGAAGCGAAACTTTTACGCTGGAAGTATGCTTTTCGGCGGAAGTATGTAAAGAATGTATGGAGGAAAATATTTTACAGGTTTCCGAAGTTATTTACAGAGTATTTATAAAGCATTCACAAATCATCGTCTCGTTGCTAATTAGACCTAGATTCAGTTATTGTATATTATAGTAACTTATAGTAACTAATATATGATACAAAGTTTCCGATTCAATCTTTTCAATGCATCTAGTGAATAGAGCATCTATAGCTGTCAAGCTGTCTCATATTTAACTGCCGAACGGTTTGGGTTAGTTAGCAACGAAGACAAAAAAATGCCCAATAGAGGAAAAAATAAATACCCTAGGAAATTTTGGGACAGTGGTAGAGAAAGGTGTCCTTAACAACATACTAAAAATATCGGGTGATGGGGGTGGATCTAATGGAGTGCGGGTGGCTCTAAAGGCTCGAGCATACTACAGCCGCGACAGGCCGCGGCGTCGCATTGCAAAATTGCGCCAAAGCACATAAGGAGTCGCGTCGGGCTGCGCCGCAAGGCAATAATTGAATAACTACATAATAATTAAGCACAATAAAGTGATATGATTTATATTAAAAAAATAAATTTTCAAAAACCGACTTCAGAAAAAAAAACAATCCCGCGATGCACAAAAAAGGATGAAATAATTGTTGGTAGTTCTTTACAATACCAATCCAATCAGAATGGATTTAGAAAAAAGAAGAATCACATTTGAAGAAATATTTTTGTAATTCTTTACAGCATTAATCCAATCAGAATGGATCCAGAAAGAAGAATCACTTTTGAAGACGGTGCCAGGCTAACTTTCTGTTGCTTCGAAAATTATTTTCATTTCTTTGTTAGCCTTGCACTTAATACATCGCCCCGAAAACAGATCTCAGCACCGTCTTCAAAAGTGATTCTTCTTTCTGGATCCATTCTGATTAGATTAGTATTGTAAAGAACTACAATCAATTATTTCATCCTTTTTTGTGCATCGCGGGATTGTTTTTTTTTTCTGAAGTCGGTTTTTAAAAATTTATTTTATCTCGTAGTTTTTAGTCCGTTCATTTTTTTTCGGGGGCAATTTAAAACAAATTATTTATTACGATAAGTATGACACGCCGCCGTCGATAAGAATCGAAGCAGTAACTAAATAGTTTTTGCAGTTATGTATTTGCGTATTTTCGGAGTAATTTAAAAAACCTTATTTCATATGAAACAAAATTCCCCGAAGGAAATTAAAAAACGATATTTATTGTGAGAATATAAAGTCGATTGAAAAAAATGCAGCAGCCCGAAGAATCGAACTTGGAACCCCCGGAGGAGAGGTAGGTACTTAACTTGCTGCGCTATGAGAAAGTGTTACTATGCTCTGGCTAAATATGTAAATAAGTCTTCAGAAATTCATTTAAATAGTTTTCCAATTCAAAGGATAATACTCTTATAGTCTGCAGGAGTTTGCATGAAATTTCTCACCGAAGAGTTTGTAATAATTCTTTTTCTACGCCACTGTTAGAATACAGGCATTCTGATATTACTTTTAGTTACGGAATTAGCAGCATTCCACACCGGTGTGGAAAAATCATTCCATCACTTGTTATGGAATGATTACTATTGCAGAAAATAGTAGCATTGTTTTAATAAATTTTGCGGCGGCCATCTATTAACAAATTATTAAATTACAAAATTGTTATAAATAAACACTCCCTACTTATATGTTATTTAGCGTTAAAATATCTTGCTGTGCTGTGTTATACATTATATTTTTGACATTAGCTTTACATAAAGTATGTTTTTCTTTATAAAATATTAATAAAAACTAATTAGAGGCGTAACAAAAGTATAGTCTGCAACATGTTTTGAATGGCATATTCCGCACCGCCAAACTTGTAATATACTATTACAACATTAATACAATCAGAACGAATGTAGAAGAAGAGAAAAAAAGAAAAAAGTCGCACTGTCCAACCCGAGGTTTGAGCCCGCAATGTTTACTTCGGTAGACTTTTACGTAGATGCTAGGCCAAGTCCTTCTTAAGAATTTGGCGACAATAAAGTAGGTTTTTGCTGCCTTTGAAAATACTTCTATGTTGAAGGTGTGCTAATTTTACCAGTTTTTTCTGCCTACCTTCGAGTCCTTTATCAGAATTTAAAAAAAATTGCATGGACCACCGCGGGAAAGTACCCTTTCAAGCAAAAAAAAAGCACAAAAAGTTATTGCGTTAAATAGTTATGCGTGAACAGGACCAAAAAAAATACCTACGGGTAGAATTGATAACCTCCTCCTTTTTTGAAGTCGGTTAAAAACAAATTACCTAAATTGCTATAGTTGGAACATCGAGTCCTCGATAATTAACGTAAATCCACTAGCGCGACTCGCCCGTTTAACGCACACTGAGGCGGGCCGCATCGCAACACATAACATAGCCGCAAAAATACGCCTAGCAAGCGATTCGCCAGTGCGTTCCGATGCCGCCCGGTGCGGCCCGCCTGTAGTGTGCGACAGTTAATATAAAATATACGAAAGTGATGTAGTAGGAGTTTTGCTATGCGATGCGGTGCGGCTCGCCCTAATGTGCGCGAGCCTTAAAGGTCCCTGTTTCAGTTTTTCGTTAATAACTCGAAAATTAATCTACATAAAATTCTCTACAAAAAAGGTTTTATACACTTTTTCGCTAGGATTGATAGTTAAGGAGAACTTGTATGTATGGATATGTATTTTTTCCTCTATTTTACCTTCGTTGCCTGGACTATATTATTCATTTTTAAATTCAATTTTTCAAAAAGAAAATTTACCAATGTCTGTGATTTGTACATAATACATAGTACATATTTCATAGTACATACTACATAGTACACAGTACATAGCACATAGTACATTGCACATAGTACACAGTAGATAGTACCCAGTACATAGTACATAGTGCACAGTACACACTACACTGCACATCATACATACATAGTACGCAAGATGGAATGATGCAATATTACGACATGCTGTCTTGCAGCCATGTCGTTTGCTGTCACAGCATACGAGTCGGTCTTTCTTCGTCAATAGATGTTCCACATCAAAAATAACTCATAGAACGGTGAGGATTTTCTAGGTTTGCTCTCCACGGTGACGAGCAACGGTGACAATTTTTCTAGCTTTGCTCTCCATTAAAGGATATAGTACGTAGTACAAGGAACATAGTACATAGTTACATAGCACAAAGTACATACACAGTACGTATACATAGTCATAGTACATAGTACAGTATATATGTAGTACACAGTAGATAGTACATAGTACATGGTGTAAAAATGTCTTTTAGTGAAACTCGATTATAATGTTCAACAATATAATAATAATAGAGTAAATCCTTCTAACGCAGAAGGCACACATCTCAGCTGGGCCAAGGTAAATTTACCAACTCAGCACAAGAAAGCGCTGAGATGAGGTTCAGCTAAAGCATGCAAAAATATACGAGTTAAAAAAAACAAACAATCACAAAGTAGCACCAAAGAACCGCGCAAATAACAGGAGGAGCGAGACACTTAGTCAGTCACGTGAGATTAAAAAGACTCCTTTTAAGGACATCTTTACTATTGCTCACGCTAAAAATATTAATATTTTTGTTAACATTAATGAACATGCGATTTGCAGGTTAAAATCGGCCGTAATTGGTGTTAGAGGAGTTGATGTGTTAGAGAGGTGGCCCTCTCAAATTGTATCTGCTCTCCTTCAACGACGCACGGCGACTTAGGAAACCTGAGTCGACTCTTACATTAAGGAGCCCATGAACGAAAATAACATCGGCCACCTCACGACGCTTGTGGAGAGATCTTAAGTTGAGTAACTTAAGCCGGTATTCGTATGATGGAAGAACAAAAGGGTCAACTTTATCAACTGTTTATTTACAACTAAAATTTACTTGTTTTGTTTCTTATTGCCAGACGATATCCGCCTACTATAAATAAAACTAAGCTCTACTGAACAGTACTATTTAGTACTATTTTTTACAACAGTTCGGCCATCGGCAAACAAGAATTGAAGCCGAAAAGTGAAGGCACAAACAGGCTAGCGACATACGATTAGGTTTTTCCCGGACCGGTTTTTTGTGTCAAAATGGAACTCAAGCAATTAGGTTAGCTGCGACATACGTTAAGCTTAAAACCGAATCGGTTTCAGAACAAACCAGAGACAAACAAAACCGGAGACGGTTAGTCGTACCGGAGAAACCTAATTATATGTCGCTAGCCTTAAGGGGCCTATCCACTAGCTAGCATGCATGACATGCAAAAACGAGCTTTTAGATGAACGGGGTAGTGGAGATGAAGCTCCTCATCATCTCCACTTCCCCGTTTATCTAAAAGCTCGTTCTTACATGTCATGCATGCTCACTAGTGGATAGGGGCCTTTAAGTCGGCCTTGGGTTTGCAGTCAGTTATCACCTCGCCCTTGTAGATAAAGGAAGGGTTAGTGAATGTAGTAAAATTCTCCTGATGGAATATACCAAGGGTGGGCACGAATGATGTCAATGAGAGCTGCATGTGGGGTTTTCATAATTATAAAGAGCCGCATCATAGTATGTAAGTTAAAAAATCATAAAATACAAAACAATTTCAAAATAAAATAAAAATAAAATGTAATAAAAAATGAACAATTATCCTTTTGTCAAATTTTTGAAATTTGGCGTATAATTTGTCAAAGCTGTTCGCAGTACTTCTGTGAGATGCTAATTGGTCAACTGTGAACAATACAGCAATATATTGTACCAAAAACTGAAATTAGACGGCAACCAGCTTTCTTTAAGTGCGGATATTTCGATTCTGGTGCTAATTTCCAAAAGTAGATTTATGCTGCATAGTAATTCTAATTCCTCAGGCGCTGTTTCTGCAAGTATTATTTCAAAAGCTGAAAATCCATCTTCAATAATACCACAAATAAATGGGTTTTCAAATTTCAATATACCAACACCAGACGTCTTTGCTGCCAGTGGTACTATTTCTATTTCTTGTTGAGGGCGCCTTGGCGGGCACGGCGACCTATTTTATTTGGTCTATTGTGCCATCCCCGTCTTTAAAAACCATCTAGGTTAAGGCTTTTAATATAGCCTAAAACTGATCTCCCTGGGAGTAGGGAAGTCGCTCAATCTCTTACTCGCTGTAGCCTCACAGTCGCACAGCAAGTGCTCCGCAGTTTCGGGAGCTGCCCCGCAGAACCGACAGATACAATCGGGTACCAGTCCTATTTTGTTTAGATGTTAGTTAAGCGAACAGTGGCCCGTCAGGAGCCCTGTTATTATTTTTACCTCCCACCTCGTGAGATTTAAAAGTTTGCCCGCTTTAGCTTTATTGATTTGGTTGAATCTTTTAGCTTGATGAGAACCTTGGGTCCTTGTTCAGCTATTGTAAAACAGCTGGTCGACCCAATTATTGATGGCCGTTCTTACGTGGCAGCTTGCTAAGCTGCAGAAAGGTTCCGGATCGATAGGTGATGAGTTTGCCCCTACTCTAGCCAGGCTGTGAGATTTAATGGCCAACAAGGCAGCTTGACTGCCCGAGAAAATAACAATGTTAGAGCTATTTTTGGAGCTACATTAATACAAGTCTGAGCGCACACCTGGATGGCGAGTACCTCAGCCTGAAAAACAGTGGGGGTAGTGCCCAGAGCCATGGATATTTTGCTCCTTGGGCCATATACGCCCGGCACTACCCTGTTATTGGTTTTGGAACCGTCCGTATACCAAAAGGCCGTGCTTCCTCTAAAGAGGAGCCTGCCATGTTGCCACTCTGACCTACTTCGAATAATCGTAGTAAACGGTTTGTCAAAGTCAAGAGTGGCAGGAATAGTATCGGACAATGATATTATTGGCTCCAGGTTTAGCTCCTTGAGGATCGATAAATGATCCAGAATATCTCCTGGCTTAAAGGAGAATATCACCCTTTTGTTTGGTCTTGACCCACCATTATGACCGTCGTATATATCTACACTGTAAAAAAAATATGTAAATTCACAGTGCAATTGTACAGTAAAATTACAAATCGCGATATGAAATACTAATTTACTACATAATTATTGTTATTTTACTATAAATTTTGTAACTTCACAAAATGAAATTGGAAATCTCCAATACTGCATAACGTAAATGTTGATTACATGAATGTGACGTATATTTTACACAATTTTGTGTATTTTTCTAAATCGTTTATGTAGTAAAATTACAATATATCTTATATATTTATCAATGTTATGTACTGAAAAATCCTAACACTGTAATTTTACTAAAGAGGCGTAATTTTAGAACATAAATTTTCAGTAAAATTACAAATTGGTTATTGGAATGTAAGGTTTAAATTTTTCCTCTCGTGGATATAATTCACAGGTAACAATGGAATACTAAGCATATAAACCCAATTGCTTTTAAGTTAAGGCCACACCTTTGACTTTGTCAGGGTCTGGGCAGTTCTTGTAACAGCCAAGAAATTTTGATAGGCATTGCCTCTCGTACATGCTTAACAAGGCATTGTGAGCAAAATGCTAATTTTTTATGTATAGGGAGTGGGCATTAACTAAGAATAAAATTTGGCGCTCGGAAATATTTCAGGCAGGGCGGGCCAAGCACATTGGCACAGGGCGGTAATCTTCAGCTTTGGGTTTTTCCCTTTTCGTCTCTCTCTGGTAAAAAGTTGCAGCAAGAGTTTTGGAAATTTACAAAACTATGAAGAGAAAGCCCAATACTGATTGTATTTTTACATCCCACAAATTATTTATATTTACTACACAGTTGTCAAAAATACGTAAAGAAGATTAGGAATATTCCTAATAATATAATAATATGTATTGCAAATTTACAAAACTGCTTGTGAATAAAACTTACAGTATTTTTTTTGTAAAATTACCACACACATTTTTTACAGTGTAGCCAAAACATTAAACTCGGTATGAGGTTTTAACTACAAATTGACGGCAAATATGGAAAGATGTAATTGCCTTGGCAGTTACTCTCTCAATCTGGGGTTTCCAGCAGAGCTTTTGATCCAGGATTATGCCTAGATATTTAGCCTCCTTTGAGAAAACCATTTCTTTGTCATCCAAAGAGGGAGTTTTTAAATTTAGCTTCCTTCTATTAGTAAATGACAGTTTTTTGTGGGTTAATACCCAAGTTCTTGCTCCGACACCAGTTATGCACATATGACAGAGCGGCTTCCATGACGATATGGTCTGCATAGGCCTTGCTTTAAAGCCGCGGCAAGAAGTTCGTCGATCACGATTGACCATAAGAGGGGTGATAGGAAGCCCTCTTCAGGGCAGCCTTTAGCAGCCATTACCGTAATTGATTCACCATTCATCTCAGCAGTTATCAATCTGCTGCTGAGAAGCGACGTGATCCATCTCGCAGTGGGGATGAATGCCTTTTTTTACTGCGGCTTCATTGATCGCGTCGAAGGTAACGTTGTCAAACGCACCCTCAACGTCTGCAAAGGCGCAGAGAGAGATTTCCTTGAGGCACTTCTCAATATCTCTCACTAGCACATGAATGGCAGTCTCTGTAGATCTGCCCGGCCGGTAGGCAAATTGCAGGCAGTGAAGTGGGTTCGCTGTAAGACCCTCTCTAATATGCCTGTCTAGAACTTTCTCCATCGTTTTCAGGAAAAAGAAGGAGAGGCTGATGGGTCGATAGGATTTTGCTTCCCTATATGATCTTCTCCCCGATTTAGGGATAAAGACTACCCTAGCCTCTCTTCAACATCTCGGAATATGGGCCAGCGCAAAGCTACCTGAAATAGTGGTAGCAGGATTGGTAAGATCTCTTCCAAGCCTCTCTGAAGGAGAGCTGGGAAGATGTGGTCCTTTCCAGCAGCCTTGAAAGGCTTGAAGGTGCTAATGCCCCACTCAATTAATAGCTCCATGGTGTTCTCCGTAAAGGCCCTTCAGGAGTCTTGAGAGAGACAATGACATTGGAGTGATTCTTAAGCCTGAACCAGATATGACGTGCCGGACCGTAAGAAAACTGAACGAAGTTGGGCTCAGTTACGGCACTTTGACAGATACCCCTAAATGAAAGCGTAAAGTGACCAGTGACACCGCAGTGAAAAGTGAAAATGGAGAGAATAAATAAAGATTTAAGTGATTTGATTGATTTATTTAAGTTGTGGACGGAGTATAAAAAACTTAGACATCCATTAGACGATAGGTTTTGGTGTCAGTTTTGCCACAGTTTTGCCTATGACTGACCACGCTTTATTTTTCGCTGTCCTGTTCATATATAAAGGATTGCTTTTGCAATATAGGATTTCCTACTGGCCCACAGCTTCTATTAAGTTTATCCTCTCCATCCATTTTTAAAAAAACACGGTGTGAATTTCTTTTTTACTAAAGTCTTCACCTTAAAACAAGCGACAAAATTTTAAAAACCCGGTAACCGAAATAATTGGGAAAACCCGAAAACTTGCTTAGTGACTGATGCCGCTTACAACAGCCTTCAGAAGGCCAAAAACTGACTAATTACATGAAGTCTTTCACTCAAAAACAATATTTCAGTTGAAGACAAAGCATAACTAAAATCTCTCACATTTGTAGAAAACAAACATAGTCATAAAATCTTGTTTTCGAAAACATGGAAATGCAACCGACCGACAAAGTATGTGTAAATGGTACGAAGGAATTTTAATGATTTATTGCCCTCATAAATAAGCACAGGAGAGGTAACAATTGCCGCATAACCTAACCTACTAATTATGTTTGTTTCTAGAAAAAAGGATATGGAAATTTGAAAGATTGTTGTGTAGAATAATAATTATAATGTTTTATGTCATTTACTGCTCCAAATTTATTAAAAAAATTGTTAAAATGTGAACAGATTTTTTAAGTAGCTAACGGATGCTAAAGTTTTGTGCCATTTTTACGGCACCGGTACGTACGGTACGTACCATTCGAGAATTTAACGAACATTCGGCAAGTTCATTAAGTCAATTTAGGTCGGTGCCATATAAACACTCATGTTCGTACGTTACGGTACGTACGGCTACTGTCAGGCACGTCATATCTGGTTCAGGCTTTAGGCAGAGCTTTGCGTAACCTCGTGGAGGTTAGATGTTTGTCTATTTCGTCGCAGAAGGCTCTCCATGACCTTCGTTTGGATCTTCTTGCTGTGATCATCGTTTCCTGCAGATTGGTAGAGACAAGGTGGAGGTCGGCCTCAGTGATGGGATTATTATCAGCATGGCTGACTCCTAACGTGAGGCCTGTGCGATAGGCCTCTACAGTCAATCTTCCGTGGAATCCTAAATGCTTCCGAGGATATTGCAGAAGCTCTTAAGTTAAACCTTATATGTGTATGATCAGACATTGATGGCTCACTTGAGATGTGCCATTTCAGTATTTTGGAACTGACGAATTTGCTGCCAAGAGTCAAGTCAATCACCTCTTGCCTAGTCACATTAGAAAAGGTAGGTTCGTGCCCCTTGTTCATAACCTGCCAGTGGTTATAGTAACGAGTTTAATTCTTAACTTGTTATCAAATAATGATTCGACTTTCCTGATGGTGAATTTACAGGATCACTATCATACCTTAGAGAGAAATACTCACCGAATTAGATGGGGATATCTATAATATTCACGGTTTTTTAGCCAAAAATTCACTTTCAACAAGATTTTTCTCTAGTTAACCTACACCTTTTCTTCCAAAATTAGAAAGTAGTATTTCCTATGAACAATGTCCAGACAATTTTTATTCAACTGCCTTTACTTTTGAAAATATTAGCAATTTTAATTCTAAAATTGGCATTATTTCGTACTTTTTTTAGTACTTTTTCACCTAAGCTTTATGTCGAAAAGAACCAAATAAGGGAAATGTTAACATATGCCGTAGCATAAAAAGTGTGTGGCCTTATTCGTAGGAAATACTGCAAGCTTTGCTCAGCTCACTTGCAAACCCTAAAGCTTTCCTTACCTACTAAGGGCCATTCTTAAGCTTAGCTTAGCGCATAAACATAGGAGTGAATCCCTTCAGAAATGACTTGTTAAGTAATTCTACCAAAAATATGTTCGCCTAGTAAGGACAATCGCTTAGTAAGGTTTAAACGTTGGAAAAACTGGTCCCAGAAGAAATCAAGTGTGTTGGGTTAAGTTTCACTGACGATTTTTTTCCATTCCCTTCTCTCCATTGCTTTCTATTCCCAGCTTTAGTCTTATTGCTTTTATATACATTCATCGCACCTTTTCCATATAATTTATTCACCTCAATTGTGAGCCAACTTTTTGTCTGGTTACAAAAGGTGGTTCGCTAAAAATAATTTTACTAATGCGTAAATTGTGTCCTCTATTGACCATAGTTATTGATTGCTGTTGCCCATGTTTCTAAAGGTAATATTAGAATGCTGCGTTACTCAACCATATTGCGGTGTCCTATTTCATAGCTTAAATTAGACGCCATAATCGGCCCTAGATATTCAAACTGTTTGACTAATTTAAGCTACTCATCTTCCAAATTCTCGATGGCTATGTATGTATATTCGTCTGACTGACTTTCTGATTCAGCTTTATAGAATGTTTTAATTGACCTTGAGACCCAATTGTGGCTGATTCATGCAGTTTCATAAAAGTTCTATCGACTCCTCTCTAACTTTTTCCGATGATATTGGTTGTATCAGTGTAAGGTTGAATTTGCGTTGACCTGTTTATGATAGTACTTCTTGTATTTATTACAAATCTGCGAATGATAACGTGGCATTAAATAGATCACAGAACATCAGCTGGCCTGAGCTTACTTGTGGTGATGAAGGACTTTGGTTGTTAATTTCCCAGAAATCCTGAATTCCTACACGAGGGACCATGGTTCTGGGAACACTCCGCGCGCTTCCCTTGCTCGAAAAAAGTTCGTCTTCTGCTCCCAGAACCATGCTTCCTCCTGTAGGAATGGCCATTGAATCAAAGGTTCTAATATGTACACTGTCATATGCTGCTTTACAATCGATGAATTTATGGTATCAGCTGATTGTCTTCCCATATTTAAATTATCCCACAATTGCACAAGTAAATCAGACTTGAGATTTTTAAGGAAAGGATTGTAGTGATTAAAAAATCGTTGTTGTTCATAACAATCGTCGAAAGCTTGTCCCGAATCATTTCTTACGTGCGGTTTCCTCCAGACATTTTTTTGCAGATTGCTTGCGTCCCGATATTTCCCTGAACATAACTAATGAAAGAAGGGCGAGAAACGAAAGTGTAGGATTCAGTGTTAGAGGGAACTCCGTAAGCTGTGAGAATTAACATCTACGAATATATCAATCAAAAATGGTGCTATCAATCACAAATGTACCATCCTTGCACGTCATGTTCTTATTCTAGTTCCCCTAAATTCTCAGCATTTTATCGCTGTATGCTGCATTTGTTGTGCTGACTCGCTTTACTAATTTTATTCAGGTTGTTGTGTCATTATGCCTTGTTCGTACATAAAGAACAATGAAGATTTTCCTTCACTGCTTCCATTTTGTTTTATTTATTTGGTTGGCAATAAACTAATACTACGAGTATTACTCGAATACGATATCCGGTACGTATGAATTGTTAACGACGATAGCAGTAATAAATCATTCTAATCCCTCCCCTCAAGGCCAATCAGTATTGTTCTTATTTATTTTTTTACCGAATTTTGTTGAAGTAATTGTATGTTCATTCTGTTGTAACATTGGCATAATATTTATATAAAATTCTCATTTTTCTGGCGAAACTTAAAAATCTTCTTAAAATGCATACATGCTCAATGCGAGAATTGTTTCAAATGCGGAATTAGTCGTTAATTATATTATTAACTAGCTGGGACCCGGTGCGCCTAGCTGCACCCAACGTTAAAACATTTAATATTAATCCAAACCTTCAAAATTAAACTCTTCTTAGCCATTAACGAAAAACGAACTATTCCTAATTTAAATATAGAAGTCTTCAATAACAAAATTTTTCGAGAACAATAAAACTAAATTGAAAAATGAAACAAATTTATGGAACGAAGTTCCTTAATGGTGGATCCACACTACGCGGACTTAGCTCATACCCACTTTTGCCTTTTTTTTCATATAGAGTTTTATGACTTTTTTACGATTTTTTCCGACAAAACTGCGCGGACAAAAGTCTGTGCTGAAAAAGGTACATTGTACGTCCACACATATGGGCTTTTCAAAAGCGCGTACGACGTTTCAAATGAGAATTGATTTTCTTCTCACTCACGATTAAGAAAATTAAAAGATCACGCGCTTTTGTCTAATGGTGTGGCCACACTACGCGGTCTTGGGTCGTACGCGCTTTTGCCTTTTTTTTCATATAGAGTTTTATGACTTTTTTACGACTTTGTCCATGGTAAAGGCCGTGCGGCCAAACAAAGCGGACAAAAGGCTGTGGTTAAAAAGGTACATTGTGCGTCCACACACTATGAGCTTTTCAAAAGCGCGTACGCCGTTTCAAATGAGAATTGATTTTTTCTCACTCATGACTCAGAAAATTAAAAGATCACGCGCGCTTTTGGCTGGCCGTACGACCAAAAGCGCGTGGATTCTAAGTCCGCGTAGTGAGGACGGGCCTTAAGGCAATACGGCCAAAAGCGCGTAGGATCTAAGTCTGCGTAGTGAGGACGGGCCTTTACGCGGCTTGCGGGTAGAGTGAATTCATAGAAATCGTCACGTAACAAAATACGATATGATTTGTGTGTATGCGTGCGAGAATCGATCCCAGTAGGCAATTTTCCAGTAGGCAATTTATGAAATCAGAATGCAGTGTTTCTTTGTAGAAATTGAAATGGGAACCGATAGCTTTGGAAAGAAATGGTAATGCAAATTGTCATGCATAAGAGTAAAAATACAGTGGAAGCCGCTTGCCGGTTACTCGGGCCTAGGTCGTGCAGAGTGGCGACCTAAAACATACCCGGTGCAAGTTGTGCTCGTAACGTTGGAACTATTACATGATGTCGTCTTCATCATCATGATGATTTGATTCCACTAGATTGTGTACTTGGTACAATAAAACCAAATAAAATAGGTATACATCCTTTGATTTGGGAGATAAAAGTTCATGGAGAATATCATCATTAATTCCAAAAATTAAGACACCATGACGACAGATTCTTAAACTTTCAGTATCCCTTTCCAGTCCTGCAAGAAAAAACTAAATTTTAATTCCAGTAAATTCATCAGCTCCGACAGCCGCACAGTGGGCTAGATAAGGAAAAAAGTGGACAAAAATATAATGAGCTGTCCCGTACATTCGAAATTTAGGTTTCAGGGGTTTTTCACATCGCTGATCACGAATCCGTAACGGTTTAGCCGCTAGGGCGTTTTGAAGTTTTTTTGCTAGAGTTTTACATATCACCCTGTATTTGTGTAACCGTATAACCTATTTTCATGAATAAGGTATCAGTATACGCAGAATACTCCTACCTATCTAAAACTGTAAAAGTGGCGGTTCCACCTTACCAACTTCCAGAGTTATGAGTTGTCAAAGTCAAAATTTTGGGTTTTTTAACTAAAATTTCAACTTCAACTGCCTTTTTCTCCAAAAAATACATAGTTAACCTATACTTTTTTTTCCAAAATTGGAAAGCTTGAAGTATTTCCTATGAATAATGTCCAGATAATTTTTATGCTACGGCCTTTACTTTTGAAGTTACAAGCAATTTTGAAGTTCAAATTGGCCTTATTTGGTACTTTTTTAGTACTTTTTCACCAATTTTAACATCGTATAAAATATGAATTGGCAAGTTTTGGCACCCAAATCTTTCGAATTCTCATTGCATAAAGTATTTCCTACGAAACCACCTTAAAACTATCCCGGGGGTTAAACTATTTTTACAGTTTAAGGTCAATGAAGTTTTTAAAAAAATTTTTTTTTCGTGGTTTTTGATCGTTCTTTTACATTAGCATGGATTATTATTTAATAACGGCAAAACACATAGAAATATTCTACATACCTTCAATATCACCCTCCATTGAACGGAATTAATATTACAGACTTAATACAAACTTATTGGTAATTTAGTTAAGAAATGTTTTTCGCGGCGAAGACACGCAAATGCAGATATGTCGAAAGTACCTAACTTCGGAATGCCTTGGAGCCGTAGGCTTTAAAGCTACTCGCCCCATCTTTCGGTAAAACATGAAGGGGATCCCCCTCTTTAAGATAGTTCCTAGAAAAAGGCATTTAAAAACAATTTTTTTTTGAATTTTGTCCACTTTTTTTAGAATCTAGCCCACTGTGAGCCGGCCCAATTAAAAACATGCGTTAATTCAAAATGCTTATAAGTACGCACCGGCGCCGACTACTGGGATGCGGGAAACCTGCTTCCACTGTGCTTTTGTTACACTAATAGGGCCCCTAGACTATCAATAATATTGTGCAGTATTTAGATTTGCGCAATATTATTGACAGTCTGTGGGTGATATTGTCTGGGGCAAAGAAGCAAACCGTCAGTATTTTGCTCAATATTATTGCACGATATTATTGATAGTCTAGGGGCCACTTAAGGAAGATGCACACTTTTTCCTTTGTTCATTATCCAGAATAATTGACCGCGCTTGAGAAATTCTTATTCGATTTTCTTCCAAACGCTGTCTTCGTTCTTCATCGGTCTCATTGCCTCCACGATTATGAATTTCTCTTGCGTTGCGCGTACTTCGACTGACTTTTCCCGTCTATTTTCCAAATATTTTCTTTTATATGAACTTTGTCCTGACAATAACGAAACAAAACATAAAAAAATCAGCCAAATCGGTCAAGCCATACTCAAGTGATGCTCCGTCATACATGTGGCAATTCATTTTTATATATATAGAAGAAGAAGATAGATATAGATTATACATAGTACATTGTGCTTAGTAGAAAGTACATAGTGCATAGTATATAATACATAGTACACAGTAAATAGTGCTTAGTACTTAGTACATACATAGTATATAATACATCGTACATAGTGCATAGTACTTAGTACATAGTATCAGTCAACTATAAAATAAACTTGAAATCGGTGAGTCATTTAGAACTTTTTTTTTAATTTAAATAAAACATTTAAAATAGAATTGGATGTCGGAATCTTTATTATGACCCGAAAGAACAATCTCTGACATTTAATTTTTAAAGATAATTTCATTTAAATAGGTCCAATTCTCCATCACTCCTTCCAGCATTGCTACCGGTTTCTCGCGAATTAAGCGAGTAATGTTGGCTTCCAATTCTTGAATCGTAGCTGGCTTATCGACGAAGACTTTGGACTTCACATAACCCCAAAGAAAAAAATCCAGGGGTGTGATATCACACGATCTAGGCTGCCAGTTGACAGGTCCGAAACGCGCAATTAGGTGCTCACCAAAATGATTTCTCAATAAAGCCATTGTTTCGGGCCCTGTGTGTGCCGTAACACCGTCTTACTGAAACCAAATATCGCCAACATCACGGGCTTCAAAAGTCAACAAAAAGTCCGTTATCATGGTGCGGTAGCGCTCGCCATTGTCGGTTAGATTCTGTCCGGCCTCATTTTTAAAGAAATACGGACCGATGATTAAACCAGCCCATAAACCACTATTCGGTCGCGTATCATCCCATAACGTACACTAAGAGCTGTTTTAGACGGTGCGCTCCAGCGCATGTGCCTCACGAACGTTTGGTGATGAAGGGATGAGTGGGGATGAAGAGAGGTACCACCCCACTTCTCCCTTTATCCACAAAGTTCGTGAGGCACATGCGTTGAAGCGCACCGTCTAAACCGGCTCAAAGAATCAAATTTGCGGATGGTATTGGCAATAGTGGGCTCGGAAGGTCGATGATGCACACCCTATGTTGTTCGAAATTCACATGCGAAAAAAATCAAATGAAAAAAAACTCTAAATGACTCACCCAACCGTTTTTTTATACATCAATATTGAAATGAAATATTTTTTCGCACCGCCAACTTAAATTTTTACTCAATGTACATAGTAGAAAAATAATTTTATTCATATAAAAATACCATCCAAATTTCGGACTTTTCCCGTGTATTTTCCAAATATTTTCGTAAATAGGAACCTTGTCCTGACTCCGTCATACATGTGGTAATTCATTTTTATATATAGCAACCCATTACATATTTACTTTACTTTTGAAGTTATATGCAATTTAGATGTTAAAATTGACTTTATTTGGTCTACTTGGCTTTACTAATACTTTTTCACCTAAGCTTATGTCGATGTTGTATGGCTCTGTCTCTGCTTCACGAAAGTGGCAACTGAAAACTGCAAACGCAAAGTAGAGCTTTATTCTATTTTACGATTGCTAACACCAACAAAAATTTTTTAATTTCAATAAATTTTAATAATAATGTCTACTAGATAACACTTTTACGGTTTCTTGTGTTGATGTTAGAAGGTTTTGCTTATTTATTATCTAGTTTTTGAAAATATTTCATTTCAAATTTCCCTTTACCGAGATACTTCGAATGCGTATTCCAAGAGCTCTTTTGTTATATTACAACAACAATGCCAATGATGTTAGGGGATGGTTTCGTACGTGGTTCTGAAAGCTCTTATTTTGCATAGACCGGTTTATACGACCGGAGACCTAACGAACAAAATTTAGCGGTATTCGTTATTTCTCTTCTGAAGCCTGATGGAATATCGCATGAGGGATACACGATTACATGAGCGAACTCCAACGAACAAGCTAGTTAAATCCTATTGGCTTTTGTTTTGTAGCCTTTTGAAATTATCTTTTGTGTTCTTGTCCTAGTAACAACAACAACAACGCAGGAACTGTCAAAATGTTCGTTCCAAAGTCCGCTGAAAATATCCGTGCAAATCTGCCCATTCCGTCGTCCTCTCCATAAATCCAGTTCGGTCGTTTTGTGCGTTTTGTAAAAAAAATCCAGATGGATGGCGGTCGAATTTTGCAATTGTGCTCTCCGACCCCCGACATGGGTATCAAATGAAAGGGTATGCCAAGTAGAATACAATTAGCTATGTAGCGTCATTCAAAATCCAAAATGGCCGCCAACACAAAATGGCGGATTACCTTTGTCTTTACAACCCACTCGGTATTCGTATCAAATGAAAGGGTATGACAAGTAGAATACTATTAGCTGTGTGGCGTCATTCAAAATTAAAAATGGCGACCAACACAAAACGGCAGTTTACCATTTTTTACAACGCCCTCGGTATGGGTATCAAAAGAAAGTGTATGACAAGTATAGTACAGTAAGCTGTGTGACGTCATTTTTAACCATATTTAATCACAATACTACAACGGGAAGTAATTTATTATAAATAAAATAAAAGGTTTAAGGCACAATTCATTGCTCGCATGCTATGCAGCGTACTAGTACCGCGTATCCCTACCGCTATATCGTCCACCACCGTGTAACTTATACCCAAGCGAAGGTCAGATACCACATGCTAGTTCACTATACGTACTATTTTGAAGATACATTAATTTCACCGTTTTATTGCTTTTCTCCTCAAGTGACCCAATTTTTGAGGAAAAAGATATTAAAAAACATTAACATTTGTTAAATCCCCGCAATTGGAATTTCCGTATTCTCGTCATTTGTCCGTATCCGCGATACAGACACCGGCTTTTTTACATTGTTTTATATTTAAGCATTTTAATTTTAATCAAACCAGCGATTGTGGGTAAAGTGACTCTCGGTTAAAGGTATTCCTTGCAAATGTTTACAAACCTCATATGATGCAGTATGTACTAAACAACGTTTCAAGAATTTTTTTCAGAAAGGAATTTAGTTGTCTCATAAAAAGTCATTGGGCAAATATCGTAATATATTTTATTTTTTTAAGCAACCGTGTTACCAAAAAGTCATCTCGAAAAAAAGGAATTAAAAAATAGCTGAAGTTAGATTACCTAACGCAAATTTTATTCACAATGCTTAAAATATTGCGAGGATAAAGAAACTGAGATTTAAAAAGGGCAACATAAATGCGCGGACAGAGAAAAGAAAGCTTAAACAATTAGAATTGATAATAACAAAGGAAAAAACTTGATTGGAACTATACCATATTTACACACCCATTTACGATGGCAATTTTCCTGTAATTATATTATTAGTTGAATCACCAGGAAATTCTATCTCTCACATTTACTTAAATGCTTGATAGCCCAGTCGTCAGAGCCAAATTTAGACCGAAAGCTCACACAAAATGTGATCTCGCTGAAAATTGGAACTTAGGTACTTTTTTGGGTGTAGAAAACGATAAAAAAAACTTTGCTGCGCTAAAGTGTATGCTAAGTTCACAATTTCGAAAACAAATTCGAAAATTTGGTTTTTGCTTTATATATCGAAAAATAAAAATAAAATTCGAAAAACTAATAGCGCCACGTGAAAGAGCGGAAAATTTCACTAAAATTTATATTACAACTTATTTTGAAAAAAAAATGTTTTATTATTATAAAAAATCATTAAAAATAAGAAGAAAATTCGAAAATCTAAACGCGCCAAAAAACTGACAGCTGGCACCAGAGGATAGAAGTGAAAGACTGGCGGCGACCCGGGCACATCTTTCTTCTTCATCATATTCTGTGTTCCAGCTGTTTTTGAAAATAAAAATGGCGTCGAATGAATGCTGAATATTTTAAAACATAAATTTTATTAAACAGAGACAATGTTTATCATTTTAATTATTTTTACATCAAAAGCAAATGTCTAATGATGATAAATGTACAAGGATTTTTTTTTCGTACGCCTCTATTAATATATATCTTCAATTGTATAAACATCAGTGAAAATTTTACAAATTATAACTTCCGGTCAAGTTTTCTATGAGAAAAAAAACAAAAAATTATAAACTAATGGCTTTCTTAGAAAGCTTAGAGTGTCCTCTTTAAAATGCTTTTATTTTTATTTTTGCGTACATTTTAGGCAAGGATACAGTAGTTTTTCCCCGAACTCCTCGCTAGAATTTGTTAATTCAGTTTTTTGGCGCGCTTAGATTTTTCGAATTTTTTTCTTATTTTTAATGATTTTGTATAATAATAAAACATTGTTTTTTAAAATAAGTTATAATATAAGTTTTAATAAAATTTTCCGCTCTTTCACGTGGCGCTATTAGTTTTTCGAATTTTTTTTTAATTTTTCGATATACAAGGCAAAAACCGAATTTTCGAATTTGTTTTCGAAATTGTGAGCTTAGCATAAACTTTAGAGCAGCAAAGAATTTTTTATTGTTTTCTACGCCCAAAAAAGTAGCTAAGTCCCAATTTTCAGCGAGATCACATTTTTTGCGAGCTCAAAGTCTCTGACAACTGGGCTATGAATGATTTTTGCTATGATATTAATAGCTTTATAGACAGTTTATAGTAATAGACCAAATTTTACAATTTTTTTTATTTTCAGTTGATTTAGGGGTGGTTTTTACCCTTTAGGATTATCCCTTGTTATAAAGTTTGGCTTGATTTGGTATAAATCAACCACCTTCACAAATAAATATTGAGAAAATCGTATTTCGTTGGATTATTTTTATTATTATTGAAATTATCGCGAAAAACCCTTAAAAAGGGTTTTTTTCGTTTTTAAGGGCGACGCCCATATTTTAGGACCGCAGGACCCCGATTTTCGTAATCAGCGACCCAAAATACATGTAGGGTTCGATTTTCTTAATGGTGTTATGTTGGAACACCCCCCTTCGCATCTTGAATGGACTATTTCCCAGTAGGGAATGGAAGCCTTGTTCCAGAGTCGATTCTGTACACTTTCCTTCGAATGCGTAATGTCTACTTTCTAGATCGAATCATCCCTTCGATTAGCATTGCGATGTCCTAGGGTCGAAGGCATAACGACCACCTTTTGCAATACAATTCATTCCAATATGAAGGTATAAAGCTATTTTTTGCCTTACCGTACATTCCAATATGAAGGCTTCCAATTTCTACCAAGATATCCTGCATTCCGATTTCGTGAATTCGTAAATTCCTTACTGGGTTATGCAATAAACCCCTTTAAATAAATATTTAGAGCGTTTTGGCAAGCATTAGGTGAAGGGTAAATGTTCTGGCATTAATTTTTATAAGTACAGAATACTATCGAAAATAATCTCCAGAAAATTCATGAGTAATACTATAACAAAATTGAACTTTATTTTTTACCCTCTTTGTAATTTTGGGGTAGTTCATCCCGGCCACAGGGGGCTGCCAGAAGTAACTTTTATTGTTCAGCAGGCATATAAGATTTAGTGTGGAAATTTTCATAAGGGATGAAATGACAACATAAAATATGTCGCTGGCTCTCCCTCTATAACTATCCGACGCCATTCCCGTATTTGTTACCACATTTAGGATAAGTATGTTTAATACTCGAAATAAATGTTCATATTTTATAAATTAAACAAACACACTAGTGTCAACGCCATCCTTTGCGTGAACACTCGTATATTCGTATACCTTATATTTTTGTGTGTGTAAATCTAAACAAGATTTCCCTTCACATAAAATAAATATTCGCCATTTTAGTTTTCTGCCAATAAAATTGTAATGTGGGTCCCCTCGATATGATGACGTTCAGGGAATGGTCATAGCAGCAAGAATATAAGTTACAAAAGGGGATTTTTTCTTCATTCCTGAACGAATTCCTTTCTTTTATCAGGACATCCTAGGGAATTGAGCTGTCAATCCAAAAAGGTTCAGGACAACCCTTGTTCCATTACGAGTGGATGGTTGTTTTTCTGAGTGGTGCCCTTTCCTTTTTCTTTCCTCCAGAAATGGACGAGATTTCAATGGAAATCACCATGAGATTTCCGCAAATTGAAATGCTATTCACAATAAAGGTAGTGGTGAGAGTATAAAATGGTCGGGTGGGAACGAACACACGTCTTGCCGTAGGTGATTATAAAATTGCGACTACACTAATATATGCAAGTAGCAGATTAGGGAGAAAATTTCTAGGAAAATGTCTAAAAAATTTATTCCCTAGGTATAACCATGGAGACACGAGACCCAAGATACCATTAACTTCTGTAATTTTATTAGGACCATCCCTGAACATGGTGAAATTTGTGATAAATGGAAGTTAATTGAATGAAAAGTTGGCCGTTTTAATACATTGTCGGACACTTCGTTAAACTTTTCAACGGAGCCACTTTCCCTGAACGCGCAGCTCCTTGTCATCTCCTAATTAATGGATGGGACCACTGCTGGTGTAAAATTTGAAAAGTTAACACAAAAGTGCTAAAAAATGGACATGTTCAATTATAACGCCGGTCAGATAAGATATAGGGCATTAACGACTATCTGATATCTCGTTTCGCCCTGTCTGTTATCGGAGAGTCCGGGGCGTTATCACATAGCACGTTCACAGCTTTTACCTGTGTCTCTTTAGCGGTTTATCAAAGCAGACCCTCGATTAAAATCAACTTCAAATTAAATCCATATCACTTGTAACGACCGCCATTGCGAGCCTAATTACTCGACAGCTTGCAGGCTGATAAGCGGGGTTCCGCGGAGCTACTATTTGTTGTCAATGCATTAAGCCCAAACGATTGTGGGCCGATTGTCGTCTATCACTTTACTCAGGTAAAAGAGCAAGAAAGAGCAATCTTGTAGGTGGGATTCACATATCCAGCCTATACGTGTCCATTTGGTATCCATCCGTAAGTGTGTGCTTCAAATTTAGTCTCGGGATAAATTTTTGGAAGCTTTTGTGTCGCTGTTTACAGGCAGTTTGTTATGCCATTATCACAGCTGTTCGCCGTGCAATGATCGATCAATCATTTTTAGGAGGAATTAAGAGCTTTGTAGGTATGCTGCTCACTGAGAATGGATTCAATCGACTTTTACAAATGTGACATTTTTATGGCAGCCAATTTGTGCCGTCAAAGAGTTTTTCTTTATCGCCGCCATCAAATAATTTTATCGATGGTAAGAATATGCTTAAAGTATGTAGAAACATTTTTCCCGTTTTTATTACCCTGCTATTATAGCAGTAGAGATTTTTTATTGGTTCTAATTAAATTGGATTCATTGCAAACTTTTTTATGTAGAAGTGATAAATTACTTGCCGTTTTGAAGGTTTGGAAGATGTGTGGAGTAAACATCTTCTTTTCTTATTGAGAACATTTTATCTATTGCGAAGAGGCAGGCAATTTGTTCAAAACATATTTCTGTTTGGATTAACATGGGGCTAGAGGCGTTAATCGGAGCGTGTTATATCAAAATATTATCGAATTACAGTATAGATACTTACAGAAGCATTTAAACTTGGTATGAATTATTTTTAGTGGAGTTAGTTGTTTCTATCTTTTTGGACTATAATATTTAATTCATTCTGTGATTTGGAAATGAATGGTTCTGAAAGAGCAAACGCAAGTTGCACCAATGAGTCACGTTGTCTATTCGAAATTCATTACGAGTTCTATGAGTTTAAAAATAAGAACTGAAAGGAGAGGAAGTTACGATATTAAAGAAATTGCGAATGGAGTATCGAGTTCAGCTACAAAACTTTTTCAGATTGTCTTATGCAATTTGGTTTTCTTTTATCTGGTATAGGGCCAGGGATTCACAAACAGGGTACATCTCACATCACTTTCATTCAATTTTACATAAGCTATGCACTTCTAACCATCAACAGGTACCGCCAGTAACTTCTGGAAATAAGCAACATGTGTTTACATTTAATTTTCTCGACTTCTGAAAATTGTTTCTGTAAGTTAAAAACAACTTCTGGAAGTGCAATTGCTGTAAGTGACTTCCAGAATTTCGCTTGTTTCAAGTTCTACATCATAGTGAAGTATTCGGAAACAGCTAAGTTCGTAGGTGTGGAAAAAATAGATGATTTAAACAATCGGAACTAAAAGGGCAAGATCGAAATACTTGAATAAAAAGAAATTAATTTATAATGAGGTGTAGACGTGTTTCAGTTTAACCGGTTTGAACTACTTAGAAGATTACTTAATTTTTAATAGCTACAAGCTTATCTATTCCTTTTCCTTCGTTAGCTTATTTCCAAATACAATTTGAATCAAACTTATTTCATATGCGTACAGAAAAATGTGTAGAATAACTTGAAAGTATTTAGGTAACGTGTCTTTATCCTTTCGTATGTTTATTTTCCGTACCGATATAAGTTTCTGAAAGTGCTTATCGGCCGCAATTACTTTGGGGTAAATCAAAAGGCAGAACAATCTCTTTAAACACACATCAATACCTTCATCGGATGTAGAGCAGCTTTAATGAAAGCTACTCAGCGGGGAATTGAAGCGCTTTTGAACAGATTCTGAAGCGCTGAAAAGGAATGCCAATGCGCTTCTTATTCATATCCCAATTCCTTTCCTTTTAACGCAGGCATGTCATCAGAGCGAAGCACTTCTATTTTGCTGTTAAAGAAGCACAATTGAAGCTGGGAAATTGAAGCTCCTGAAGCTTTCGTGACCCATAGTATCAATATTACCGATATTTTGCTGAAATCCAGCCCATAAAAATTTTTAAGGTTTCAGTAATAAATTTTTAAACAATTAGCTGAAATACATTTATTAAAATAATAATAATTTCAAGAATTTCACAACTGAACTGACGCGGTTTTACAAAAACCACAAATTTCCCAACTAAGAGGAATAAGAGAAAACTTGAGAAAAATAAAGCGAAAAATGGGAGTATAGAGTGCGTGCTTCCAGAGAGGTTCCATAACATATGAATTGGAAGCGCTACATTCTTGCTTCTTTTGGCAGTGCTTGATTAATTTTCCGCTGGGTAGTGATGACCACCCAAGACCATGACAAGACTAGTCTTGGTCTTGGTTTTGGTCTTGGTCTTGCTCAGTCAGTCTTGGTCTTGGTCTTGCGAGATCGGTTGCAAGACTTATCGTAACAAATTAAAAAATATATACATTATATGTAGTTATTGTACGTTATTTTTATTTTATAAATATTGTTTAGTATGCATTCCTTCATTTAATATGAATGATAATAGTAATAATAAAAACAATAATAATGTCGAACTTAAAAAATCGAAGTGGAACCTCAATTCCGCAATGGTGTTATGTTTACAGTAACATTGGGTTACGCTCGTAAATATACAGGGTGTACTACGAAAAATTACAAAGCGGCCGGCTGTGGATAGGTTATGGATAGACGAACAAAAAATCTTATAGCCGGGAAGGGGAGCGGCGGGAAATCGTAACGGTTTAGCCGCTAGGGTTTTTTGAAGTTTTTTTTATAGAGTTTTACATATCACCCTATATTTTTGTAAACCTATAAGCTATTTTCATGAATAAGGTATCAGTGCTGGCAGATTATTATTATTTTTACGCGGACAAATACTTACCGTCTCCCTTACAGGTAAAGAGTTACTTCATTTAGGAATGATAACCGCTGAAAACAGCAATTACTAAATCCTGAGAATATATAGTTATCAGTGGCGGTTCCTCTTTGGAAGCAAAGGAAGCACTGCTTCCCTTGGCCAAATAGGCAACTTCATAAAAATTAATTTAAATACTTTAAAATTAATCCGCAGAAAAGTCTTAATATATTTCCTCCTCTGGAAACACCAAGCAAGCAATGTACAGATTTTTTATATAAAATGTACAATTCAACTTTATCATACTACGAATACAAAGAGTAGCACAACGTAGGGAAGCTGTAATCAGCGAGCAATAATAATAAGAGGGATGAGCTAGAACAAATTTAAAATTAAATTCTTATCAAAGAAGATATATCTATGATAAAAGGGGGCAGAATTACTTTCACACTACACGCAATGTGTGTGAAAGAAAGATAAAAAATGAAGGGGAAGTGACTTCCTCGCCTTGCAAGATTCCCGCCTTTTTTGCCGGACAATAGAAAAAGTCAAAAAGTTATTGTTATTCATGTTATGTGGTAGTACTGGCACTTATGTTATTAATAGCTCTTCTATAAAAATTTTTAACTACTTTAAATTCACTTTTAATTCCATTACTACACGAATTCAACATAAATTTTCCCTAAATAAACACGAAAAAACCACCACGAATGTAAACAAAAATGGTCACCCAATGGATTAACACTCTTAAAATACACTTAACCACTCATTTTTTTTAATTTATGGACGCAGATCACTAAATAACTTATCACTGTTGATCCATGTGCACTAAAAAGTGATAAAATACAATATTTTACCACTTTTTATTGTAAATAAAACCTGTACCTGTAAATTCCACAACTATCAGACGATTTTAGGCCCGGCACAGAAAAACCAAAAAGTCTGCTTCCAGTCCTGTAGTTTCGATGGTCTTGTTTAAAGGGATAGAGATTATTTTTCTGAAGAATTTCCTTGGCCAGTACGGCCCGACACTTCTGGATTTCTACATCTGGGGACGTGCAAGAGAATTAGTGTACACGAAATTTTAATGGAAAAATTAACGCCGCATTTAAAAAATAAAGAAGAAATGCGGTTTGAAACTACTACAACGGAGTAAGAAGGTGTAGTGCCTGCATAATGTGTTTCGGCGGTTAATATGAACAAATTTTATAAAAAAAATACAAAAAAAAATAGCGCGTGTACACAATGCACGTGAAAGATGTGAAACATCTTTGGCGATCGTTATCTTTATTTAAATTGAATAATTAGTAAGAATAAAGGCCATTTTACATCCCGAACGCAAAGTGGAAACGCAGCTCTGGAGCTCTTTTATCGCACAGACATTTTGCGTTGGGGATGTAAAATAGCCGTAAGTTTTATACTCACCGATTTGTGTTCAAAATGTACTATTGCCTGCTGATGATGACCTTCGGCAATGATGAAAGGTCAGAATACTACTTGCAATAGGCTATAGTCCTTGGACACAAGCTGCATGTGACAAAGCGACATGTAATGATGATTTCGAAAGCTTCTTATCATATTTGTAGATGTTTTTGGAATACGTGAGACTTGTGTACTGTGGTCGTACACCGCGATCATAATTGCTCTAATGAAACTAATATAAACTTGCTCTAATATAAATAAATTCATTCAAACGAACAAAAATTTGTTAGCATTATTGTGCTACAAAATAAAGATATTTGATTTTCAAATTTTTAATTTATTCATACAAATAAGCTTAATAGCCTTATGACACTGGCTTCATCGTAGGCTGATAATGCTGCCTTGGCTAGGCTGAAACCTGAAAGAAAAAATTCAAAGGGGATTTTCCCATATGTAAGAGTGAGAGGAATATACTCAAACTTTTCTTGGCTGGATTTTAAGTGTTATAAAAAGTCTAGAAAACTGTTATAAAAAGCATAGGAAAAGAATGAAATGCATGTTATTTTTCCTATGCTTTTTATAACAGTTTGCTGCATCTCTAGACTTTTTATAACAGTGAATGAATAACAATAAATTGAAGTGATTATAAATACAATTTAAGTGATTATAAGTATAATTGAAGTTACAATAAATATAATTGAAGGGTAAATGTTTAGAACTGGGGCTCCGGTGTAAAATCGCTCCAAACAAATTTTGAAGTGTATACGTGATGTTTTAATGTTCCAATAGTAATTTCAAGGCGGGGAGACATATTTTTCATATTACAACAGGCTGAGGTTGCGAATTGGGTTATTCTATGATTTGCGTGGTGCCGCAGTCTGACGATAAACTATCTCGTCTATTATAAACTCTACTTGATATTCTGTCCAAGTTAGTTTTTCATTTTTTATACTTTTTTTCCCCATTTCGTACGGACAAAACAGCAACAACTCACAATTTATAACGACAGAATTTGTTATGACCTTTCCAGAGGTGCCGCAAAACTGGATTCCGATTGTTTTTAAATTACATATGCATGACCAGGAATTAAAAAAGTGACCTGCGACTCCCGCAAGTTTTTGTCTTGAAAGTAATAAACAAAAATCTCACTTGAAGAAGTAAACAGAGCCATAGAAAATCTCGATGTATGAAAGGATTTAATTGTGGGGAAACACAACGGTGGTAAAGAAGGACTCAGGTCAAAACAGATTTTTTATTGAGGAAGTAGCAAATTGAAAGGAAGAGAACAAAGAATCTTAATTTCTGTACCTGATGTTGACGATGTTTAATTTTAAATACAATAAATTTAAATTAGTTTAATTTTAATCACAATAAATTTAAATATTTCAAATATTTCCCAACGGATTTCTTCTGGATCCACTAGCAACAATCTGTTATAATAATCAGACAATCGTTCTTGCTCTCGCATGCTATCTCTGTCACACAGTATAACAGATTTCGTAATTTTCAGCCTAGCCAAGGCAGCATTTTCAGCCTACGAAAAAGCCAGTGTCATAAGGCTATAAGGGTGAGATGCAGGGCTTTCACTCGGGGGCCGTTGGTTCGATTCCTGACCAGGGCGCTTTTTTTTAAATATTTGAAAGATTACATCACAAGAGGTAAATGGAAAAAGCATTTCACTAACAATTTTGGGTTTGTACTTTTCTACATTTTACCCTTGTTAAAAAGTTAAAAATTTATAAGTATTTCAAAATTTTGAATTTAAGAAAGATTTAAGTACATTGCATACAAATTTCATAGGATTTAAGAATATATTTTCAATTGCTTCAGAAAACAGTGTTATTTTATCCCTATAGTTAATAGAATCGTTATTGTTGATGCCCTATTTTACAAAAAAAATAAGTAATTTTGCTATTTTGACCACAAGTTTTTCTGCGTTCTTTACCAATATTCTTAATTTATTAATACTCCCGAGTAAAAATAAAAAACGGCCTTATAAAGGGCGAACACCGGCCGCTTGGCTTTTTAAGGGGCATATGATGGCCGTAGAGTTTTTAACTATTTTTAATGGGAGCACATACGGCCTTACGACGGCCAAATTTGACCAAAAGATTTAAAAGGCCAAGTACTGAGCTGTAGAAACGGGCATTCGACGGGAAATTTGAGGCAAAAAAAGAATCTGTACCAAATGTATTGTTGAATGTGTTTTATGGGAACTTCATCATTTTCATTATGTACAATGGTTCTTTCGATTTATCCTACTTAAAGATAATCGATGCACAAGAGAAACGAACTCGCCAGTCGTTGGTTTGTTGTACGTGAAGTGTGGTGGTGCGTGTTGATTTATATTTGGGTGGGAAATTTTGTTATTTAACGGCTTGAAAAAAAACACAACCGAAAAAAAATCAAACATTTAATTGCAGTGAAATATATTTTCTTATAGGAGGGCGAATATCCACGTTACTGCCACTGTACCACCGTCGTATACCCGTAATAGCAACCATACGGCCGCCGTACCACCGTCGTATGGCCGTTATTGGAACTGTAAAGCCGTTGTTTCACCGTCAATCGCCCCCTGTACGGCCGTACTGTCCTGCAACGAGCCTTCTGTTAACCGCCAGATGGCCGAGGACTATGTTTCAATCACAGTCGGCATTTGCCCGTTCTAAGGCCATCATTTATTTTTACTCGGGCTGGAACCTTTCGTTAACGCCCGCGCTTTTTTACATTTAAATATAAGTTATATTTCTAAATTTTATCAATAAATAATTTCATTCTGAGTGTGATTTCGAAAGGTAGGTTGCTCCCATATACTGAGTAGAGCAATAAGTCAGATTATCACGGGAACTATGCATATGTGCACTTCTTGTTTTATTATACCTTTTTAAAGTAATTTGAAATAAAAACTTTGAAATATAAATAATAAAATTCAAATGCCGAAATAAAGAATTGAACCCGCGACTTTTTTGAAAATCAACGTCGTAAGGCAACCATTTGTTCCATTCTGCCTATGTCTGGCGCGGCATATAAATACTTTTCTTGGGTGCTACTATTTTTTTAATATCTCCATCTTATTCTGTCTTCCTCAATACAGATCTTCCGTTTCCCGGAATGAAAATTGGATGGGACGAAGCGTTCCCATAAAACGTTCCCAACCTTGAAAAATTACTCTCCACGCGCGCAAAGATGTTTCACATCAAAAACATAATAACATAAAAAAAGTCTTTTCTTAAACTTGGCTCTACCAAACTAGTACCTCGTATTTTGACCACATTATTAACAATTTATTTATCATGTAGCACACCGTTGGAAAGGGGATAAACTGAGGAAGTTTTTAAAATAAAGCTAAATTGAAAATAGCTTGTACTTTTTTTTATGTATTTAGAATGTGACACTTTTCTTAACATTTAAACCTTTTTACGAATTTGAAATGTCATAACTTTTTTTCTTAATATCAGTTGGATCACGTATTGATTGATTTAGAGTTAGAATACATTGAAGAATATTACAAAAGTGATTTCGTGCTATTACAACTACAAACAAAAAAGATGTGACAATTTTAGGGTGAAATTTTGAGTAATTTTGTAAAAAAACGAAAAAAATATTTTCTCAGCTACCGTGGCCCTTAAGACATTGCGGCTACCGGCGAAAAACAGCAAATGGCCCCCCCAACCAAAAAATTTTGACGGTTCATCTGCAAAACACCCTGTATAGATTTTGGGCTACTGAATCAGAATATGAACTCCGTTTTTACGTATCACCTCCTGATTTTTTTTACTCATACATACATACGAATATATAGTACATGTAGATTTTACTTTTAGAAAGACTCTATTAAAATAATTAAATATTTTTAACAGGTTTTAATTAGTAAAATTAATGTTTACCTAATTAGTATAGTTTATTCTATCTATTCCTTTATACCTGCAAAGTTAAAGGAGGGCGTATTCACAGGACCTGACATCAGAAAACTAATCAAGGATGCAAACTTTGAAAATGTCATGACAAACCTAGAAAAAACTACCTGGAATTCCTTTAAGCCGGCGCCAGACATAGCTTCAAACATTTGAACACTTGTTTGAGTGCTATGTGTGGCACAGGACTTTGAATATGTGTTCAAAGTTTGAACAAAGATGTGCACTTTGCCATACGTATCGGCAAAGTCTTCAAAGAAGTGTTCAAAGTGTGTCGTCTACGCCTACTATGAAGAAAAACGTTTTGCAAAGCATGTCTGGCAGGTTACGACAATAAGTGTTCGAATGTGTTTTCAAAACTTTGCAAAGTCTTCAAAGAAGTGTTCAAATATTTGAAGCTATGTCTGGCGCCGGCTTTAGAAATGTTGCTTTTAAATTTTAAAGCAACGTAAAAGATCCTTATTATAAATATATTGTCCAAGAAATTATAAAAATTTAGGGTGTAATATGAGCCTGCAAGTTCACTTTTTGAATTCTCACACAGTGCCGCGGCCAGACAATTGGGGGCCCTGTGCAAAACTTCAGCGAGAGGCCCCAGAGAGTCGAAAAAAAATTTCGCCCGCTTCCCTCGCCCATTTCCTTTCAAATAAACTCGTCCCCGCGTCAGAATTATGGCCCATATGCTGATTTCTGTGGCCCATACTGATTTGTGTGGCCCATTCAATGAAGTAAAAATGCAAAAAATTAATCCAAATGATTTTTATTGCCAAAAACAACTTTTCCTCGCTTCGCTCGCGCGGCTCCAAATACGCGGGGCCCTGTGATCACTTCCCCAAGAATCTAGGTGACTGCAGTGAGGAACAAGGAGAACGGTTACACCAAGATGTAAAAGAGATAGAAAGGAGGTATCAAGTCTGTTGGGACGTTAGTATAATGGCAGACTATTGTTGGATGATCCATAGAGATAAACCGAAGAAAGTTCATAAACGGAAACCAACTAAAAGAAGCTTTTCCGCAAAAAACAAAGAAGTTATTGATCCTCACATTTTGTATTTGTTTGTGTTATTATTAAAATTATAATTTCATACACTGTAAAAAATTTCTGTGGTAATTTTACAAAAAAAGTACTGGAGGTTTTATACACAAGCAGTTTTGTAAATTTCCAATATATATTATTAGGAATATTCCAATTCTACTTTACGTATTTTTACCAACTGTGTAGTAAATATACATTATTTGTGGGATGTAAAAATACAATCAGTATTGGAGCTTTCACTTCATAGTTTTGTAAAGGAGGATGCCAGAAAATGTATGGACATTGGTACCCACTCCAATAGCTATATGTAATACGTCGTTGGATAGGTTTTTTTGAGCTGAATATAAGTTACTATGGCGCCTAGTTCGAAATCTTTGTCCGTTCTGAGTAATATGGTCAGAACTGTACAAAGATTGATTTTTACATATCACCCAACCGTGAAACCTATTTCCATGAATAAGGTATACCAATGAACGCAGAATTCTTCCACCTATCTATGATGGTAAAAGCGATGTTTCTAGCTTACCAACTTTTGGAGCTATGAGTCGTCAATTTTAGCTTTTGGAAAAAAAGTATAGATTACATATTTTTTGGACAAAAAGCAAATTGAAGTTGGGTTATCGTTAAAAAAACAAAATTTCGACTTTGGCGACTCGTAACTAAAAAAGTTTATAAGATAGAACCATCGCTTTTACCATCATACATAGGTGGAGGAGTTCTGCGTTCATTCGTACCTTATTCATGGAAATAGGTTACACAGTTACAGAGAGTATATTTTTAAAATACAGGGTGATATGTAAAAATCTACCTTTGTACAGTTCTGACCGTATTACTCAGAACGGACAAAGTTTTCGAACTAGGTGCCATAGTAACTTATATGCAGCTCAAAAAAACCCATCCAACGACACATAGACACACATATTACATATTGGAGTGGGTACCAAAATTTGCATTCTCCTTTCCAAAACTTTTGTGTATGCTCTCTCCCTATACATAAAAATAGCATTTTGCTCACCATGCAAGGACCGATTCGCAAAGAAAGCTGCAAGCGTCAAGCCGCAAGCTTCAAACTACAAGCTACAGCTGAGTTTTGGTTTATTTGGGCAGTGGCTTGAAGCTGTGAATGTGAATCATTGTACAAACTCTTTTATCCCAATTTTTGAAGCTTGAAGCTTGCAGCTTGAAGCTTTAACTGTGAATCGGCCCTAAGCATCAAAAATTATCAAAAATTTCTTGGCTGTTACAAGAACTGCCCAGAACCTGACCAAAGTCAAAGGTCTGACCTTAACTTAAGAAAAATCGGGTATATATGCTTAGTATTCCATTGTTACCGGTGAATTCAACATAATCAACATTTACGTCATGCAGTATTGGAGATTCTCAATTTCTTTATGTGAAATTACAAAATTTATAGTAAAATTACAATAATTGTGTTGTAAATTAGTATTTCATACCGCGATTTGTAATTTTACTATACATTTGGACTGTGAATTTACATATTTTTTTTACAGTGTAGTTCAACCTTTAGATATAGATAGTTTTATTTAATTGAACCTGTAGTTTGTTCATATTTTCCACTCAAACCATGTTGCACCTGAATCTGGTGAATGTGATGTGGTGTATATCAATATCATATGAATGTCGTTTTTTATTATATTTAACTTTAGTATTACGAATATTAAGACTCTAGCAAAAAAACTTTTTAAAAAATTAAAATTCGCAGACCTGTGTAATCAATTACCACGAAAGCGCTAACAAATTTTCATATTGGATTAAGTCGACGAGTTCAGTATGCATATTGGTAGCTTTCGTTACCAATACCGATTGACACTCGGTGATTGCTTCATATGAATTAGAGGTTTCTTTGTAAAATAAGGTTAGTAATAGACGTTGTTACTATTATTTAATGCCTAATTTTTCAAACCATTATAAGAAATTGGGATATGGCGGATAATTTTAGAAATGCAAAAGTATTAATGGAACTAAGAAATAATCTTACAAATAAATTACAAAAATTCTTACAAACCCTATATATGTACTGTACATATGTATATGATTAGAAACATAATAAAATAGTCTCTTAGATACTAGGGAATATATAGCCCTGCCCAGACCTACCATTTCATATAATAAAAACCTTGTCGCAGGAGGAAATAAAATGCTCCTAACAAATTATTGTGAAAGAGAAAAATTCGGTTTTCTCCGAAAATATAATTTTCTGATGCTTTTATCTTTGTTTGGCTCCATCTGCGTTAATTCAATAGAAGAATCTTAATTCGGGTAATACAGTCTGACAACATGACGGATCACCGATTTTTTTCTCCTTTGGCTCTGTGCGGTCCCTCCCCTTTCTGTCGTAAACGTGCATCACTCATACATTTCCAAAATTTCCGTTTTTTCTGCTTAAGCTCTCGACATATTTGCAATAAAATCCGTCGTCAGGACGCTGGAATTTGGGAGACCCTTATTCCATTGGGAAGGGTCGTCCGTTTTAACTTATACATACTGGATTTAAGGAAAAAGTTTGAATGTAGGAAAAATTCTGAAGGTATTTACTGCTGACTGATTATAAAGGAGGCTTTAAGGATTCCGGTTGGCTATTTGGTATCCTTAATTCGTGTTCGCTGCTATATTACTAATCAATCCGCATCCCCTTGAAGCCGAGAAATCCTGTAAGTACCCGACGTCAACTTGATTTAAATTTCAATTACGAAATGGAAGCTTCTGCATGATGCTTCTGCTCGTGGCTGTGGCTTCGTGATTCGCTGTTGGCTTTATTTCATAATTCGAGACCTTCTTGCAGTTGACAGGCGTTCAAACTTTGTAGTAGACAGTTGTGGGGACTGGGGAGTCGTGTTTACTTTCGGTAATAAAATTTCTAGAGCTGATGAGAATTTAATGCCTTTGAATATCGAAGTGATTAGCTCATCATCGCAAATAATATTGTAATTAGAAGGCGTGTCTTGAGTAGATTGTCAGTCTTCCAAATGGTTGAGAAAATCATTGACTTTGACGAAAGTTACTTGACAAATTTAATAATTTGATTGGCAAAATTGTGTTACTATTTATTATGTCTATCGTTGGTAATAATTGAAGGGTCCAGGGGAAAAACAAAGTAAGTCCATTTTTTTCGAAATCGAGTTAGTGCTGCTATCTATTGAAGAAATACAGAAGCTTTCAGCTGGTATATTCAATTTTGATGAATATCAAACCCAGCCTATATAAATCAATTGAAAAGAATTCGCATAGGGAGGAAAACCAACAAGACTTCAAACGCAAAATTCCAATTTTCTCGAAATTTGATTTTATGGACTTACGTTGTTTTTCCCTGTACCCTTCAATTGTCAAGACCAAGTACACGATAGAGTTTTTAAAATTATGCTCGTTGATATTTATGTAGGAATAAAGAGAAACTCATTAATAATCCAATAAAAGCTAGGGCGCTAACGTATATCCTTGATGAATTCATGCATGCCCCTAAAGACACCATAGATAAATAAGAAAAGCACAACAAGAAACCAATTCTATGAAATTAATAATTAGGCTATAAAAAATAATTGATCGTTTGGATGGTTAAATAATAAAAATTTGAATGCCGAGGAGGTTTTAACAAAATATTTTAATTTTCGCAGAGTGGCTTTTAGGCACATTTGCTCAGTCCATAAAAAAAACCGAATTGATGAAGTGCAAAAAGTACAGACCAATCATGTTGATGAACACATCTTACAAAGTTCTTCCACATATTTCCTTAAATAGACAGAAACCATGTATGGAAGACAAAAACGGAGATTACCAAGGATTTAAAACGAAGAGATCGACAACAGACCAGATTTTCATAATGAGACAAATACTTCAAAAATGCTGGCAACGTAGACTGTAGAAATCTTTTTTTAAAAGAGAGCTGTGCAGCAACATGAATGAAATAGATTACCCGAAAATTAGATAGATTACCGCGTTTAATTCAACGGATTCAATTTTGCATCTTCTGTTGGAAGAGGAAGCGGACGATGATATCTTATTGTTTTTATATACGAAAATATAGTTTAAAAAAACTAAAAAATACGTTTTTATTTTAAAATAATTTTGAATGTAAAGCTTTTATTGCTCTAGCCAGTATATGGAAACTACCTACCTTTCGAAATGTAAAAAAGCGTGGCCGCTAAGAATATAGGTAAAGAGTCCCACGCTTTTTTACATTTCGAAAAGTAGGTAGTTTCCATATACTGGCTAGAGCAATAAAAACTTTACATTCAAAATTATTTTTCCTTTTTAGATCATTTTAAAATAAAAGCGTATTTTTTAGTTTTTTTAAACTATATTTTTTATTTTCTACTTTTTAGTCTATTATATGTCTTCCGCCATTTTGTAATGACAGCCATATTAGATTTAAAATGACGTCACACAGCTTACTGTACTATACTCGTCATACACTTTCATTTAATACTCATACTGAGGGCGTTGTAAAGAAAAAGATAAACCGCCATTTTGTGTTGGCCGAAATTTTGAATTTGGAATAACGCCACACAATTCATAGTATTCTAATTGTCACACCCTTTCATTTGATACCCATACCGAGTAGGTTGTACAGAAAAAGGTAATCCGCCATTTTGTGTTGGCCGCCATTTTGAATTTACAATGACACCACTTAGCTAATAGTATTTTACTTGTCATACCCTTTCATTTGGTACTCATATCAAGTGGGCTGTAAAGAAAAACGGTAATCCGCCATTTTGTGTTGGCCGCCATTTTGAATGACGCCACATAGCTAATTGGATTGCACTTGTCATACCTTTTCATTTGATACCCATGTTGGAGAACCCAATTGCAAAATTCACCCGCCATCTTGGCACCGCCATCTTGATTTTCTTACAAAATGGTCAGATTGCATTGTCACCCGAACTATACATATGTGCAAAATTTAAAGTTGATCGGTTACATGGATGTGGGTCAAAATTAAGTTGCAAGTTTTGTTTACATAATAGATACAACATACAGGTGAAGCTAATATAAAAGGTAGTCCGCCATATTGTGTTGTGTTGTGAATTTGGAATGACACCACAGAGCTAATAGTATTCTACTTGTCATTTGCTTTCATTTCATACCCATATCGAGTGGGTTGTAAGTAAAGTAAAAGGTAGTCTGCCATTTTAAGTTGGCCACCATTTTGAATTTTGAATGACGCCACATAGCTAATTGTATTCTACTTGTCATACCTTTTCATTTGATACCCATGTCGGGGGTCGGGGAGCACAATTGCAAAATTCGGCCGCCATCTTGGAACCGCCATCTTGATTTTTTTACAAAATAGTCAGAATGCATTGTCACGTGAAATTTACATATATGCAACATTTCAAGTTGATCCGTTACATGAAAGTGGGTCAAAATCAAGTTGCAAGATTTGTTTACATGAAACATACAACATACAACATACAGCATACAACATACAACATACAGGTCAAGCTAATATAAAGCGTATAAAAAGAAAAGACAAGATGCAAAGCCTTACTTTTTTTTACTCCTTACACGGCTCATGTAGGATAGCTATAAACTGATGTCCACGTAGACGAAGTCGCGGGCAACAGCTAGTTCATATTTTTTTATTTACTTGTTAATTCTAAGTAATTAAAACTCAGAATAAGTCAAATACTACAAATATTAATTAAGTTCTGCTAGATTTGGAATTTAATTAAAGTGTGCGCCGGCGACACTACTGGTTCTCGACCAGTGATGCGGTCTGCCGTCGAGACGTGTCGCGACTGCAGGCGACAGTGGCGCTGTGTTCCGAATTCCTTCCATATAAAATCATACAAACCAGTAGTGTCGCCTGCAGTTTGACATTAATTTTTGCAGTCGGCAGTCTGCGGTCTGCAGTCTGCCGCCTTGTTCGGAATCGTACCTTAAGAGCAAATGACATGAGAACAAAGTATATGATGAGATAACAACGATTTGGACGAAGCCTCAGAATCCATAGATGTATCGTAGCTGAAAGTAAAACATTTTTCGCACTTGCCCCGAATCGAAAGAACCTAAATTCAGAGAGTAGACTCAGATAATTTGTCACCTCTCGACAAATTTGCTCTCTCAAACGCCGCATAACGCTCAGATAATATTTTTTATTTACTGTCTCACCTTCTGGCAATAATTCCGAGTAAACAACATCGCGGTAATCGAAAAAAAACTGTCAACTAACATCACTTTTGATCAATTTTGACGTGCATTTTTTGGTTTCGGCGCAGTTGGGAGGCGCCATTCCGATGCTTGTTGACTGGTTTGCATTCAAACTCGTAAACCGTAAACGTAAACAATGCGTTTTATGGATGTGGGGTCGGAATTACGCGATTGAGTTTTTGCTGAAAATTCAGGTATTTCGGCAATAGTGGAGCAGCAACGCGTTTCATGCCCAAAACACGATGATCAGTTTCATGCTGATAACGAAAATCGGGATACCGTGGCTCTAAAATGGTTGGATCACCATTAAAATCGCCAAAAACTACCATTTTTAGGGATTTATAAGACTCCAAATAATTCTCTGGAATGTGCAAATTGTGCCGAAATTGGAAAATTTAGTGCGTCTATAAAGACTGAGCTCAAAGTGAATGGTAATGGGTGAAAACCTCCCCTAAATTGACATAAAGATGGATATGCCAATGACATAAAGGGTGGAACGAAGAAGAACAAACCTCAAAACCACCTGGCGGGAAGGTATCTTCAAACGAGTAAACCAATTTTACTACCTGCGGCCCACAGTCAACGAAGTCAACGATGAAACGATAGACGTACAAAGAAGAAGAAAAGCCGCAAATAGAATTCTCATTACTGCCAGTATTGAAATCCAGAGAGATCCACAGAAAACTAAAATAAGAATCTACAAAACAATCATACGTACAGTAGCTACGTAGGGATGTGAAGCATGGAGTATCTCCCAAAAAGCCGCAGGCAAGATAGATATATTTGAGAGAAAGGTTCTCCGAAGGATATACGGCCCAATCAATGAAGACAATAGGTAGTTTTACAAGGACAGCGGACGGACAATTCGAACGAACAAACGTGAGTTTATGGGGAAAAGAGTGAGAGAATATGACGGAATTCCACCCAATGTATGTATCAACACATACCAAGCTACTATGTTTACGTTGGACCGGTCATGTCCACAGAATACTCAAGGATCCCAAAAAAGTTCTGAAGCTACTACCAGATGGGAAAAAAAAGTTGGCAAACCACGCTCAATGTGGGAAGACAGTGTTAAGGCTAATGCAGCAAAATTCCTAAACATAAGAAACTGGAGGCGTGTTGCGGAACAGAGATGTTTTATTTCAGTCGGTAAATGTTTTAAATTTCGTGTATCGGTTTTTGTCGAAAGCGATTCTCCTATTGATAAAATATAATAAAAGAAAATGAAACAGTAAACTATTAATTTCCAATCTAGTGAAAAAATTTTATTTTGAATTTAAAATTAAGAGATCCTAGGGATTTATTTTCTAATTTTTATTCTAATATTAACAAATAATTTTTTTGAAGTTAAAAATATCATGTAACAGTTCTTCAAACCAACCGATTAAGAGAGTCACGATGCATCATTAAGGGCTAATTACTTTTCGCGCCAGTAGAACCAGTGGTAGAGCAAAAGTGCGTGACTCAATCAAGTCAGTCAAGATTATTTCCATTCAAAATTTATGTTTTCCGGGGCTAAGCTGAGGTTACCCCCTAAAGTGCGATCTTCATATAATTGTTTTTTTATCTGTATGATAGCGGGCAGATTTGGTCTGATAAATGGTTCAAAAGTTCGTCTTATTTTTTTATATCCTTTTATGTTTTGTAATACTTTTTTTACGATAAAGTTCCTTTTCAAATGGTTTAATTTAATTTGACTAGCTCCACAAGAAGGGTCGCCATGGCCACTAACAAAGTTTTCTTGATACTTGAAGAGCATTTGTAAACATGAAATCATTGACGCAGATGCCACAATTTATTCTGAACAGGTTTGTGTTGTGAATGTGCAGAACAATCTAAATTATAAATCTATGCCTTGTGTCCATTGCCTGTTTCCTTTTCTTTTTTTAAAAACACGTTTAAAAAGGGTCTACTTTGACATTAAAAAATATTTTTCACGTAAAGTAGCTCTTTTTATTAATTTTCATATGCTGAATACAAAAATTATAATATAAGCTTAAAATTAGTTTCCGTTTTCTAGAAAAAAAATTTACACGGTTTTTGCACAAATTATTATATATTTTGCTTCTGTAGCAGCTCAACCAACTGTCCAGCAATATTACGCCAACATTGAAACGTTCCACTTGCCCTGATTAAGGCTGGCCGCACACATACGGTTTCCGTGTTCGGTTTCCGAATACGGAATTCCGACTCGGAATTCCGTGAGCCTAGCGCAGACGTTCGGTTTTTGGCATCCTGAACGCACGTCTTGGCTTTTGAACCAAATATCAGGAATGGTTTCCGAACGGAAAATTTAAGAACGTGTGCGCTGTGTAGAGTTATTTGTATGAAATGCCTGCATTCGGGTTTCCGAGTACGGAAACCGAGTTCGGAAACCGAATACGGAAACCGTATGTGTGCGGCCAGCCATATAGTGTGTTTCTTTACGAATCCCGGGATCTCTGGGATTCCGATTTTTTTTTGAAAGGGTGGGGATAGAAATGCCAAAAGTTAAGAAACGCTTTCTGGGATGATTGAGAAATCCAAGAAGAAGACCTATTTATTTATTTGCACTATTAGTCTCGATAACAAAAAACTTCAATTTAATTATTTTATCAGCATAGTTTTATGGTCCATATGGCTGCAAGGCCGGGACCAAAAGAGACCTTTTAAGGTCCACTAGTCCTGTACTAGTTAATTTAATAAACAACAACAACAACAATTTAATTATTATTTTCACTGTTGTTTCGATAATACGGGACATTCTTTGTCAAAACGGTCAATAAAAACTGGAAGGTCCGAAAATCATCCAAATAATTAAATTTTCGGATTCAGCATGCTGAAAAAACAAGGTAAATATTTTTTTCGGATTTTGTGGAACGTACTTTTGTATCTAAAAATAATTCAATATTTTAACGATTTTAATAAATTTTCCAGAATTGTTGCATTAACAACAGGAAAACTAAGACTCTATACATAAAGTTTTATTTAATATTTTGTTAACACTATCTACTGATATGAAGCAACAAAAAAATAGCATAACAAAAAATTCTCAAGGTCAGCGCAAGGTCATAAAGGGCAATAATAGGTAAAAATCTTCAAAAATCGATTGTGCAAAAACGTCATCGTCTTTTTTCGATTTTCAAAATCCAAAATACTCCTAGATACTTGTACTTTATGCCTAAAAAATTTCATCCTTGGTTATCAAAAGGATTCAAAACTACTAGAGTTATTTGTATGAAATGCCTGCATTCGGGTTTCCGAGTACGGAAACCGAGTTCGGAAACCGAATACGGAAACCGTATGTGTGCGGCCAGCCATATAGTGTGTTTCTTTACGAATCCCGGGATCTCTGGGATTCCGATTTTTTTTTGAAAGGGTGGGGATAGAAATGCCAAAAGTTAAGAAACGCTTTCTGGGATGATTGAGAAATCCAATCATCGTCTTTTTTCGATTTTCAAAATCCAAAATACTCCTAGATACTTGTACTTTATGCCTAAAAAATTTCATCCTTGGTTATCAAAAGGATTCAAAACTACGAGCATTTTTATTACGGAATTTGTGATTAAAAGTTGTTTTATCTGAAAAAATGTTTTTTTATTAGAAAAACGATAGGTTCATTATAATTTTTTGCTAGTTTTTGAACATCCAGCTGCTCCTGTAGATACTTCACGTCTTTTGCCTTTTTTCACTTGCACTGCTTGCACACCTTGTTGCTGGTCGTTTGTTGGAGTATCTTGTAGGTAGGGGTATTTTCTCAAATCTTCAAGGATTGTAACACAGACACCATCTTCCTGCATGGAGGTAGTTTTAATCAGCAAATCCTTCTCACCTTGGGGGATGCAAGCGTGGCAGGATCTGATGCCGTTGATTGGGACAGCATACCGAAATCTTTTTTCTAAGATTTTTGTGTTTGCTTGAATTTCTCCTTTTGCTGCTAAAACAAACGTGATTCCTTTTATATTATCCTTAGCCCAGGAGTATAGCTGCAGAGGAGTCTGAATTTGGCGATCAGGTGGAAGTTGGAGGCTGGCTTTTGCTGCGAGTCTTTTAACAGTCCCGCTCAACCCATCGCTAGGACCTTTTCCATTAGCAGTTTCAAAAAAGCGCCACTCAGCTGGTATCTGGAAATCATCTTTATGTAATCCCAGGTTTTGCATGTTGTACCGATTCTTGTATTGTGCAGCAGAACCATCGGACATGTAAATAATCTTCTCGAGAACTTCCAGCTTTTGTTTCAACACATAAATCAGTAACTTCTGAAAATAATGGACAGCCGCTGTGTTGTGGTTTAGCTCATCTGATATAACAACGACGCTCAGAGGTTTCACGGTGTCGTCTTTTGGATCTCGGTAATAACAAGCAAAATGATGTACAGTAGCCTGGAAGTTATTCCAGTGAAATCCTTGAACGCTATTTTGCAGGACAAACGCGTAATTTTTGGCATAATCTGGGATAGAAAGAACTTCTCCATACTTCAAATTTCCTTTCCCCGACTTCAAAAACTCCGCTTGTTTATATTTAGATTTTTTTACCATTAAAACAATTCACAATTAAGTGTATCATTGTAAACAGTGTAAAAATACAATACAAATTTACAACGAAGAGTGAACGCTCCTTTTGCAATCTACTGTAAATACATCGAAGAAGAAGAAAATTTTTGTCTTTTATTTTCTTTTTGTTTTTCAATTGAATTATTCTAAAGTTTAAAATATATAAATAGATATAAATAAATGAATTCCTTCAATTTACCATCTCCCGCTCCATTTTAAACATCTGTCAAATATTAAATACAATGATACAATACGTAATACAACACTTTTTAGTGTAGTAAAATTACAACACTCTTGTAAATATTTTTATATGAAAAAGTCTTGTATTATTTTACAATGGTGTAACAAAATACACCTAATACAACGATACAAGGCTAAATACAACAAAGGGGGAATACCCCTAATAATTATTTGAATATTTTATACTATACAGATATTTTAAATACCTAAAAAACATAAATTCCGTAATAAAAATGTTCGTAGTTTTGAATCCTTTTGATAACCAAGGATGAAATTTTTTAGGCATAAAGTACAAGTATCTAGGAGTATTTTGGATTTTGAAAATCGAAAAAAGACGATGACGTTTTTGCACAATCGATTTTTGAAGATTTTTACCTATTATTGCCCTTTATGACCTTGCGGTGACCTTGAGAATTTTTTGTTATGCTATTTTTTTGTTGCTTCATATCAGTAGATAGTGTTAACAAAATATTAAATAAAACTTTATGTATAGAGTCTTAGTTTTCCTGTTGTTAATGCAACAATTCTGAAAATTTATTAAAATCGTTAAAATATTGAATTATTTTTAGATACAAAAGTACGTTCCACAAAATCCGAAAAAAATATTTACCTTGTTTTTTCAGCATGCTGAATCCGAAAATTTAATTATTTGGATGATTTTCGGACCTTCCAGTTTTTATTGACCGTTTTGACAAAGAATGTCTCATACAACACTTCAATTTATTTATTATTTGCACTATTGCCTCGATAACACGAATATCTATTATTAAATCAATTGATGTTGAAAATTGAGAACTGTCACCTTAGCTGAGAACTGTCACCTTTTGACATTTCTCATTTAATCCAAGCCGCCAGAAGTCCAGACCTCTGGCTCTTTGGGATGGAGGGGAAATGATCCCGAGAAAGTAAAGAAACATGAATTGGGATCCCAGGGATCCCGGGATTTCGTAAAGAAACAGGCTGATAGTTTTTCCATATTTGCCACGTCCTGATGGAAGCGCTCCCCATGTTGATCGCTAAAAGCCCTATAATTGTCCGGTAAAAAGTCCAAATGAGAATGTAAAATGGATTTTGATTTGTGGATAGGATACCTTTTCTTCCTGTTTTTGCGAAATATATGATAATATGATAGATACTGATCTGAAGGATGAACAATTTTCATTTGAATATCACTGAGTTGGTTGTTCAGTTTTCAGTATGCTTTGTTTATGTCGATCGAAGAGCCATTTGACCCGGACACGTCGCACTAGCTCCAGAAAACGAATGCTAGCGCGGATTTTTAGTGGTAGACCATCACGAAAAAGAGGCCTAGAATGATCGTTGCATTTTTGGATGGATAACGTGCTAGAGTGTATACGAAAACTTCGTATAAGAAACTGTACATAACTAGCAAGACGTTAGAGACGACTGGAAAATGAAACTTTAAAAGGCCCGAGTCCTACAAGAATTACAGATTTCTTCAAGCTCTTCATTTTCTTATTATCGCTTCCAAAGCAATGTTAAAAAACATTGGTGAGATCACATCTTCCTGTCGCATACCTGATCCTTGAGGGAGGTTTATTGAATTTCAACCTCGTATTATTGCTTTTGACCTACACTCTTCTGTCGTTATTTTGAACAGTTCTATTAACTTATTCGGGTAACCTACTTGTGTCATGTCGCTGCAAAGCTCCCTAAAGGCCCAACTGTGCATGGCATAAGCGCATATGCCAAATGCATATGTCAAGTTCGCAACCAGAACTTGTTATGAAGGTGGCTACGGTTGACATAACACGGCATAGAAGCTTTCGTTAAACATTCGTTAAACATAATGAATGCGACTTGGGTCGAACGTGACATGACAACATTAGGTTATGTTTATTGCTGTTCATTGTTAGAGCAAGTGATTTTTGTTCATGTATGGAGAAATAAAAATATCTACATATATACATATATATAAATCAAAATTAATTTTCACTTTCACAGCGCAGATTTTACATCAACACTATGTCGCTTATGTTATGCATAGGCGGTAATATGTTTTGATTGACATAATGCTGACTTTCGATATTTTTTGACGTTTTGACATATGCGCTTATGCCATGCATAGTTGGGCCTTAAGTCAAAAAAATGTACATCAATACGTTTCCCCCAGTATATGTTGTTAGATCGAGACTGTATCAAAACTTTGGTTTTGTTCTTATTTATTTGCAGTCCTCTTACCTCACTCGATCTTTTCAGCTCTTTGTATGATTGTTGAACTGCTTGCCAGGCCGGATTTAAGCATAGGCAACATAGGCGATCGCCTAGGGGCCCGCACCACAAACAAAAATATTTTATGCGGTCCACCACATAAGATACCGACTTTGTCGCGCAGGAGGTGCATAGATTAGGTTTCTATTGAAAATTATCATAGATACTTCGAAATATATATTTACAACTCTATCTATTTCAAACTATGTAAGAAGGTTGGCAAGAAGTTACGACTTTGGCCAGTTAGGAAGCGCGAACTTCCCTTCAACTCCGTAATAATGAGCAAATAAATATTTCAAATTTAGAAAAGACTCATCGTTTCGTTTTCACATGGTGCACGGTACGATCTAATCGTGGAACGATGAAAAGTTTGTTTTGTGAGAATTGACGGGAAAAATCGTATAGGAGCCATTGCTTTCAGGAGCATTCCTCAAGAAATTTTACTACGTATACATGATGAATTGAAACCATGTTGAACCATGTATTTGAATGTAGACGCGAGTTGAGTTCAGTTAGGGTCGAATGAACTCGGTTCGGCTCTGCTACGTGGGTCGAGCCCAATTTGTCCATATAGACGCGAATTCAGTAGTTCAGTAGTTGAATTTAGTTTGACAAGGTCTGTGATCGAAACTTCAAATCAACCTCCATTCAACTATTCAACTCGCCATGTATACATACTGTTTGTCGATTAAGGGTTTGTCGAAGTGGGGTTGATTAGCGGTACCATCCCAGTTCCTCTTCATCCACAAAGTTCGTGAGGAACGTTCCTGGGAGCGAACTATCTAAACAGGCCATAAGCGTTGTACTTGATAAGTGAAAGATAAGGGAGAGTTCTGTTTATACCGTGGTCTGCAGTAACCTCAAAGCACAGATAAGTAAAATACAGATGCCTAGTCGAATAGGCGAAACGTGTTCCATGTTTCCGAAAGTGATTAATCCAAGCAAAATATTTAAATGTTGCAGCCATGTAGGTGGCTAGAGGTTTGCAACTTTTGGTCGAGCTCCAGCTACGGTTGCGAAGCAAAATAGCTACGAGGAGTGGGAGTGGGTTGTACACACAGAAGGAAATGAATGTTGATATTGACGTCAATCCCTCACACTCTTCGCGATGCTTCTCAGGCCAGGTACATTTAAGACACTTGGCTGCAACATTTCTTTGCTACACAAAATTTTGTTGGCTAGAGGAGGGAAAAGCTGGCTAGCGAAAAGTTGATATGGGACACGATTTTATACAGCGACTGGGCATCTGTATTTTACTTATCTGTGCTCAAAGGATAGAGAATGTCGTCGATGACTGCACGGGAGTATTTATATGGTTTCCTTCCCGTTGTCGTGCAACTTTAAGTAGAGTGCGTATCCAAGAGAATACCTTTGGAAAACTCGTGTACTATAGTTTTGATTCCAACCATTGCCAGAGTACTATAACGAAAAGATAATTTGCCCTGGTAGCAGAATACTTCAATTTTCAATCTTGCTTGCAGCGATCGTCAGCGTATCCTAATAGTTGGATTAATTTGTCCATGACAGTGCCACACTCCTTTCCATATTACTTTAATCCATTCTAGCGTCAAGTGTAGCATGGGAGCTAAGACGTGATTGAGGGCGCGTTCTACTAGGGCTAAATAACCGTTAAATACTAGTGTCACAAATTTTTGACCATTAATTCGTATATCGTGTGAAATCTTCGGTATACGTGGAATTAGGACGGCTTCCTCTTTGAATTTACCTTACCGTTGATGATTCTTGCTTCGATCAAATTCATCATTTAGAAAACTTAAGAAACAATTAATTTTTAGGGTGTTTAACTACACCCTAAAACGAAGCGATTCCAACAATAATCTCGCCTATGGGCCAAAATTGCAATGAAAATGCCTCACCAAATAGCCTATTTGGCTACACGTTGCATGATCTTGTTGTACGATTTTTTTTTAAATTGTACGGCAACTACCCGTAAATCACCTCCGATTGTTCTGAAACTCTGGGTATCGTATTAAATAACCAAAATAATATAGATCTGAGCTCTTTAGCAGTAATTCGAAGAGTACCTCCCATACAAAAGTTCGAATTTTACGGATATCGTTACACTGCAGCTCCCGAACTGTTCGAGATAGAGCAAAATAGACCGCGTAGGAACACCCAGCGGACCCGAAAACCCCTATATACAAAAATTCAGGCCAATCAGATGAACGGTTTCGGAGTCTATTAAACATTTACAGACAGACAGATAGACAGACAGACAAACTTTCACTTATATATAGGTTTTTAAGTTCAAATTCGATTTTTTAAACACCAAATTAATTTTTTTTCAAATCAAATTCAAGTTTATCGAGTTCAAATTGAAATTTTTAAAATGAAATCCAATTTTTTAGAAGTCAAATTAAATTTTGTAAAGTTCAAACTCAATTTATTAAAGTACAAATTCAATTTTTTTGAGTCCAAAATCAATTTTTTGAAGTTCAAATTCAATTTTTTCAAATTCAAATTCAATTTTTTAAAATTTAAATTAAATATAAAACTCATTACCTAATAAGCAGCATATAAGGTTTAACATAGTAGGACGAAACGCTTGTCTGATTGCCGCCATGAATATACACGGGGTGTTATATAAAGGAGTAGTTGCAAACTCAACTGTGTATTCGAACACTTTTACATCTTTTCTTAAACAACTTCTTCTTAAATTATCTGAGTCTACCATCACGAGAGCATGGCTGGTTTAAGACAACGCAAAAATACACAAAACGAAAATGGTGCGTGATAAAATTGCTGAATCGGGACTTACTTTAATTTTTCTTCCACCATACTCTTTTATGTTAAACTCAATTGAAAAAGTTTTCTCAAAAACTAAATTGTGTGCGCGTAATTTGTTGGCAGATCCAGAAAATAATTTGAATTTTATAATTGAACAATCTGTGGAATCTGTTACCCCGGCAGGTTGCAACAATATTATTATGTCGATATGACCATGACTTTGTCAATAGCTGTACCGGAAGAACCACTTCATTAAGTGCTTTTTGTATTTATTATTTTTTGTTAATTTCTTTAATTATGTTGTTTATTACATGAGTTTTAATATATTTAATTTGAAATTTAAAAAATTGGATTTGAGTTTGAAAAACTTGAGTTTGAACTTCAAAAAATTGATTTTGGGTTTAAAAAAATTGATTTTGTACTTTAATAAATTGAGTTTGAACTTTACAAAAATTTAATTTGACTTCTAAAAAATTTAATTTCATTTTAAAAATTTGAATTTGAACTTGATAAAATTGAATTTGGTTTGAAAAAAATTTAATTTGGTGTTTAAAAAATCGAATTTGAATTTAAAAACCTATATATATATAGATAAGTTCTATTTTTTATAAATAAGGCACACTTAAATTAAAATTATTGAATAAGGCACACTTAAATTAAATACATAGTAGTACAACAGTCCTTATTAAAAATATATTATTTAATAACTATTGACAACTACTAAAACTTAGCTACTAATTGTCAAGAGAGGTGGGAGTTACATATGTTAGTAGAGATCTGAGTAGTTTCTTATAGGATGCCTTGTTGAGTGAAGAGGAGAAACAGGAGCTGTGACTTCTAAAGACTATACAACATCTGTTGACGGGCTCGTTCCTAGCGTAATCGGTGTGATGGAGGTACTCCCTAAGTAATTTAGTATGACGTGTGTTGGGCTTCATCATTGAATTTGATCTTGTCCGACAGAAACTACACTTTAAGTTTTCCACTAAGGACGTTAAAGGAAACGCAAGATATGATCAGTTTTTTCCTGCTAGATAACGGCATGAGATCAAGCACTTTGAGTAGTGTGTTAGGCTTTCGTAGTCATGCAGGTCGTGTAGATCTCTCAAGACAGAAAGGAGAAATCTTTTCTGAACTGATCCTGCTGCTGTTTACTTGGAATATAGGATCCCAGATGGGACACGCATATTCCAGGATAGGGCGGACTAGAGAACAGAAGTGTTTTTGTGACCCATACATTACCGAATTTTTTGGCTCTCCTCTTGATGAAACAAAGAAGTTTGTTGGCTCTAGCAGTAATATTATCTATCGTAGTGCAGGTTGAAATTAAGTTTTTGGTCTAGGACCACGCCTACATCTACGATATGATCAACCTTATTCAACATCATGCCGTTGAGATAATAGTACTGCTTTTGTGTGTTTTTTCCACGGGAGAAGGTAATTGCATGACATTTGCTGGTGTTAAGCTGCAATTTGTTCGTGGTGCACCAGTCTTGTAAGGCATTGAGTTTCGTCTGCATGAAGGAAACATCACTTTTGGTCTATAAGATAGTGGAATATTTACTAATTTTTCTGATAGATCGGAGATAAAAATATTAAAGAAAAGAGAACCAAGATGACTACCTTGAGGAATGCCAGAGGTTACTTCGTTCTCATTAGTTAGAAATCCTTGGAATCTGATAACCTGTGTTCTTCCGTTCAGATATGATTTTAACTATTCCAGGGCAGAACCTGATATTCCAAATTTTAATAACTTGGCAATTAAAATGTCGTGGTCCCTCGAACAAAGGCTTTGCTGAAATCAGTGTACACTCCATCCAATTCATGACCGCTCTCCATACCGCATAGCAATTCGGAGATAAGGACCATAAGGTTAGAAGTTTTTGAACGCCCTTTCCGAAAACCGTTTTGTTGTTCGTTGAACGCGTCCATAAGAGGGGCAATCCTGTCATAAACAAGTTTTTCAAAAAGCTTAGGAATTGCTGATGAATAGCTACGTTGTTCAAATATACTCTAGGGAATGTGGACCTATCAAGTGGATTTTTATTAAAAACGATTGCATTGAACTTAAATGGATTGAGATATAAGTGGTTTTCAACGGCCCATTTAAAGGTATTCTTTAAGTCTATGTTCATAGAATGAGCACCCCCTTCGAGATGGTCTTTGGGCTTACTAACGCATAATTGCACGTCATCAGCGTATAAATGATATCAGCAAAAGGTCAGAGAATTAGTCAGATCATTAATAAACATTGAAAAGAATAAAAGCCCAAGAATGGATCCTTGGGGAACGTCACTGAAAATACTGATAAAGCCGGACATTTTTCCACCCGAGCATACTCGTTGCCGGCGGCCTTTTAGATAAGATTTTATGAGTTTACAGAGATGGTTAGAAAAGTTAAAAAGAGATTTCATTTTATTTAATAACATAATATGGTTAACTCTGTCAAACGCCTTGGAGAAATTCAGCAACACCAGCAAAGTTGGTTTACCGTCTAGCATCGCGTGAAATTTAGAGCAGCGCAGAGCTGCAACTATGTTTAGCTCGAAATCCAGATTGATAAGTTATTAGAAAATTATTTTCTTCAATGTATTCCAAAAGCTGTTCGTGCATGAGATTTCGAACACTTTGGCAAAGAACGGAAAAATGGAAATAGGACGAAAGTTCTGCTTACTTGACTTTTTAGGTATTGAGATAATTTTGGCGTCGAAAGTCGAAGACCATATTATGGCTTTAAATAAATGAGTTATATAAAGTAGTATCATTGATAAGATTATCTTTATGAATTTAGGATTAATGCCACCAAGCCCCATGAAATCAGATTTAAGACTTAACACTGCCACATATACTTGTTGCTGGGAAATATTAATAATAATAGAGTTACCCTTCTAGCGCCGAAGGTGCACTTCTCAGCTGGTCTGAGAAACATTTACCACTGCTCAGTGGCTCAGTTAAGACATGCAGACAGAAAATATAATGCAACATCTAAGAGCACAAAACATCAATAATATACGCGCATTGAAGTTATGGTGGAACAAAGAAACATACATACATGAACTCTGAAAACATTACACTCCTTTTTGTGGCAGTCGTGTAAAAAATCAAATCATGTCTGGAAAAGAGTTTTGGTTATTACAGAGAAGACAAAACCTGACAAAACCTGGATTGAAACCAAGAGGGTAGCTCAAAACAGAGTCCGATGGAGACCTATGCTCCCGAGAGGGGTGTAAAGCAGGATAATAATAATAAAGAGAAAAGAGATTTGGTTATTAAATTGTACTAAGTTGGGATCATTCACAATAAAAAGATCCCACAGTGTGGATTAAATTTTTGTGAAGTGGGTTAGAATGCAATTCACAACGGCTAAATTAAGGGACCGTAAGAAGTCTTTAAATTGATTAGTTGTTGACAACCAGCAAGATAACCCATATTAAAACCGCCACCCATTATTATGTGAGTCTGAGTATACTGGTGTCATATTTCAGCAATAACTGCCTCTAATGGCTGGTTTACACGTATTAAGTAGTTAAGTATTCCACTAAATTTTAACTTATTTTTAAGTGACTTAATTTTAAGTAAGCGTTTACAAGTTTTCAACATTTTAGTTAAGCGCTAATGATGGACGTCATACACTTAAAAAATACTGTAATTAAATTTGTTTTAAGTGAGATTTTGGATGGTGGATTGGTATCATAATATTCATAATATCCAAAAACTTTGCACAAAAAAAAATAATTATTATTTATTTTTACTTATAAAAAATTCTATAATTCGAGCTTCTCATATTCCATAAACATTCGTTCTTTAAATATTCCTCGACAAACCTCACATTTCAAAAAAAAAACTTCATTCACACGAACGCGACGATGTCAAACAAATTTATGCATCAAGTGTCAAGTAAATTAACCGAAAAATAGACAAAATTCTATTCTACTTGTTTACTTACACGCTAAATTTTAACTTGCAACTTATTACTAAATTCAATGTTTACATGCATTAAGTCACTTAAAATTAAGTTAAAATTTAGTTAAATACTTGACTACTTAATACGTGTAAACCAGCCATAAGGGACCACAATTAGATATAGGGGCGGTTCACCTCAGATTGAGCCACTAATTTTACATGAGTCGAATTATTTACAAATATAGGAACCTCACCACCAATCCTGCCAACACGATCGTTTCTTAATACTTTGAACTCTTTTAGACTAATTAAGGTATCACATCAAGAGAAATATTATTGAAAATATGCCGTTAAACTTGATGACGTTTTCCGAATCGCTTAAATGGCCATTTATAAGAGGACAAACAATTTTAGCACAAAATTTCAGGCGGACTCCTACTCTGAAAAATTACGTGACGCTTATCTTGTTCCAGAAAACTCAGTATTGAATTTTTTTTCAGAAGTGGTCATCCTTCAGTGCTACAGCATGATTATATCAAAACCCTGAAAGGAGCTTTTAGCCCTTCAATATTTGTTTTTAATATTTTAATATTTGACCATTTTACAATGTATTAAATTATCTGATCTTTTAAAAATAGTTCAATTAATGGTTTTGGATCAATAATGTCTCTACAAGGTAGAGGTCCGCTATATGCATGCACAAGTTCTACTATAAGTTCTACTAGAAGTTCTACTATAAGTACTCCCTTGCATGGCCAGACATGACCTCTTCAACTCTTTTTGATTAAAGATCTAGTTTGGTTTTCGTTGTCCATTTCTATCAATATTTGAGTTCAAATATTAAACAAATAATAAAATATAAAGCAGTATAATTTAATAATTTTTATAATATAATACCTAATGAAATAGTAATCGAAAGTTTTCGACAGCCTTATCTTAAAAAAATGAACTAATACAACATCCAAGAGTTGAAACACGAGAGTCACCGCTTCCTCCTCATACGTCCTCGAGTCTTCCCTTAACCCATCACATCATTTTTCAATGCTTCCAGCTAAGCTTACTACTAGACATTGCACCATGCCCTAAACGATATGACATATGACGAACAGGTAGTAGAAAGTGTGAAACCTGAGCTTAAAGTAACAAAATATTCAATACAAATCAACCTATTTTATTTCAATTCGTGCCACAAAATTATTGCTATAAGTAAAAGTATTGTGAAAAAATTAGACCCTGCATAAATTTGAAACTTACTTCTTTCATACCAACTTCATTTTATATCGGCAATATTCTTCGCCGACTGACACAATACAGTGCCCAGATATCAAGCACAACAGGTTACTGATCGACTGAGGGAGACTGTTGGTTAGGTGTGATTGCATACATTTATTAGACACTATAAACCAGTTGAAGAGTGCGCTTGAGCATAGGGATACTCGGTTCTTTACTCATATGAGTATTTGGCTTTCGATTCTACTAATATCAGTACTCGATACTTTTGACCAAGAGCTTTTACTCATATTATTACTTATAGGGTAGAATCGAGGACCGAGTACAATTTGAATTCAAGTAACTGCAAGTTTATCTCAGTCGTTAATATTTACCATATAAATGCTATACACAACAATGTAAATCAAATGGGTGACGTCAAAATAAAACATTTTAAGCGTTTTGAAATAAAACACTTTCAAAAGTTGACATTTGCAGTGAGTTAAGGAGAGTTGAGTGCCGTTTACATCCCAAACGCAAATTGGAATTTTTCTACCGCATAGAAGTTGGTATGCTTCCTTCTCTATTCACCAACGAGGAATCCAAGTTCATGCAACAGAGAGAGCACCAATTTTGCGTTTCCACTTTGCTTTTGGATTGTGAACGGGCCTTTTTAGGTTTGAATTTATATCCCATGTAAGCTACATAAGTTTTTGTAATCGATCCCAGCCGGAAAACGAGTAATGCATACGCTAAAGCAGGTCGCAGGTATAAGACAAGACAACCCTTCGTTGAAAATGTCAATGCCAAAGCAAAGGAGGACAAATTTGCAAGTTTTTGTTCTATGTCCCTGAAACACATTCTCTCGTGGGAGAACAGTAACCTGTAGTAAGCCATAATAAATTGAAAAATTATAATTTTTATTTTTTTTCCGAATAAAAGTGTGCACTTTATAAAAACCTAAGAAATATTTATTTCTAACTAGCTGGAACCCGCTGCGCTAAATAAAGGAAGTAGTAAAACATTCTTAGAAAAATAAGACGATCGAAGGATTATATTTGCAGCATAAAATTATGTATATTGAATAACAATAAAGCACTTCTGCCGTGCAAAGGACAAATGACCTATATGCATTATAGGTCAAAATGGCTTTGTACGCATTTGTTGATGTAAAATATTCATATTTAACCTTAAAAAAAATTTCAGATGATTGTACTTTTTAATTAAAAGTTATCACTTTGAACAGATACTTTATTTGCTTCGGTTTCATGTATTTTGGAAACTTTGATCGAAACGAGCTTTTTGCATATAGGTATTTTGCCCTTTACACGGCAGAATTTATCTAAAAAATAAAAACACAAAAAGTGAAACCAATTAAAATATTAAAATACTCTTTACTTGAGGAGCTGGCGAACAAAATCGGATATGTCTACAAAACTAAAAGAAAGGTTTGTTGGCCTCCTCAAACTCAACTTTATATGTCCTAAGTGTAATATTTAGCTATCGAGGAAAAATAGTTCGCGCTACAATAGTGGTAATTTTGTCGTAGGCCGATTGTTGTTCTGCAACTAAAAGGGTTTTTTTTTGCTACGGCAAATGTACGGAGGTCTTCAACATCGAATTGTTATTTTCTCTCAATAAATCTTACTCATAAATATCAAAAGGAGAGGTTTTTTGACGCTACCATTCTTAGTTCTTCGTTGTTGATGGCTAGTCATATTTCTTTAATTTTAATCAAAGCTTCATTAAAAATACTGACATCACCAATCGCTTTCTCGTACCCAAAACTCCTAAATACAAAATCTCAGCTCTACAACAGGGATCTGGTCCGGCCTCTCGCAACTGCTCTCTCCACCGGTCCCGATTCTGAGCCTATGGCATCCAGTTTGGCATCTCTAAGCTCTGGGCGTCGTGGTCTACGCCATCCTACCTGTGAACGTTGGGTCTCCGCCGCTTCCTTCTTATCCATTATATATAAGTCCCACATTTCCGCTTCTCCTTACTATCTTTTCAAAAAAACCTTGTTGATCAATTGTTGATCATACACACATTCATTTTTATATACATATATATAGATATTTGCGATGTGAATATTCAATATTACTGTAAATATTAAAAAGTACTCATAGATTCTCAAGGAATCGAGTACTTTTGAACCAGTAAAAAGAATTCATTGAGGAATTTTCTTTAGATTCTACCCATGGATATTTACTCTAGTACCCTCCACCGATTCCGTATCCCTACCTGAGCATAACATTACTGGGCTGTACATTAGAATTGAATAACAACTGGACTTTCCCTTTATGGTTCTTACTTAAACGATAGTCAATTTTAATATTTCCATTTCCATCATATTTTGTACAAATACTATCTAATTTTAATATTTTCAACTGATCTATAGTAGATATTGCTTGTATTTGCGTATCGATTACCACTGCCAGACCTAATTATAACGGCCTAATTTTATAAAATTTCTTAATGATCATGTTGACGTCAATAAGCTTCGATGGGCACCCTAACGAAGTCGATATAATATATAATTTTATTGCGAGTTTTCGTGCGAAGAAAGTAACTACACACAGATATGTTATATACTTGCTTCCAAAAATAGTGTAAAAATACTCTAAAAAGTTAAACATATGTTGACATTTTTGATTTGTTCATTACAACAACTTCCCTATAGGTTAAGAAGTTAATAAAAATGTTCATATGCAGTGCGCATCAGAAAAATATGTGAATATGCAGTAGGAGTCAGCGAACAAATTAATGGCAATACATACTTTTAGCTACGCATGTACTCTTTCGTTTTTCTATTATTTTCAAAAGAATTACTCTCTACCTTGTTCCCATAAACATGTCTGAATTTATGCTTGCCTAACGTCCCCTGACATTTGTTTAAGGGAAAATAGAAAAAGTACTATCTCGAAACTGAGATTATTGTCAACACTAACATTTGGGGATGATTACTACCAATGGCGCCAAATTTATCAGTACTTGTCTGGACGTAAAAGTGTGAAGGTACATAACCCTTACTTCAAACCAACTATGACAGTCTCTTTAATATCCGGTGAAAGAAGTTTACCGCTGTTTAAATAAAGGAACCAAAGAAGCCTTGAACTAACGCCATCAGACGCCATCAAAGGCTATTTCCCGATTTTCAATCAAAGTTTACTCGGTGATTACCTAACGTGAGCGCTTTCAGTAAGTAAACAAAACTCAGGACGCTAATCATGTGGCGTTGTGATAATAAGACTTGAGTTGACACTTTAAATTAGATGTGACAACTGGTCATAAATCATCAGAAATTAAATTCCCGTGCCCCTCTATGCAGTAGAGCACATTTTGTCCAATGCTACTTATAACTTGAAAAAATAACACCATTGTTTAACCGAGACTCGTATATCGTTACACAATTTCTCCAAGAAGCGTGAACTGCATATGAAGGCGTTGCGCCAGTGTGAATATTAGTTAAGAGCCCGCAGTGTCCAGTGTCCACATTGATCCATCAGTCCAGCATGTTTACACCCTGACAGATGGTCAGTGTCAGTCATGACCAGAAATCGGTTGGATTGCCTGGTATCATGTTCCTCATCCCATCAGATTCGTCCGTGCAACCAGAATGTCAGACGAAGCTGGACAAAATTCCCTGAAATTAAGAGTCCTCGCCTTGTCAGGGGGATTTTGGCTCAACGGGGGTGATCCACCCAAAGGGTTAATTTCAAGACAATGACTTGACGAAATTCCTAATCTGTCATTTGTCTCTCAATTTATAGTGATTGACTTGGCCTGACATCTTGGCGTTTATTTGTTTTATAGTTACGTGCCCGCGTGTGAGTGCCGCTCTCGGAGTCCACTTAAGCCGAAATTTCGGAGTTCTGGCCGTGGGCCGTCTTTAATTGAAATCCAACTGACAGCGGGAATGGATCTCGGGGCAATCTTTATTTGCTTATTAGTCACGATTTATTAGAAGAAGAACAAATCAAATTCCCTCCTCAGAGTACATTATTGGTCGTTGAGGATTGAGCTTTTATAGTTTCACAGGGGGTGGTAGATTTCGAAAGGCAGTGAGGTCCGTGAGGAACTGACATGAAATTAACATGAATAGAACAAGTTACCGTTCATTCCGTGTCTGCCTAGGTGTGCATGCTTCACAGCTAACGGAAAAATTATTGACCGTTTGGAGATGTATACCTTTGTAGCCAATCTGATGTGTGCCAAATCATTATTTATGTATCAACTACGACAGAGCGAGGGAGTCCCGATAAGTGCTGCTTCATTTGTATTGTTTACTCTTTTCCTAAATGAGTTTTAATGAGGGAATCTAAAGTACCAAATGAGAGGGTACTTCACTGACGAGGGTATAAGGGAACATTAATTGACCTGATATCCGCATGATATCAGTTATCTTATCTAAACTTTGCCAAAAAAGGGCGGGTGGGAAAATAAACCATTTCGCCATTTCATTTGCATTAAAACGTGGGAAAATTTTGGCGCAAGGGTTAATTTTCGTTGGTGTTTTTGGGGACGAGAATGTGTGTTTCCTTTACATCTATATCACACGATAGTCAATGAAAACCGTTTCGTTTATTTTGTTTTAGGAGATAGGCAGCAGGTGGGGGCATTTTACCCCTTATTTGTTTTAGTAATTTGTTTATAATATATTCAATATGAAATGGTATGGGTTGAAACTGTTGAGTCATTATTGGATGTTTTTAGAACATAAAATTTTAGAATAATGCCCGATTATTTATTATCAAAATTATAATTATTATTAACGAAAACAAATTCAGTTGACTTACCTGAATGAAATCTCGACGAAATGTTACGATCTCTGAGTATTATAAACGCAAGAAAGGACATTCGGAAAACATCATCATCATTTACCAGCGTGAGGCTTTTTCTTATACGATGCCATTCTATTACTCTCTGTTTTTAACCACCCTGAATTATCTCCTTAAAAATAACATGAATCTGGTGTTGTGAGGGTGCTATACCTTGGTTTAATGGCTTAAAACAACATTTGTTATCTGGAGTCTTGAATCGTCTATTACCGACCTGAAATCCGGCCTGACGATCCTAGCCACCTCAGTGTTCGTGTAACGATGTCTTAACCGTTTTACAGTTGTAAAAGTTTCTTTGTTTGTCATTGCCTACACCACTATAAGTAGTGAGTGGCCCTAAAAATTGCTCAATTTTCAATCGTCAATCTTCTAATGATGATATCTTCGATATAAGAGTTTAAAATTGACTGTGCTTTTTGATTAATATCATGGTCCATTCGCCTTTTGCTTTCTTTTGCTGACAATTAAGGTACAAACAGAATGGCACGGCGACCGTGGCGGCGGTGGTGTCCGTGACGGACAAAACGTTTAAAATACACGCACCACCATACCTATATGCTAACATAATGACTTGGAGGCGGTAGCCGGCACAGAGAAATTAGAGCAAATCCGAATTCTGCCGCCGCCACCAAGTGATACCAACCATTGAAAACTGATTTAGTACACATTTAGAACACATTTTTTGTTTTCAACTGCTGTCTGCCTGCAATTTGACAATTTGGCCGTGGCGCTGTTTGGCCGTTATTTTCAATTTAATTCGTGAGTTTTTTTTAGTATTTTAAATAATTTAATGCAATTTATTATATAATGGCAAAAAGGAGTAATTTATAAATTATGGGGCATCAGAAAGACTGTGTTGCAGGTATTTAAATTAATTTTTATAATAAAATCAAACCAAAATAGTCAACAGTAAAAAAAATTTCTTGTCTTTATTTAGCAACTCAAGATGAATTAAATGGAAGTTTATTAATTTAAACTTTTGGAGGTACTTCAAGGTACTGTGATGTTATTCATTTTCTAATAAATAGTAATAACTTATAACTTTAATTATTAGTGAAAAACAATGATCCAAATGTACGATACGAAAATATTGAAAATAACTTAAATTTTTAATTGCAGGTAAGATCAAAGTTGCAATTAATAATCATGTGTTTTTACAAAACAAATAATTAAAAAAGTTTATTCTGTACTCATGAAATTATATTTACATTAAAAATTTCAAATTCGTGTATTTTAATTCCGTCGTCCGTTAATTTCCGTTAAATTTCCGCGTCGCCATTCTGTTAGCTAAGGCGGAATCTAAATTCCGTCGACGGCCACCGCCACGGTCGCCATGCCATTCTGTTTCTACCTTTAAGCTTACTTTTTAGAGGAGTTTTTCATTGTAAGAATAAGAAACAATAAACGTGTAGTAAATCAGTTTTCGTGTCGCGATTTGTAATTTTACTGAACATTTGCACTGTGAATTTACATATTTTTTATTTCGTTTATCGAAATTTTTTAAAATTTTACACTTTTGATGTAAAAACTAACATATTTAGCTCGATTCGAGAAAAACGCAATCAAAGTTTTCAAAATACTTCAAACCGAAGCATCCAAAGTGATAACTTTTATTTAAAAGGTACAATCAGTCTGAAATTTTCTTTAGGGGTAAATATGAATATTTTATATCAAAAAATGCATACAAAGCCATTTTGACCTATTTTCCCCTTGCACGGCAGAGACGACATTGATATCATTGGAAGAACGTCAACAGCCGAACAAGAAGCTTTTACCCAGATTGAGCGGGCGGATGGAAAGCTGGTACCGCACATCAACGAAAGCAAAACAAAGAACACCGTTGCCTCGTCTGCAAGAACACCTAACATTGGTCCCACGATCAAGGAAGAGGAACACGAGTTAGAAGTAGAACGATAATAATCAATAAAGCCTTCTATGGTGCTACTATATTAGACCATGGTCTTACCGTTACTCACCTCTTCGTGTCGTGTGCGCCGTGCTCGACAGGAAAATCGTTCGGAGAATTCGCTGGTTTGCGAGAATAGTGACGCAACTGACGTAGTGACATAGAAAAATTAAGAAATGGAGAAACAAAACAACACTATGAAAGAATGTTAACAGGAAAGCTAGAGGAAATAGCAAGGAGTCTGGAAATGGAAAATGATCTGAACGTGATGTGGAACTCGATAAAAGAAAAAATCACAGAGACAAACAACAGTGTATTAGGCACACAAAACCAAGAGAGAAGGAGGCACTGGTTTGATGATCAATGCAAGAGAAGCATTGAAATAAAAAACCAAGCAAGACAGGTGTACCTAGAAAGAATGACCAGAGGAAACCACGAGAGATATGTAGCGAGGTGTGGGAGAAATACTTTAGAGACTTCTTCAAAGAGAACATAAACCTAACACAGGGAGAAGCAGACAACCGTAGTACAGATGATCCAGAAAACGATACGCCAGATCCTACAATAGAAGAAGTTGCAAATGCCATAGCGAAACTAAAAAATCATAAGGCTCCAGGTCCAGATGGCATACCCCCGGAAATCTTAAAAAATGGTGGGGAGAAGTTATGCCATGTTTTACATAGCCTCATCGTAAAACTATGGAGAAGCATAAAGTTGCCAGAAGAATGGCTTTTAGGTACAATAGTCCCAGTCCATAAAAAAGGTGAATTGATGAACTGCAAAAACTACAGACCAATATCTTTGTTGAACACAGCGAAGTATCAGCCTTGATGATCATAGTGTGGAAATTGTAGAAAACTTTATCTATTTAGGGACAATGCTTACTGCAGAAAATAAGATAAAGGACGACATCCATAGACGCATCGTAGCCGCAAATAAAACCTATTTCGCACTAGTCCCGGTCCTAAAAAACAAAGAAATTTCAAGACAGTGCAAGGTCAGACTATATAAAACATTAATCCGCTCAGTTCTATGCTATGGGTCTGAGGCTTGGGCATTGACCCAACAAACAGAAAATCAACTTAAAATCTTCGAAAGGAAGATCTTAAGAAGAATATTTGGTCCTGTAAGGGTTAACCAGAACGAATGGCGCGATCAAGAAATGTATGCCGAAATAAATATAGCTACATACATAAGACTGAATAGACTGCGATGACGATGATGACGAGCTTCAGAAGATAGAATGCTAGCCAGGATTTTTAATGGTAGACCATTAGGAAGAAGAAGAGTAGGACGACCAAGAAATAAGTGGATAGATGACGTGCTAGCAGATAAACGGAAATTTCGTATAACAAATTGGAGAGAGCTAGCAAGACGTAGATGTGACTGGAAGAGGAGACTTCGAGAGGCCCGAGTCCTGCAAGGACTGTAGCGCCATCCAAGAAGATGAAGAAGAGTGACGCAACTAAACATGATTGATTTTAGAGAATGATATTTTTAAATTTTTTTATAAATTACTCCAGAATGTTTTGTCTCAAATGAATAATGATAATATATCTTTCTAACGATAGTTGACGCGATAGCGGCGATGCGTGTCTGTTTACTATAAATTATCAAAGATTGTTGGTCATTTGGCATATTTAGTTTAATTTTACAGAATTTTGAATTGCGTCGTTATTCTCGCAAACCAGTGAATTGTGGGCCCCTTATGTGAGGAAGAACGATTCCGGAAACGACGAGATCTACAAGCGGTATCTCGACATAGATTTTGGGAAGAAAATAAAGCTCGGTAGGTTCCTTTCTTTTATGTGGTAACGTCAAGCTTAGGAATCACCCTTTGTACTACTAGTCCATCATGTCTTTCAAGTCATGGTGCAATGTCTAGAAGTAAGCTTGATGTGAAGGATAGAGGAGAAAGGATAGGTTAGGGGTCTAGAGCGTGCGTAAGTAGATGTCGATGAATGAACCTTGCGTTTGAACTCTGACATGTTATATGAGTTCGGAAACACCGAAGACAGTTCCACAATCGAGTTGTTCTATTTATAAACGAACTTCTGAACCGTAATGTGCGCGAAGATGAGGGGTGTAGTTGCAGTGTTGGCAAGAGGTTTCTAATTTCAGTGGAGCAGTCGCTTTGGTAGTAGCGGTAAAACTTGCTGAGGGTTGCTACATTCCTACGGTGGCTTAAAGAGTCGATGGAGGAGCAAATGGTGCAATCGCCAATGAGTTTGACGGCGCGGTTTTGCGCCCGCCCAAATTTACGAGCTGTATTCAAGGCGGGCCGAATGTAGGACTTGTACATTATAGCCAGGCCCGGGGTAGTTGGCTGAAGAAGGAACTTGCATCTCTTGAGGAGTCCCTGCCATTGATAAGCTTGTTTGGCGATTTGGAATATGTGATTATTCCATCGCAGATCCGAAGATAAGGTTGTGCCTAGGATGTTAAGAGATCGGTCAGCCAATACATTCTTTTCATTGAATGGGCGCTGCGCTTGAGAACCGGGGGTGGCGTATCAGTTTCAGGTAAAGAAGAATTTGAGGCGAACAGAGATGCTAATAAATCGGCCTTGGATTTGCTTTCTGTTGTCACCTCCTTGTCATAAATGAATGGAGGGGTTGTGGAAGAGATAAAATTCTCCTTGATGGAGGTTACCAAGGACCAGAAGTTTTTGCTGCCTACGCGTGTGCTGAGGATCTTACTTCTCAACTTGTCGTAAAATGATGATTTGACCTTCCTGATGGTGGAATTACAGGAGTTTCCTGATTTGATATACTCACGCCGAAGTGACTCGTTTGGGGAACATGTGTACGCTCTATATGCGGGGTCCTTAGGCTACGGTTACTATGCATGCGAATTCTGACGAAAATGTGTTCGGACGAGTACGTCCGAAATTCTCGTCAGAACAAGGTGGTTACACTCTGCCCGTTTTCTGATATTCTGATAGTCAGTACGTTTCTGCTGCCTAGCAAAGATGGACAAACTTGATGAATTTTATTTTCTTGAAAGTCCATTACTAAAGTTATTGTTGTTAAATGATGGAAAAACAGAGCATGTCAACCAGTTATTTTCTAGTAGAGATGACAAAGGAGAATTTCAAATGTTATTTCAAGAATTGTGGGACCAACCAGAAAAGTTTTTCGAGTATTTCAGGATGAGACCAGCAACATTTGACTACATACTGAATGGGATAGAAGAAAACATCAAAAAGTTCTCCAATTTTCGTGAATATTTCGTCAAAACAAAGGCTGGCTGTAACTTTAAGGTAAGAAAAAGTTGTGGTAATTTTTGTCTCTCATATCCCACAAACACCTGTACTCGAACACAAAACTTATTAATTTATCATTATCCATGGTGACTCCACTAAATCACTCGAAATTCAACCCAAAAATCACCCAAAACAGACGCAGGTCGAACGAAAAAAATCAAACTTTTTTGAACGCTTAACTGGTTCTGACGACGTCGTGCATGTTCTGACGTGTTCGCCCCTGCCTGCGTAAACACTGGGCCAAGTCAATAATGCACGTTGCGCGAGCAAATGACTTATTCAGCTACAGACTTCCAATTGCTGAAGAAGTCATTTGCTCGCGCAACGTGCATTATTGACTTGGCCCACTATCATTGAAAAGCAGGCGTTTGTTTTTTCGGACGAGTGCGTCAGAACACGTCCGAACACATTTTCGTCAGAATTCGCATGCATAGTAACCGTAGCCTTAGCTTTAATTGCGTTCATACACTCCACATTGAACCATCTATTTGGCCTAGGCTTTATAGATTTGGTAGAATGACCCAGCGCGAAAACTAGCGAGGGGTTACTCTGGTAACCCAAGAATTCTTTAATGATTTATGCAACTGCCTACATGGTAATCGAAAAACTGTACTGGAGATTTAGGTTAAGTACTTACCGCCCTAGGACATCCCTATGTAAAAGTAACCTATTATTTCATCACAAAGGTAATGGGTCCAACTCATTACCACCTCGCTTACATAGCCATTACATTTCCCGATGGGGAGGAATGAACAAATACACTCAACAAATACATACAAAGCGCGGCATAGTTTGCACTGGCAGCGCGGAAACACAAATTCCAGTCAGTGGCTTGGAAAAAGCGAATAAGTCCCAACGAGTTGGCTTTCCCATAGTGCCAGACAGTTCTTTTGGGAACTGTGCCGGTTGGAGTAGAAGATGGATATAGGAAATTAGCGCTGATTAGCTTGTGGTTCGAGTTGCCAAGGGGTGAGCTAACCTCGACGGAGTATCGAGTTGGATGAATTGTAAGAAATAGGTCAAGGAGATGGCCTCCGTGATCTTCAACGTCGGGAACTCGAGTCGCACAGTTCACTATTTGGTGCAAATTATTTAAGTCTGCAAAGATCTCTGCGTCTTTGCCAAAAACACTGGTGCCATTTGAGTAATTTAGCCACTCCACATTATGAACGTTGAAATCAGCCGCAACAATGATTTCACACTCCGGGTGAGAAAATAAAAACCCGGAGATTCGTTCAGAGAGAGCATCGAAGGCTAACGTCGAGGCCTCATTACTTATATTAGGACTTTTGTATAGAAAACAGAAGAATATGACGTGGCTACGAAGAATTATTTTAATCCATATATGATTAAATTCAGAAGGTGTAAGGCACGTCATTCCTAATATACATGGCGACTCCCCTATGGCGACTCCCCTATGGCACTAAGGTATACCAAGTCACCTGAAATCGATCGAAATCAGCATCGGCGACTTAAGTTTCACTTAGTGCGAGAATGGCCGGGGCATGGATATGGAGGTGGCACATTACAGGGAAGAAGTTCGCAAGATGACCCCTGATATTACAAAAAAACAATAGAAAAATCTTTGTTTTTGTTTCAGGGCGATGCACCCATCGGGGCTAACGGGAACAGCCTTGCTGCAGTGTTATGCATGCTAAAGCAAGACGATGGGCCCCAATGAGAGGGGGCCTACAAGCAATTGCTTGTTCTGCTTGTTGGTAAACCCGGCACTGGCTGGCCGATAAGTGCAGTAGGCAGGATAAGATTAACCTCCTCGGAAAGTTGTCTGCGGTGAGATCTATGGGGTGCGACAACTAGGGAGACCCAACCTCCGCTGGAATGATGTCATATGCCACGACGCTCAGATCTTAGGGATGCCAATGCCAAACTGGATGACATCGGCTCAGAATTGGGACCAGCGAGAGGCCACGACCAGATCGCGGTTGTAGAGCCGACATAGAAGAAGAGGAAGTTAAAGTTAAGTATGTGCACGGTATACAGACACAAGGTAATTTAAGAGACTGAATATCGTTTTAGTGCGACGTCACTCAGTTACCTCTTCCCATATAAAATCGAAATTGTTGTTGTTGTTTTTCTGCACGGTATACAGAAACAAGGTAATGTAAAAGACTGAATATCGTAGAATATCGTATTAGTGCGACGTCACTCGGCAAGTCTTCCCCATACAAAATCGAAATTGTTGTTGTTGTTTTCTGTATTAACCTTTCCCGGTGACGTCGCCTTTTTCTACGATATTCGCACTTACGATAAATTATTTCGTCTTTTACATTACCTTGTTTCTGTATACCGTGGTTTTTCTGCATTAGGTCATGGGGTGACGTCACATTTTTCTACGATATTCGAAGCTGTCAGTCTCTTTTACATTACCTTCTTTCTGTATACCGTGAGTGACTTCAATTTATTTGCCGTGTTTTTTTAATCTGTTCTATTCTGTTCTGTCCTGGAAGATTAAAAAACGGCAAGGGAAATTTTAATTTTTATTTACATAAATTACGGCTTTGGGCATTTTAATATTGCATAAACATCGGTTTTATTTATCTCTCCATTAATTTTTCTCGTTTTTCATTCAGTAAACAAAACATTTTACTTTATTTGTCAACTGTCAAGTTAAAAAACGTATGTGAGAAAAGGGAAATTTAAAATTTCCCTTTGTGCTCTATAGGCCGTGTTTTTTTAATGAACTGGGTTTTGAGAGCTTTTGAGTTCATTAAAAGAACGGCAAGGGAAATTTTGCAAAACCTCAACTGAATCTATCTTCAGGCTATTTATCAAAAATAGCTGAAACGTCAATTGTCGCCGTCGGCATTTGTGATTTTCATTTCAATACCAAGTTTGATTTTCTAAATATCCAGACACGTATGAGATAGAAGGATATTATTGTTTAGGGCATAGAGAACATGTTTCACAAATTAGTCTTTTCCCTGTAGAATCCACTGATTACTTGCTATCAGTGTCTGGTGATAAAACAATTAAAACATGGAATTTCAAACGTGTCTTAAAGTGCGAGAATTTGAAGTTCCCGCCCCGGGAATGAGATTTCAAATTCGGAAATTATCTGAAAATGTTTCCTATATACATAGTTTGCCAGTTGTTTCAACCGAATGAGAGCTTGTACATAATATTATATGAATTGACATATCCAGAAGATGACTTCCAGTCGCGGCTAGTTTCGGTTATAAATTGGGATTCTGAAATCATTTCACATTAATGTTATGGTACAAGAGAATTTGCACGTAACAGTAATGCGAGATAATAGATTAGACATCGAACGCGAGCTAAGAAAAAAACACACAGTGACGGCTTATTTGTTATTATTTAAATCAATTTAATAAACAAAGTGGGCAAAATATATATTTTCTTTATACTGGCTACTGGCTTATAAACGAGTTTACTTTCTAATTTCTTTTCTTAGGGCTTTCCTGAAATCTTCTTGAATACCTTCTCCCACAACTTGTCCAAGACTTTGTAGTGCATTTAAATCTTTCTCTAACTTATCATATTGTTAAGTAAGCTCCTTTAGTTTTCCCATTCTGTAAAATACATATATCAAATTAGTTTTCATAAAACTTAGTTATCCTAATACTTACAATTTTGTGTCTTAATAACTGAAACTCACTTATTTACAAAACTTAAATGACGTTTCTCCTCCGGCTTGAAGTTGGCCGCATTTTGAAAAGCAGGGAAATTTTAAAATTTCCCAGTAACCCAGATAAAAGAACTAGAAAACCCAGATAAAAGCTGGGTTTTCGATTTTTGTATGGAAACTCAAAAGCTCTCAAACCCAGTTCATTAAAAAAACACGGCCATAGTGTTCTTGATAATAATGATAATTATCGGGGACAAGACTTTTGTATGGAAGCTGTTCTGTTCAGTCCTGGAACAGATTAAAAAAACACCCCTATTATTAAATTATTTTTCAGTTATTGTTGTTAATTTTTAACAATAATATTGTGCGATTGAAAGGAATATTTTATTATTTCTTGATTTTTTCGAAAGGCCCACAGGCACCAGGACCTCAAAAACATGTTAAACAATTTGGCAACAGAAAGTAGTTTGGCAGGCTTAAGGCTAAATCCGACGAAAACTAAAGAAATGCGAATAAATGCAAACTCCATTGAACGCAGAGCGCTGAATAATCGGTAACATAATTACCGAAAATGGCGGGGCAGAAGAAGATGTCAGTTCCAGAATAAATAAAGCAAGAATCGCATATGCACGCCTGTTCCGCATATGGAGATCGACGGAGATATCAACTAAAATCAAATTACCGCTGTTCAGGGGCGGATGGGCAACATCTTAGCGGCCCGGGAAATAATATTTGTCGGCCCTTTTTTTAATTTCCGGATATGGCTTAAATATACATTTACAGGGTGTTACGCAATTTTCCTTTAAAATCCTAAGACCTATTTTTAACTTCCCAGTAGGAAGTTATTGTAATCGGTCCGAAAATCGGATTCGAAATTTTCAATGTATTTACACGTTTCATGGTCCCAATAGCATTTTAAGCAAAAATTTGAGAAGAAATATGTGTGTGTGTGTGCGTACGCATGGGGTCATTTTTTCCTGCACGATTTCGCGCGAACCGAAAAAGATATCGACTTCGTTAAGGTGCCGTTCGAAGGGTATTAAAGGACGTTTGAATTGAAAAGATAAAAATCGGTCGAGCCGTTTTTTTGATTGAACGACTTAAGTGATTTTTGTACCGGCACGATTTCGCGAGAACCAAAAAAGATTTCGACTTCGTTAAGGTGCCGTTCGAAGCATGTTAAAGGACATATGATCTGAAAAGATTTTCATAAAAATCGGTCGAACCGTTTTTTTGTTTGAACGACGTAAGTGATTTTTGTACCAGCACGATTTCGCGCGAACCAAAAAAGATACCGACTACGTTAAGATGCCGTTCAAAGCGTGTTAAAGGAAGTATGATCTGAAAATATTTTCATAAGTTTCGAGTCGTTTTTTTGTTTGAACGAATACTGGGAAGTTAATCTTGTGGACCGAAAGGGTCAAAAGCCACATCCCAACTAGTTTTCATTTACACACAAGCGCGAGGCTATAGCAAAACCCGACTGGCGGAAATCGTCAACAATCTAGTAATCGAAGTGCTAAAAACACAAATTTCGTATTTTGTAATAGAAATTGCTACGAATTATTTCTGTAGCAAATGAGCAAACTACAAAAACCTGAAAATAAAAAAATATATATAAAAAGACGTTTTTCATTCAGAATTTGTAAATTTTTTAAATAATCATTAAAGCCCCAGAAAAATACACCTCCCTCTAGCAATACGCAGTCGTGACTGATTAAATGAAAACAAGTGATTTGATAGGAGGAGCTAAATGAAGCTTTTGTCAAGCCGAGTTTGAAAACATCTATACCACAAAATAAACAAAACATAAAAGTTTTAGAGTTATTTATGGGTAGTCGGAAGAACAAATATAAAAACTCAATTTTTTGCTGATTAATTCACAGGCCTGCGCAATATAACTTTTATATTCCCCTTCGAATAATTATGTTTTTTTGTTAATTATTTAGGTATGTGGAATTAAAATACACCGCTGGTTCTTTTATACCACATCGAGATTTAATTTGATTGAAGAAATGCATGAGTTTAGTTACAAAATTAACAGCATTAGAGCCGGCTTAGACGGTGCGCTTCAGCGCATGTGCCTCACGATCGTTTGTTGATGAAGGGAGAAGTGGCGATGATGAGAGGTACCACCCCATTTTTCACTTTACCCACAAAGTTCGTGAGGCACAGGCGCACCGTCTAAACCGGCTCCTAGTTTTAAACAAGACTTAAGAAACTAGATTACCTACATCAAGCACATTTATGATATCTTTTTCTACTTTCTTCAAAGCTCCTGTTCCATTTTTTTCTCCTGTAGTTCCGATGGAAGAAAATCTTTTTCTCTCTTCCTGTACCAGTACCAATAAAAGCTCGTTGTAGCGCTTAGCAATTTTTTTTCTTTTAATCATGAACCGAGTAATTCCGCGGCATCTTTCGGAAGATTGAGATCTCTTACCAAATCATTTAATTCAAATTGACAAAATATTTGAGGTATTTCATTGCACTCATACTCATCGTAAAAATCTGAAATGTCTTCTACAGCCTCTTGAGAGAGTGCTAATGATGAGCCGGCAGTACGGCAAAACTCTTGGTCATCGGGATCTTTGTACGTAGATAAAATCACAGAACGAACATTAGGATTCGTTATTTTTTTTTTAATTTTAACATTAAATTCTTTTATGTGTGAACTGCAAAAGTAACAATCATCAATATAATTTTGTGGTTCCATCCAAATCGTTGGAGTCTTCAAATTAAAAGAATGTGATTCTCCGTTTGATGATATACCAAGTTCACGTATACAAGTTGAACACATTTTATGAGGCCCCCATTTCTTGTCTTGGTTTTTTATCTTAATTTTAAAATAACTTTCATACAGTTGTTCGATAGATTTAGAAATATTTTGTTGTTGTTACATAATTTCCACATATGTAGCAGAAGTTATCAGGAGAATTAACACATTTTTGAGGAGCCATTTGTAACGCTTTTTTACTTTAACCACACAAAAATTACAAAAATATATTAGCACAGTCGACACACGAAACTGAGGGTACATGAATATTTAAATGTCAACAGTACTATTAAACCATATTGTTAACAAAGGAATTGGACGTTAACTCTAGTCATACTAAGATTTTGAAAAAATTCCTTTTCTCAGAAAATTTATGTGATGGAAAATTTTTAATATTTTTTTCATAGCTAGGGACCAATTAGCTACAGAAATTATTACTCAATTTTTTTAGGGGAAAACCATCGCAGGCCTGTGTTATATAGGCAAATAATAGTTTAAATTACAGAAAAAAATGTACAAAAATCCTACAAAAATTTGTTAAGAAAATGAAAAATTCATTCCGGTTTTTATTTACGGTAAGTAAATGTTTATGTAGATAGGTTGGTAGATCACTTAGACGTACTTTCAGCCACCGGCCCTGCGGGCGTCTGAACAGCCGGCCCACCGGGAAATTTCCCGGTTCGTATTATGGCCCATCCGCCCCTGCCGCTGTTCAACTCCAACGTTAAGGCAGTTCTTTTGTATGGTTGCAAAACAAGGAAAGTCACCCAACTCATCACAAGGCGCCTACAAGTTTTCATCAACAGATGCCTACGCCGTATCCTAAAAATCTGCTGGCAAGATAGAATTACAAATGAAGAACTACAGCACTGTGCCGGCCAAGAAAGGATAGACGACCAAATCAGGCGAAGCAAATGGAATTGGATTGGCCACCTAGACCTAGAACAACGTGGAGGAAAACCCTATTAGCAGAGGCCGCAAGGACTGGGAGATCCTGGTCAGAGCTGAAAGCTGTCAGGCAAAACAGAGTCCGCTGGAGGGCAACTGTTTCCGCCCTATGTCCCATGAGGGATTTTAGACCAATAAGAAGAGGAAGATTAGAAATTAAAATAAAGATTAAGTGACAACTAAGTTGGCTTGTGAATCGCAGTCGGAGCCTAAAAGAGCAAAGCTCGCGTATGTTCTTAAATACAGTGGACGGCATATCACAAAAAACAACAAGGTGTTCTTTAGATCGACACACTTAAAAAGGACTATTATTTTTCTGTTACTTTAATTCTGTATTTGGGATAAGAATTGTTAAATCCGAGCATATATGGCTTAACCTATCTAGATAATGTAGAGCAATCAATTAAATTTGTTAAAAAAAATCCCAAAGTTCCCAGAATTAATTTTTAAATACTCTTAGATAAGATCAGTATCAATTAAAAGATATACTTTAGAAAAACAGCTTAAGTCAGATGAGATATCAGATTCCGGATTTATCATGGGTTTTCGCTCTTTGCTCTTTTTAAAAAAAATTGCTCTTTGCTCTTAGTAAACGAAAAAATATTAATCTTGATTAAATTTATCTGATAAAATTCATATGTGAACAATTGTAAAAATAATAATATTTGCTCCTTATGTTTTCAACTCCTTCATTAGTTAACCAATATATGGGGCTTCATTTCAAAGCAAGTTCACCTACTTCATTTTCATCATAGTTTTTTTTAGATAATACGATCCGTATTCATTTCTAATTATTTTCATATCAATATTTATTCGATTGGCCATATTTCAAAAATCTTCACAGCTGGTGATTGTAGGCCAATATATATTTCCAATGTCGTACCAAGATTTATTTAATATGGCTTTTTAGCTTCTGCTTATCTACGGCTCTATGCCTTGAGCCATAAAAAAGAATTGCTCTGCAGATTTGTTTCATCTTGGTCAAGGCTACCCTCCTTTTTGTAATTTAGAGTGTCAAAAACTTCGTCCAACATGGTTTTGAATAGTAGTTGTGGCAAAAATCAGAATTGCCTGTTTGTTGATTTAAATTAAACTAATCGGTCATTGCACCGTAATATACCACTTTGCAGGATTCACTATTATAATTTCCTTTACTTAGATTTATAATCTTCTTACCCTATCCCGCACATACAAAACCTCTCAATGTACTGACGGTATTTCACAGTCTCCTCGAAGATAGACGTGGCGTAGATAGACGTATCATTACATACTGGTCCGGAAGACGTGCATAAGACGGTGATTAGACTGTTCGTTCCTACGTACGTTCCTCACCAGCTTTTAGATGAACGGGGAAGTGGAGATGATGCCCCTCATCACCTCCACTTCCCCGTTCATCAATAAAACTTGTGAGGAACGTACGTAGGAACGAACAGTCTAATCACCGTCTAAGACTGCTTAATTCACAACTTTCGATTTATTCGAGTTAATTCGGAAATGCAGCCCAAATTTTTAAGAAGTACATCAGCGAAATTATTAGAGATCTTGATTTCGTATTCGCCCACTTAGATAATATACACTTATCGCAAGTAGATTTGAGTCAGAGCAGTTTATATAGCAGTTTAGCTCTTCGAAAATTTTGGCTGGACTATCGAGCTTGAAAAGTTCGTTTTCGGTGCAAACGAGATGAACTTCCTTAACTATCGCATTTGAGGCAATGGAAAATTTCCATCCACGGATCGAGTGACTATCAGTACTACGCCTGCCTAATTCCTTCAAACAATTGCAGAAGTTTTAGGCATGGTGTACTATTATCACAGATACATCCCAAATCTGGCTGAAATATACCAATCAAATACCACTTGAGATATATTTTTTCAGCCGCTCTCGTAACTTGAAGCACAGAAATTTTCGTTGACCCTCATAATTTCAAACAGAACTCCAACAAGTAAAACTACGCAAGCACAAGAGTATTGGTACAATTCGACGGTCAACATTGGCCACCACTTAATTTTCACTCAAAAAGCTGTGGAACGCCGAACTTCTCGCCATCTATGCGGCGACGAAATACTTCCGCTATTTCGCCAAAGGACAATAATTCGTGGTCTGCACTGACCACAAACGCCCTCCACACGAATCACGCTGGACGCCATCGTTTTTTTTTTCTTTTCTTGTGTGAGGTACTGGGTCCATAGGTACTGCGGCCATTCATTTGGCCTATTGTACTACACCCCTATACCTCATATTTTTAACCCAGACCGCTTGAACAAGTTCAGCAGTCTGCCTAGTGGCTTGTCGCTTAGACTTGAATAATCGAGCAGGGACTCTTCGAATAAAGAAACCCTGCTCCTCGCTATTGCGGGGCATTCACAGAGGACGTGGAGAGCAGACTCATCCTCCTCCAGGCAGAGCCTGCAGGTGGGGTCCTCCGCTTTTCCTATCCTCCATAAGTGGTAATTTAGGGCGCAGTGTGCGGTAATCAAGCCAACAAGTGTCCTGACATCGTTTCTACTGCGCCCTAACAATTTCTTGGCCGTGTTAGGAGACGGCCCAGGCAGGAACCGCTTAGAGTTAACCAATCCAGGCGCGGACCTCCAGCGTTCAGTATGTTTCATTAAAGTCCGATCGGCTAGGGCCCTTCGCAGCAAGCTGGTAGGTGCTCCGATAGCCGGCTCTGGACCGATGAATGCAATGTCAGAGCCCTGCTTAGCTAGGGCATCCGCTTTTTCATTGCCTTTGAAGCCCCGATGTCCCGGGACCCAGACAAGGGTAACTTGATTGAGAACGCCCAGCTCACCAAGAGCACGTTGGCAGTCCCAAACTAATTTAGACTTGGTCCTACGGGACCTTATCGCCCTAATTGCCGCTTGGCTGTCAGAGAAGATAAAGATCCGTTTGTTTTGGTAGGCCCTTCTTAAGTTCTCATGAGTGCATGCCAGTATAGCGTACACCTCTGCTTGGAAGACAGTTGCTAGGGTGCCTAAGCTCATCGCTCTACTGAATCTGGGGCTTTCGCTCCAGATTCCGGCGCCCACACCTATCTCTGTTTTGGAGCCGTCCGTGTACCATACTAGTCCACCCGGCGATACCTTAGGAAAGGTCCAGGTTAGCCTATCTTGTATGTGCACAGAGGGTTGCTTAAATTTTGAGATTTTGAAAGGCATGCAATCGGAGAGCATCCCCGCTTCCGAAATCCCTTCTATAATGTTGATAATTGTAGAATGTCCTCGCTCGAGACCAGCGCCCAGATAGCCATTCGCTTTCAGCCGCAGCGCCGCGTTTATCGCAGATTTCTCTACCTCAAGGTGGAGTGGTACCAGATTGAGGAGAGTCTCCAGTGCTGCCGTCGGGGAAGTGCGGATGGCTCCAGTGATGGAAAGGCAGGCCATTCTTTGAATTTTGCACAAATTGGTTATGAAACCCTTAAGCGCCGTTCTGTGCCACCAAACTAAAGCTCCATAAGTTACTATGGGCCTGACGATGGTGGTGTATATCCAGTACATGGTTTTCGGCTGCAAACCCCATATGGAGCCACAAGCTCTGCGGCAAGCCCACAGGGATCTGCGCGTTCTGCTCATCAGAGTATCCATGTGCTGGTTCCAGTTGAGCTTGGCATCTAGCGTCACTCCTAAATATTTGGCTTGTTGTGAAAAGCCTATAGTTCTACCTGCGAGTGTCGGCTCCGAAAGCCCCGGTAGTGATCGTTTCCTGGTAAAGGGAACGAGAATCGTCTTGTCGGGATTGACTTTTAGTCCTACGCTGTCGCACCAACTAGATACTAGATCTAGTGCCTGCTGCAGACGTCTTGACATGGCTCCTTCAGTTTCGTCCGTTACTACGATGACGACATCGTCTGCGTAGCCTTGGGCGAAAAAGTTGCGGCCGTTGAGTAGTTCCAGGAGTTCATCTACAACAAGGCACCACAGAAGTGGGGATAAAACTCCTCCTTGCGGACAACCTTTTGCTATAGTGCCCTCCAGAGACCCCTCAACATGAGAAACCATTAGTTTGCGAGTTCTCAGCATAGAGTCGATCCAGTCGCAGAAAGTGCTACTTAGACTTCGTCTACTTAGAGCCTTAGCTATAGTATCAAAGGATGTGTTGTCGAAGGCTCCTTCGATATCGAGGAAGGCCGCCAGCGCAACTCCTTTGTTTAGTGCTGCGCCTTCCAGCTTGAGCACCAGATTGTGCAGTGCCGTCTCAGTGGACTTGCCCACCTGGTACGCATGCTGATAGGAGCTTAGTGGTTGGCGTTGAAGATAAGTTTCCCTTATCATCCTGTCGACAATTTTCTCCATTGTCTTCAAGACAAAAGACGAGAGACTTATCGGCCTGAAAGCTTTAGCCGAGGTGTAGTCCGAACGCCCTGCCTTGGGTATAAATGTTATATTGACATTCCTCCAGACAGATGGGATATAACCATGTACGAAGGAAGCCCTGAATATTTTGCATAATAAGGGAGTGACCAGGTCGCAGCCCTCCCGTAACATAATGGGATAGATCCGGTCTGCTCCAGGCGACTTGTATGGTTTGAACGATCCTATCGCCTCCCTAATTGCTTCGTGATTAAACACGGCGTTTGCTTCTGTCCAGGCAGCTTTGGTCGCTTTAGAAAGTGAGCCTGTTAGTTGCCCAGCAGTAGCTGTATTCCCATTTGAATAAATGATTGTGCCTGGGAAGTGTGCCTGGAGCAATATTATCAAGGTTTCTTCCCTAGACTGTGTGAAAGACCCATCGGTTCTCCTAATAGATCCGAGATCTCCCGATGTGCCCTTTAATAAAGCCTTGTGGATCTTTGCTGAGTCTCGAATGTCTTCGATACTCTCGCAGAAATTCCTCCAGCTGTTTCTTTTTGCTCGTCTGATCGCCCTGTTATAGGTGGTTAGCGAGCCTTTATAACTCTCCTAGTTGCCGCTCTTCTTGGCTGCGTTGAATAGCTTCCTAGTGGCGGATCTCAACTTAGAGAGCTCATTATTCCACCATGGAGTTTTCCTGTTGCGCGTCCTCATCAGAAGGGGGCAGTTATTGTTGTAAGCAGCAGTAACTGCCTCCGTAAGGAAGTCCGCGGATAGTTCCACATCCATCGTAGATTTGATTGAGTGCATGGAACCCTTCAGTACGCTACTGAGTTCGCCCCGAAAGCCTGCCCAGTTTGTATATCTGGGATTCCTATATGCACTCACTCTTTCCAAAGACTCACCCACCATAAAGTGAATGTGTCTGTGGTCTGAGCACGATGGCTCATCTGAGACCCGCCAGTAACTCACGTAATTGGCAACGTGTTGAGTGGCCAGCGTAATGTCTATAACCTCACGTCTCCTACCTTTGTCGAAGGTAGGATCCGTGCCGCGATTTAATATGTCCAGGTTAGTAGTTAAGAGGTAATCAAAAAGGTATTCGCCCCTTTTGTTCACTCCGCTACTGCCCCAGGCATCATGATGGGCGTTCGCGTCACATCCTATGATGATCTGCAGACCGCTCCTGTTAGAGTGACCCACAATATCCTTGAGTTCTTTGGATGGTGGTGGGTCCCTGGAGTCGTAGGGGAGGTATGCTGAGCATAATATGATTATGCTTTTGCTGCCCCCCTTCTAATAGGTATCTTCACCACTGCCAGGTCTCTCGACGACTTGTCTGTGAGAGGAAAGCAGTTAGTGTTTTTGTTGTAGACTATACAGGTCCGAGGGTCACCGTCCACATCACTGCATGCAATGTTGTAGCCAGCTGCCCGCAAGCCCTGTATAGTACCGTTATTCACCCATGGCTCTTGTACAAGAGCCACGTCAACACCTTGGGTGGCTAGCACCCTGCAAAGGACTGCCGAGGCAGCCCTACTATGTTGCAGGTTGCACTGTACCACCCGCATCTTGTGGTTGCACCTGCTGTTGTGAGTCAGCAGGAGCCTCCTTTTTTGAGCCAATCTCCTTGACTTTAATACGGCCGAAGCCGTAAAATAGGGACATGCCCTTCTCCTTCAGTTGCATGAGCGACCTCTCGTCAATGCTGAGGGCAAGGGTTTGACCGTTCTGGTCAACCTTCCTACCCATCACTTGCCAAGAGGTCACCTCAATTGGCTGATTTTGAATCTCCATTCTGCGGAGCACCTGTTCCGGTTCCCTAACACCGTTAGGAACCCAGAATGCGATCCGCTTAAATTTGGGAAGGTCCTTCTCCTCAATTGCCTTGAGGTTGCGCCCTTCCCAAGCCTGCAGCCTGGCGACAGCATTCGTCAGCCATCGGCTGGTGGCTTCGTTGGCGCAGGTGATCTTGATGAGACCCCCTGCCGCCCTTACACCCAAGAACTGAGGTGGGCAGTCGCCTTTAGGACTTTTGTCCACCTCTGTCAATATTGCATCGCAAATAGAGGAGGATTCCTCCTCCGTCAATTTGCCCTCGGGATAGTTGCCCAGTACCACCGCCATGGTGATCCCGGCCAACTTATCCCGGTATGAGGGTTCCTGCGGCTCCCTCCTTTTTTTCCTCTGGGGTCGCTGCCCAGCCGGAGAATCCTCCGATCGCTGCCGTTTCGGCAGTAGACCAGTTGGGTCCGGCGTGTGGCATTGACCCCCAGAAGATGTATGATCTGGTGCTGGCAATTTTCCAGAGTGTCCAGAAACCTTTGGCAGTGCAGCGGCAGTCTGGGTCCGCTCCTTGGAGCCCCCCTGTGTCCTGACCGCTGTCCCGCCTTCAGTTCGTTGCAAAGGAAGTTGCAAATGTGGTACTCGGGTGTGCTCCGTGGAGTTCCCCGATTCCCTTGCGGCCTTCCTAGCTTTGGCTCCCTTTCTTTTGGCAGCGCCAGATTTTCGTTTGCTAGGCTGCACGGTCATACCGACAACCTTGGCAGTTATATCGTCAACAACATTGTCACCGGCTGTCTGGGGCATTGTTGTTGACGATTGAGAAGCCGAAGCTTCAGTGCTGGACGAGGTACCTCCAAGGAGTTCCCTCTCCAGCTCTGAGCTGATGCTTATTACATCAGACCCACAATCTCCTTCTTCGTCTGATTTTTTTTTAATTTGGTTCATAAATTGACCCCACGAGTGTGGCGGGAAAGAGGAGGTCCATCCTGACAGAGCCCCCATATCAGGACAAGGCTATGTACAACTGGGTGCGCCCGGTGCCCAGAGGAGATCGTTCATGACAGTGCAAAACTACCCACTGCCATGCAGCCCTCGACACGATGCATTTACATCTTGGCTTGGTAGACTACCGTCGTTAGTTGGTTATCCAGGGCGCCCCACGAGGAGGTGACGGTTCGATTTTACCACCCGGACGGACGCCATCGTTAGTCCAGACATCTGAATCTGATTGCTCAATTGCCAGAGGGCTCATCCAATTTTTGACATCGTCCCGCCGGCGATGAACTATTAGCGAAATTAAATTAACCGTCTTAAATTATAATGATGGGGTAAGCATAGACGCTGTAAACATTAGTCGAAAAAATGTTCATAGAAGACAGTGTTGGGCATTAATCAATTAAATTGTCAATCAATTAATTAATTGACTAAAAAATTAATTGCGATTAATTTAATTGCAGTTAAAATTAATTGCAATTGAAATATTAATTGCACCCCACAATTAATTTATTTGGATTAATCCGTGTTAATTGTATATAGCAACTAAATCAATTGCAATTAATTTTAACTGCAATTAAATTAATCGCAATTAATTTTTTAGTCAATTAATTAAAGACAATTAAAACTAACAATTAATCCTCTTCAATTTTATGTGAACTTGATTTAAGGGTTCCAAATGACGAATTTGTGGTTAAAATTTGAAAAGTCAAAATGGCGGACTAATTTTTGTAATTATGTTCCGATTGTACTGAAAATCAGTATCTGGGGGCTTTAAGGGTACCAAATGACAAATTTGTGGTTAAAATTTGAAAATTCAAAATGGCGGACTAATTTTTGTAATTGTGTTCCGATTGTACTGAAAATCAGTATCTGGGGGCTTAAAGGGTTCCAAATGACGAATTTGTGGTTAAAATTTGAAAATTCAAAATGGCGGTTTTGTAAACAATTGTTAGCTACATAGTATAATCTCACGAAAATATGTCAGATCCACACTCTTATTCATGCTGTAATCTTTGTTTTGCGGAGGGGAGGCAGTCCATACAATAAATTAAACATTAAATAATCCAAAAAATATTATTACATTCTGAAAGAAACAAAAAATAAAGGATTATACTAATTCAAGATTTGAAAATGGGCTTTTGACGGTGATGGACATTATACGTTTGGAGTCACGTACGGAGGAGTGTGACTGCAGATGGATATTGCCCATGGTTCTCTTCTGCAATGTCATTGACCCAGGTTTTATTTGTTTACCCAGATGCCAGGCCCTTCCCGTATTGGAGAATCTTTCCCAAAAACCTTGTTGATAAATTCTGACCCGATTGCAGCTTCAGGATACTATGTTCAATGTTCTTCCATTTGGAGCTGGGATGTGAAGATTTTCAGATTTTCCAACTTTTGGACAACCTACATACAGTTGAAGTAGGGAGAAACACCGTTTAATAATATCGAGACCAACAAATTGCCCTTGGCCATACGTTAACAAATTTGATAAATAAGGCTGTTCCGGAACACAATTGGCCAAATTCGTCCCCCATATTGGCGCGGCCATTTTGAATTTATAAGTTTTGATCATAAATTCGTTATTTGCTATCTTAAAAGACCCCAGATACCGATTTTCATTGGAATCGGAAGACAATTGGCAAATTAGTCGGCCATATTGGCGCGGCCATTTAGAATTCATAAGTCCTGATCATAAATTCGTTATTTGTTACCTTAGAAAACCCCAGATACCGATTTTCATTGGGATCGGAACACAATTGGCAAATTCGTCGGCCATATTGGCGCGGCCATTTTGAATTTATGTCCTGATCATAAATTCGTTATTTGCTATCTTAAAAAACCCCAAATACCGATTTTCATTGGAATCGGAAGACAATTGGCAAATTCGTCGGCCATATTGGCGCGGCCATTATGAATTTATAAGTTCTGATCATAAATTCGTTATTTGCTACCTTAAAAACCTCCAGATACCGATTTTCATGGAAATCGGTACACAATTGGCAAATTTGGGTGGCCATTTTGAACTTCGGTCATTTTGTGGCCATTTTGAATTTCGAAAATCGGGCTTCGAGGTGCATCATGGGAGACCCCCACGGACCTTCGTGCAAAATTTCGAAGCTCTGCGATCACTGGTGCGACACTATGCTTTTCATACAATAATAAGTTTTAATTGTTAGTTTTTAATCAAATCCATTAAAAAGATTGACAATTGATTAATTGTTAATTGTGGAAACTCACGACTAACAATTAATTAATTGTTAATTGCGAGTTTTTACAATTACAATTAATTAATTGTTAATTGCAATAGATGTGATTAAAAATTAATTAATTGTTAATTTTTAATTGTCCAACAATTAAATTTTGCCCAACACTGATAGAAGATATGTTAAGTCTAGCTCTCCTCTTCTCACGGAGTTTTGTATCCGAGATGAAGCCGGAACCTGTCGCTGACGAAGGATGAACGCCTAACTAGAAATGGGCTGGCGTCAATGGGGATGGATTTAACGTATCAGGTTAAGGATCTAGCGTTGACGACCAGCTCTGCTTCCGCTAACAGGGTATATAGTTAGTCAAAATTGATTATGGATTTACCTCTTTAATACGTATTTCATGCGACTTGTTAAAACGCTTCGCTCGCCTTACCACCACGGAGCCCGCTCTACAACAAACTTCTATAAATGCTACTATTGGCCTCAATGTCTAGTATTTTCTCTTAATAAATCTAGTGCAGTTGCAGGTGGAACGTACAAACTACTGAACAAGTAAGGAGCAGAATGTACCCCGTTTTAGTCCCGATTTCTTAAGCAGCTTGCACATGCAGAGGACCCGCAAAATCCAGCCCGATAGTCTGATGCACTCAGTCTTTCTCTAGGTAGGGGGCAAATGGGTGCGACGACGCTGGCTTCCCACGATAACGCTAACATATCATACATCCTTTTGCTATAGCTTGAACTTCTTGACACGTCTTTATAATTCAGAACCTATCTCGTACTCTGGCTAAAGTTGCATTCACTCCACTATAAAGACTTCTAGTCCAGTTGTTAGGGGTTTTGATCTCTAACAAAATGTTAACTCACTAATGTTTTTTTTAAAAAATAGTTTTTAGTGAGTATAATATGTTAAAAAAAAGTTTCGGAGAATTGGTTGTGCGCTACCCCAAAAACCACGCCCTAAAAACAAAAAATTCCGTTTTTGGCTAATATTTCTTAAACGGTAAGTCTTATCATAAAATGATTATGTGATTATCTATACAAAAAAGGATATTATACATTTTCCCGTACGAATTGCCATTCATGGGATATCGCCGTTTTAAAGATTTAAAATACTCATATCCCCTCATTCGCAACTTGTATAGGTCATCAGACGTTCAATAAATCCTCTGTTGGACCACGGCACGGTATACAGAAACAAGGTAATGTAAAAGACTGAATATCGTAGAATATCGTATTAGTGCGACGTCACTCGGCAAGTCATACAAAATCGAAATTGTTGTTGTTGTTTTCTGTATTAACCTTGCCGGGTGACGTCGCCTTTTTCTACGATATTCGCACTTACGATACGATATTTCGTCTTTTACATTACCTTGTTTCTGTATACCGTGGGACCACGGTATACAGAAACAAGGTAATGTAAAAGACTGAATATCGTAGAATATCGTATTAGTGCGACGTCACTCGGCAAGTCTTCCCCATACAAAATCGAAATTGTTGTTGTTGTTTTCTGTATTAACCTTGCCGGGTGACGTCGACTTTTTCTACGATATTCGCACTTACGATACGATATTTCGTCTTTTACATTTCCTTGTTTCTGTATACCGTGTGTTGGACTACGTGGCTAATATTTTCAGGGGTGATTCCTGGATATATTTGGAGAAAAAAATTGTTCTAGAGAGGGGGGATATCCCCACTATCCACTAAGTTACAGGGTGTTTATGAAAAAACAAATTTTTTTTCTTTAAATTTACTTAAGCTTAAATAACTTTTAGACTAATTATCCTAGAGCAACGTAATTAGGTTCATCTTTTAGGTAAATGTGTATACTTTTATTTGATATAAATAACAGAAACTTGAGTGACTCGGTTTGGAAAAAATGTTGGTTCATAGTATCAGCTTTATCATGCTCGATAACCTTGTCACGATCTCTTGTAAATTTGCGTACAAGTCTTTCAAATGTTTTGAAAGCTCCACTTCTATGATTGCCAATTTAAAATTCGACGTTTTTCTATAATAAGAGCACCCACATCGTTCTCTACCTTTTCGAATATTATTGCTAAAGTATGTAACTATGAGTGTGTTTCAAGTTTCACCACAATTAGTGATAGAAATTAACCCTAATCATTGATGGACAATTGTTCGAATCCGACAAAAAATGATGGAATATGGGACATTATGTGATGTTGACAAGTTGGAGTGATTGCAATAATGCCGGGTTTTCATTAGTAGAATTAGTGGTAGAGTATACTCGGCGAGTACTAACTATCCTGTGAAGTCGCCTAATGTAAACTTGGTTATAGTAGAGTAGAGTGGGATAGCACCGTGGTAAAGTTACTCTACCACTTAAAAGTACGCCAGTTACTCTACCGCTAATTCTACTAATGAAAACCCGGCATAATAGATGGAACTTGAAACACACCCTTCGTTTCATATCTTCCTTATTAGCAGAAATTGTAATAGTCTCTAATTTCCAGAATTGTTCACAGTCAGGCTCGGTGAAAGTACACAAATGTAAGACCATAGATGTTGTTGCTGATGTAGAGCTTTCTGCAACTAATGCTTCGATAGAAGGCCCCCATACAATCCAACCAAATATCGTTTCTCTCGCAACTAAATTGTCAGTCAAATGCACCCTTACAAATGTGTGTATTAACACCTTTATTCCCTTTTCAGGTTGATCAAGAATACATAGTTTTCAAAACCTGTAGATTTATCCGATGAGGCAACTAAGACGTCAGCACATATATCGGGAAGTACTTCATAGTTAGAAATTTAACAAAGCGATTGTCATATTGGGATTTTAATGCAACGCTTACATGTTTGGGCCTTGTGGGTCCCTTTTGAACTTGAGCTTTCAAATGGAAAAATGTACATTTAAACTGTGTCGATGACATTTAATCTAAGTTTTTGAACAATTTGCTTTAAAATATATGACCTCTGACTGCCTAAATCTAAAATAACAGCTATTAATGAGAAGTTTTAAACTTCATCAATTGCTGCCAAGACACAAGTTTGTAAGTAGTCTGTGTTCGACTGAAACGTAGCAGTTGAACACAGATTGGATGTGGATTGTTTTGTTGATTTAAGTTGACTATTAACGATGCGTGACCAACACATTCTATTGTCTGTCATTATTAAAAGTGTCTTCATTAAAAATATCATTATAAATTTATCCCTAAAAATGCCTTATATAAAATAAATTGATGCTAACAATACGAAGTAGAAAATAACGAAGATTGAAGAGCACTTGCGAAAACATTTGGCTGGTGTCAGTATCCAAATGCTGGTGAAAACAGAACAAATTTGACACAAACAGAATTTCGTCTACAACTAGAAAGTATAATTCGAGAAAACATATCGAAAATTGATGTTCCTAATTGTATGCGTCATTTTTTTTATTTTCAAAAATGACTTTTTAATTGTTTTATAATTAAATATAATCCTTTATATTTCCTCCAATAGAATATTTATTTATTTTCACTGAAATTTTTTAATTTCCATTTTGAGCTTGAAAAGGAGACAGAAAATACTAATTTCAGCATTAAGCCAAATTCAAGTCATATTATGAAACAAAAACGATCTTAAACAATCATTATATTCTTAATTGTACAATATGAAGCAAAACAAATATGGTTGTTAACACACCTTAAAAAAATTAGGTGATTTTAGGATGAGTGGGTAGCCTTGCCTGTTTTGGCAAAATCAACAATTATGTCTGTAAAGTCCATTTTCATCATGACTTCGATACTAAGTATTGCTAAAGAAGATAGTCTGTCTTGTACCATGCTAGCTCTGAAGCGATAATAATTTTTAGTTTTGAAAGTGGCCTTTCCGTTGAACTTCTTGTATTTGGAAAACTGCACTGAAGGTTGTTTTTCATCAGAAACTGGTAAAAACAATTCTTTGGAACAGCTTTGGTTAATTTTGTCAATTTTTTTTTTCACAATTTCAGTAAATTTTTGCAGTGCAGAGCCAAAATCTTCGTCTAGATCGGTTCAATAAGTTAATATGACAGCAAGTCCTGACAGTAACTTCCACCAAGGAAGCATACAAAAAATCTGGGAAAGCCAAAACTTGCTTCTTGAGGATTTTAGTTTATAGACCAACAGTTTTCCAAAGCACGGAAAACAATTGAATTGTTCGTAACAAATTATATTCAACAAAATTAGGAAACAAAAGAAATGTTACTTAAAAATTCATCGCTTAGTCAAAACTATATTAAAAATGGAATACAACATTACAGGATTACAGGGTCGAAGTGGACGTCTTGACTTAGATGCAGCGTTTACCTCTTCGTAACTAACAAAATGCTTTCCCCTCTTTCTTTCATATTTTTTATAGCTGTCTAACCATTTTTGGCAAAGCTATATAACTTTTACTATGATTTTTTCCTTCTCTCTAATATACATGGGAAAAGACGCAACAGTGGCATCAATTTTCTCGAAAACTATGTTGTAAATCACCCTAACATTTCTAATAGTTTAATCAATGAAATCTAATACTTTTTATAACTTTCTTACCATTTTAATTATGGTGAAAAACAGATAATTTTTTTCCATTTCTAAAATTTCGTTTATTTTTTTTGTGTTTTGGTGGAGGCCCCTGTGCTATAGCACTTCTTGCACATGCTTAAAGGGCCAACTATAATGCACGTAAGAAACGCACGCTCTCATAAAAATTAATGTGTTCGCCGTTCGGCCATTTTGGTCGTACGTCGGTCATATTTTGTTTCGTCAAATGTAACAATGCGAAAAGAACTTCGCTCAACGCCGCCGTGAGCTGATTTTTTGTTGTTGTTTTGTTGGGTTTTAAAGAAGAAAGTATGGAAAATGTTGTGCTTCATGGGAGCGATTTTGATGAGAAAATAGTTCAGTCAATCTGGCAGATTGATGGTACAAAAAAAAATTGAAAAAAATTTTTGAATAAAAGTTGTTCGTACAATTATAAGGAATAATTTGTCCATTTAGATCGTAGCGGAAAAATGAAAATTTAAGGGCAAAAAAGTTGAAAAACCCTTGTTTTGGCACTTTAGCGCCACCTACTGCGCACATTTTTTGTTTTACAACATTGCACCAATGACATTAATTGTAGATAACAATGCCCTCTACATTTCTTGTTGAATAAATTTTTCTGTAACATGCATAGTTTTCGAGAAAAATGCATTTCAAAATTTTTTTGGGTTTTCTCAAAAACCCAATCAGGTAGCAGGTGGCCATGCCCAAGTAAGCTTCCTTACATCATTCTCTAACGACTCACCTATATTTCATCCAATTGGTTTTTTTTGTACCATTCCTATTTTTTTTTCGCCAGATTGACTGAACTAAAAGACAATGGGAAAAAACGTCCCCACCCTCCAACAGATTTGAAACATGTCTCATTCGAAGTGTCTTGGCGGTTAGATCTTTTATTATTAAGGTGACAATGTTGAAATATGTGGGTTTTTCTTGGAATTTTAGGATTTTAAATTTACTTTATTATTTTGTTTTTTGGTCATTAGGCATTATTAAGTATACATGTTTTCTTAACCTAACCTAACCGAACTTAACTATGATTTTCCTAAAAAAAGAGAACTTTTGTTTGTAACCAGTGAACATGAAAAAAAACATTTTTCTGTTACCCCACCTCATGGAGACCTACATAGGTCTACTTACGTCCTTCATTTTTAGAATAATAGGGGTATTCACGCTTTGTTGTATTCAGCCTTGTATCGTTGTATCAGGTGTATTTGGTTACACCATTGTAAAATAATACAAGACTTTTCCATATAAAATTATTTACAAGAGTGTTGTAAATTTACAACACTAAAAAGTGTTGTATTACGTATTGTATCATTGTATTTAATATTTGACAGATGTTTAAAATGGAGCGGGAGATGGTAAAGTGAAGAAATTCATTTATTTATATCTATTTATATATTTTAAAACTTTAGAATAATTCAATTGAAGGACAGAAAGAAAAGAAAAGACAAAAATGTTCTTCTTCTTCGATGTATTTACAATAGATTGCAAAAGGAGCGTTCACTCTTCGTTGTAAATTTGTATTGTATTTTTACACTGTTTACAATGATACACTTAAGCGTGAATACCCCTAATATGTTTATTGTATCCCGAAATATCGAAAAACGTTATTTTCTTTTTTTATCCCATACATTTTATACTTGAAACAGATAGATATCTCTTTTTTGGATCCCAATAAACATATTGACTCAAGTCTCATGACTGTTTGAGGGTGGGGACGGGCTCCATAGAAAATCCCCCTTTGTCCTTTATTATAATTGAAAAAAACAAGATTATTTTTAATATGTAAAGATTAATAGTTTTAATAGTCAATGAATATTATTTATGCATTTTAATAATTTTAAACTTTTGAAAACTTTCCGTATACAGAAACCATTATACGTTTGACGAAAGTTTCATATTTACGCAAGTCGGTTGACGTGCGTTTCACACGTGCATTATAGTTGGCCCTTAAATCCGGCCCTGGGGGTCATGTTCGTACCACGTTACGCCCTTTTTGGTTCAGGCTGTACAAATTACCCCCAACGAATTCCACAACAAATCAGAATTCGAAAAAAAGCAAGAGAAATGAGGTATTTAAATTATCGTATAACTGTTTCAAATATTTCGGAGGATTGTTACAATACCCCTAAAAATCTGAAACCCCTAAAAAAAACCCTTCCAGCATTTCCCCCCCCCCCCGCCATATTTGAATGGAAAACCCCCAAGTTGGCATCCCTGTTGAAACTGAATCACTCCACATAAAAAATTTGGCTCAAAAATACTCGAGAGGTCCGCGTAAAAAGTTTTACTTCAAAATTTCTTTCGCTAATACACTGTGTCCTCTGCAATACTAGCTACACAAGAGGCTTAAGTTGTTTTTAAAACTTTTCCCTGACAAACAGTTTATTATACTAAAAACCCATTTCGACATCACCCCATAAAAATGCAAAGGTTAAAATTTCTAAAGAAATCAATACCAAGTTTCGTGTTCACAACGTCCAACAGCGACTATTCTAGCAGCAGCAGCACGACAAATACTTTTTTCATGTTTTAGAACAGGCGTCAGTCAAAATTCAGAGATAAAATCTTCAGGACGCATTAATGTGGGCATAGCGGGGTTTTTTTTCAAGTAAACCCCTCGTGAAAAAGGCAAAAAAGTGGAAAATATGGAAAAGCCATCATCATACCAAGCCACTCCACCTGAATTGGACACAGTAAATTGGGATGCGTGCAGGCTATGATCGCACTAACTTCACGTCACGTTAAGTGTGGGGGTGTTCATACTGCCTGAATTCCTGATTCCGGGGTGAATATGTAAATACAGACCTTGGAGCCCTGAGTAGCCTTCCAGCTCAGCTGTCTTATCACAAGTCACGAAGTTCCCACAGCTCCAACGACATACCGATTAGGTGTTTCAACGAGGACTCGCTATTGACTGTGGAGTCAACATGTTTGATCGGTGGCTGATAGGATTGTTCCTGTTTGTCTTGCAGCTTGGCTCAGATCCGTTGAGTGTTGGCGCTGTGGTATGTAAGGGATGTCATCCTAATTCCAGTAGCTTTGATAATCCTTATCGCCGTTGTCAAATAGTGTCAAATTGTTTGCTAGGTTCAATATAACTGGCACTAGGCTGTTGCATCGAAGATATTTTTAAATTTAACTGATTTTTTTATAAGTTTGTCTCTCAAATGGTTCAAGACTATAACCCAGTCATTAGGGAAAAATGACCGCCTTTCCAAAAGGAGGGGGGGAGTAATGATTTTGATAAATGTGGGTTAAATGGTGGCAATTGAGATAAAAATATAAATTTTCGACAAGAAAACCGCTACCTCACCTTCTTGGTATATCCTGTGCATTAAATTGTTTTTTCCGGAAAACGGTTAATTTTGCGAGAAATTTGTTTGTACTGGAAGATCCGGCAGCAGATCCCTGCAGGTACCTGTGTTTTCAATAAAAGCTGATTTAAACGAATGATTAATGACAATGTTATAATTACTCCCGGGTAGCCTAGTAGAAATTAGCATTAAATTAAGTAATTTATATATTTTAACGGAAATGCACTATTTGTAGGACAAAGTCATTTTCCTCTAATCACTGGGTCTTTAAGGCCCCTCCGCACACGAGGCAACTGATTTGCAATCGCAGTTGCATACGCGACTGTTTAGTGACCTTGCCTGTGTACGCAAGTGGGAACCCACACACGGGTCGACAGGAACGAGACCGATTAGAAACTAGTTTGCAACTAGTCGCGAGCGATTGTTCCTGCCGGTCGCAAGCGATTTCAGTTGCGTGGTTGCACTTCATTTTAACTACTTGACATATTGCCAAATGTTCGTGACTAAAAACTTTGTGAGCACAGAACACCGATTGATCAAAAATCAGTTGCGCCTGTGTGTGGACAAGGGTCGCTTTTTGGTTGCAAACTGGTTGCGAACGTCATTATTGGAAACGAGTTGCCAACTTGCATAGTCGACTCGTGTGCGGAGGGCCTAAGTGTTCTGTCAAATTCTTTCTCGGATTTATGATTTCTGCCGTTGTTCCTTTTGGGCATATTAATTGCTTCTTAGATAAAAGATTGAATACTTTCAGAATAAAATTTAAAAAAATTGTAAAACTTTTGGTTTCGTTTTCAACTAAAATTTGTGAATGTGAATGAAGAAAAGTAATATATGCTAAAAATGAAATCGGATAACAAAGACCTCGGAGGGTCGTGGCACCCGATTTGTCACTTCTATCAAAGCCCGAGAAGAATCACTGCAGACGAACACCTAGCAGCCCTGTTAGCAAGTCCTAATCCAACCTCCCCGCGATGCCCCCTGGGGTACTTCTTCGGGAGGAGCTAACGGAAGACGGCCGAATGGCGAGTTCTCTACGCCACAAAACAGAGTTTTAAGTCGGTTGGGCTGAGGGTTAGCAACCTGCTCCCATAAAAACAACTCTACTACGAATCGGCAAACAATGACTCGGAACCGGATGGACAACGTGACGACGACCTTTGCTTTTCGAACAAGGACACGAATTGGAACTTGGAATGTGAGAACCCTGCTTGCTGATGGACGGCTGGATGAAGTCCTCAACGAGATGAACCGCTATAAAATCAAGGTCATGGGACTCAGCGAGACCAGATGGCCCGATGCGGGGGAACATATCTGCCCAAACGGTGAGTCCTTATATTTTGGCAGAAAGGAAACTGAAAGCCGTAGGAATGGCGTTGGCGTAATACTTACCAAGGAGGCCAGGTCCAGCCTCATTAGCTGGTCACCAGTTTCTGAGAGGATTATTTCTGGGCGCCTGCGTACCAGACTAGTAAGTACTACGGTAGGCCAATGCTACGCTTCAACTGAAGACGCAGACGGTGACATCAAAGACGAGTTCTATATGCGACTGAGGTTTTTCGCTCTGTTCCAAGAAGAGCAATCATTGTTTTGATGGTTGACTTAAACGCACTAATCGGCCCCAACAGCACCGGCCTTGAACACACAATTGGAAATCAAGGCCTAAGCCAAGTTACTAATAACAATGGTGAGCTTTTCGTTGACTTCTGTAGTTCCCACGAACTCATGGTAGGTGGAACTTACTTTTGTCACAAAAGATATAGAAGGAGACCTGGGTATCACCAGATGGTAGAATGAGAAATCAGATAGATCACGTGGCCGTCAGCCGCAGACGGAGAACTATTCTTGAGGATGTCAGGAGCTTTAGGGGAGCAGACACTGGAAGTGATCAACATTTGTTCGTATCAACTATCCGCCTAAAAATCGCCGCAATCAGAAACGCCCAACGCGATGCCATAAACCGTAGATGGTTTAACGTAGACTTTCTGCAGGAGAGCACTAAAAGGCGAGAATTTGTTGGGAATCTACAACAAAGCTTAAACCAGCAAACCGGTTCTGACGACACAAATATCGAAGAGTTGTGGAGCACAACAAAGGGCGCTATATTGACAACAGCGGAAACGAACATTGGTTATGTCCAAAGAAACCAGCAACACTGGATCTCGGACACAACCTGGCAAAAAATATAACGCAGAAGGGCCCTCAAAAATAACGTGAACTCTACAAGATACCCGGAAAAACCTCAACAACTGGAACGGGAATACTCCCAATTACACCGGGAAGTAAGGAGAAGTGTCACACTGGGATTGCCCCTTTACGACGACAAAAAAAAATTTACATTTTAACTGACTAAAACTAACTGGGATGCATTCTTAAATGACCACTCCATAATACTACAAATAAACAATGGCGCGATAATAACATAATTAGCTGGTAACACACGCTTAACTTCCCCCTTCTGCGCACGATCAACGCGAGAATCAATTGCGCTCGAAATATCAACGGCTTATTACGCACGCTTGTTCTGTGTTATTTTTTTGAAGATTCGTGGCATTTTAGCATGGAGGAAGTAGCGACAGGTATCTATTTACAAAAATTTGTTAATAAATTAAAATACTGATGTAGTATATAAGACGTTTTTCTAAGTATTAAATAAATGACTCCTACATACTGTAATTTCAAGCTATTAAAAAAAGTTCGGCATAGTTCCATTTGTAATTAAAATTTTTTAGACGCAATAAACATTAGTGATTTCAAAAAATCCATAAAGCGGTCCCGTATTTCCCCTTTGTTAAACAGACCCTTTTTCTAGGTAATCGTGGCGACCATACTACCATACATACGAGTATACGACATACCCTACCTGTGATGAAAGTACATACAAATTCGGTATTTCTGCTTTGCACGCTTAGCTGAGATGTTATGAATATCTGTTGCATATCGCATATAAATTGGACACAAAACAATGGCAGTCCAGCGGGAAGGAACTAACTAATTGCTCCTTTAACCCCTCATGGGACATAGGGCGGAAACAGTTGCCCTCCAGCGGACTCTGTTTTGCGTGACAGCTCTCAGCTCTGACCAGGATCTCCCGGTTGTTGCGGCCTCTGATAATAGGGTTCTCCTACACGTTGTTCTAGGTCGTCAGACTCGACGGGATCCTTGCGGATTCCAGTCGGGGGCCTGTTTGGCTAGATTCTCTTTTCCCGTCGCAAGGTGTGGTCAATCCAATTCAATTTCCTTCGCCTGATTTGGTCGTCTATCCTTTCTTGGCCGGCACGGCGCCATAGTTCTTTATTTGTAATTCTATCTTGCCAGCGGATTTTTAGGATACGACGTAGGCATCTGTTGATGAAAACTTGTAGGCGCCCCGTGATGAATTGGGTGACTGTCCATGTTGGAGTTGAACAGCCGCAATTTGGTGTTAATTGAAATCTCCGTCGATCTCCATATGTGAAACAGGCTATGTGCGCTTCTTGCTTTATTTATTCTGGAACTGACGTCTTCTTCTGTACCGTCGTTTTCGGTAATAATACTACCGAGGTAACAGAATTTATCTACCAGTTGCAATGGCGGCAAGGAAGCGCTAGAGAAATTAAAACAAAGAAAAAATAAAATAGCACAGAACTTTTACAGCGAAATGAGTCTTGTTGTAGACCAACCAAAAGAAGTTGGTTGTAGTAGCAATGATGGTAATACAGCACAGCACTAATAATACTGGTTCATTTTATAATTATGTTAATCGACATATTATACGACATATACAGGGTTTTTGAAACCACCCGTGCCACCCAAATCTCTCAGAAAGTTTCGAATGAAAAAAAACGTGTTCAATATTTTTTGTAAATCTATCTGACCATACAGAAATTGACCATACAGAAATTGACGACCCGCTCCACCTCTTTTGGGGCGTGAGGTAACTCTAAAATTTAAAATGGCAACCCTGATTTTTTTTCACGGATCATGGGGTTTGCCAGTTGATATTTTAGAGTACCCCTCGCTCTCGGGGGGCCGTGGGGTCAGTCAATTTTTGTATTGTCAGATAGATTTTCAAAAAATATTGAACACGTGTTTTTTTCAATCGAAACTTTTCGAGAGATTTGGGTGTTATTATTTTTGTCGTCGTAATGTTGCTATCTGTCCCAGTGGGCGGCATGATAAAAGGCAGCAGATAAACGAGCTCGCAGAAAAGGCGGAAAACGCGGCAAACACAGGCAACAGTAAGGTGCTGAACCAAATTACTAAACAGCTCTCGGGAAATCAGTTTACTAAAAAGCATGCCGTCCTGAATGGTTCATTGACACAGGAACCTCAGGAAAACAACAGCAATGCACAGCCAAAAAGAATCACCACTCGTGCCCCATCCGAGACTGAAATAGGAACCGCAATTCATGCAATGGCCAATAGCAGCTGGAAAAGATGGCCAATATTTTTGAAAGCCGACTCAAGCCTCATAGCAGATGCGCTACAGCCAATCCTGGAAATAACATGGAACACCCGTACCTCGCCGGAGGATTGGACGGAAGGTATCATAGTCAAAATACCAAAAAAGGGGGACCTAACAATATATGACAACTGGAGAGGCATCTGTCTATTATCTACTGTGGGAAAAATCTTGTCCCATATATTACTATCTAGGATAAGAGAGACAGTAGACCGAACGCTTAGAAGACAGCAGGCTGGATTCAGAAAGGGCCGCTCCTGCATAGACCATATTAACACCTTGAGAATCATAGTGGAGCGGTCTACTGAATTTCGATCCCCCCTTTACCTCGCTTTCATACACTATGAGAAAGACTCGGCCAATAGGAGCTTTATATGGCAGGCACTACGGCAACGGGGATTGCCTGATAAAATAATAGAATTAATAAAAGCTCTTCACAACAATTCCAAATGCAGAGTTCTTCACAGTGGAGAATTATCCGACAGCTTTGAAGTGAGCTCAGGAGTACGACAAGGATGCCATTCACCATTCCTATTTTTTATAGTAATAAATGACATCCTTGTCAGCGCTCTAGATAGTAGAACAGGTGTCATACACTGGGGATTGCTAGACCGCCTTAAGGATCTCGACTACGCGGATGTTCTGTTTGCTGGCCCACCGACACCAGGTCCTCAAAAATATGACGTTAAACAATTTGGCAATAGAAAGTAGTTCAGCAGGCTTAAGGCTAAGTGCCCGTCCACAACGCAGCCTGCCTAGCCTAGCACTGCACCTAGCAAGAACAAAATTTGTCCATCGCACACTAAACTTATATGGTGTACTGTGCAGTGCTAGGCTAGGCAGGCTGCGTTGTGGACGGGCACTAAATCCAACTAAAACCAAAGAAATGCGGATAAATGCAAACACCATTGAACACACAGCACTGAATAACCGTGACGTGGAACTGGTAGATAAATTCTGCTACCTCGGTAGTATCATTACCGAAAATGGCTGTGCAGAATAAGCCGTCAGTTCCAGAATAAATAAAGCACGAAGCGCATATGCATGCCTGTCTCACAGGATCAACGGAAATTTCAATTAACACCAAATTGCGGCTATTCAATTCCAACGTTAAGGCAGTCTTTTGTATGGTTGCGAAACATGGAAAGTCACCCAATTCATCACAGGGCGCCTACAAGTTTTCATCAAAAGACGCCTACGCCGTATCCTAAAAATCCGCTGGCAAGATAGAATTACAAATAAAGAACTATGGCGCCGTGCCGGCCAAGAACGGATCGACGACCAAATCAGGCGAAGGAAATGGAATTTGATTGACCACACCTTGCGACGGAAAAGAGAATCTAGCCAAACAGGCCCCCGACTGGAATCCGCAAGGAACCCGTCGAGTCGGAAGACTTAAAACAACTAGGCGGAGAACCCTATTAGCAGAGGCCGCAACAACCGGGAGATCCTGGTCAGAGCTGAGATCTGTCGCGCAAAACAGAGTCCGCTGGAGGGCAACTGTTTCCGCCCTATGTCCCATGAGGGATTAAAGGAGCATTTTGTATGTACAGTATCAACAAAAAATCATTTAACAGCTTTTTTGGAGTTCTTTATATCGTATAATTGAATTGCAGATATGTGCCTAGCGGAGGACTGGGAAGTCGGACCACTGAATTTGTAGGACAATGTGGCCATTTTAATGCACCCCCAAGTACTAACCAACAGTCAAAAATTCAGCTTGTTATTAGTAGTTATTTATGAGCTAGTTATTTGCACACTTTGGGGGTGGGCGACCCTTCGGTTGGACCATCAATTTTGTAATACAAACTTTTTTTGAGTTCTTTATTACATTATCTCTTGATTTAACTAACAAAGAAATAGTTACTAATAAAATTTTAGCTATAACCATCACCGTCATCTTTAACAGTCACGCGTTTCATTAGGAACCACTATCGATAATTTTCACAAGAACAAAAGTTGAGCGTCTTCTTATTTCAGCTTGTTACTAATCAATAAAAAAAATGGCTCAGGGACTGTCGACTATAGGTAAAAATAAATTGGTGTGCCTTGGCGCAAATAACTATTTGATCCTGCCAGGCCCGTGCTAGTGATGAGCAAACTCAAGAACAAGACAAGACTAATATAGTCTTGTCTTCAGTCAACCTTGGTCTTGGTCTCAGGGTCAGGCTCAGTCAATCTTGGTCTTGGTCTTGCAAACATAGCTAAGTCTGGGTCTTGGTCTTGGTCTTGCACATTTAGCAAGACAAGACAAAACTGCAAGACCAAGGCTATATTTTCGCTCATCAAGTATATATTGTATGTACCTACATATTTTTATTAATTTGGTTATTAAAAAAAGAAAAGTAGATTTTAATAAAAAACTTATATCACAACAACAAATTTAGGCTAGTGCCAAAGCGGATTTAAATGAGGAAAAAAAAATAAATTAATAGCAGGGAGGGACTAGCAATGAAATGTCGTTAAGGTCATAACTAAAAGAAAAAAAAAATTTTAAACTCGAAAAAAGGGGAAATGGTAAAATGGGGATGCTATTTAGGGGTTGAACACGATTTTTTGCGATTTGCGGTGAAACATGACCTCCTAGTGGAAAATGTTTAATACAAAAGTTGTAGATAATAAAAAGATCTAAAACTTTTGTATTTAACATATTTTGATATAACCTCAAATTTTCCAAGAAAATGGCGGAAACTCGATTTTTCAGTTTTTAATTTTTTTCTCCCTTAAAAATAATTCAATTTACATGAAAATTTGTAAGAGTATACCTTGTGTTGCGTTAAAAAGGCATGATTTTTTTTTTGTTTGGAAAACGGATAGTTTCCCAGAAATTAACATTTTTCGAAAAAAATACCCTTATCTTGCACAGACAACTTTATTGATGTTTTTTTCGAATTTTGATATTCTATAAGTTCTCATTTAACCGTTGAAACGTCTAGTTTGAAATGGTCTATACATTGTAAAACTTTATTTTCATTAAACCGGTTAAAATTAAGAAAAACCGAACACCTGATTTTTCGAATCATGTACATATTTCTCGATTTTTTCAATTTATTTCAAATTTTTTAATTTTTTGTGTTAATGAGGGATTTAATTTTAATGACAGAACTTAGTGTCATATAATATTACTTACATTAAATAAACTTAATTACAGAAAGTGTGGAATTACATCCTGAAAATTTTAAATAAATAAGAAATAAGAAATAGTCTATTATAACTAGCTTGAGATTTTCGATGAATCTGAGCGGCTGTTAATTTTTCCATTATTTTGTATTTGTGGTCAAATCTTTGTTTGGTCGACCGAACCAGATTGCTTTGATTTCATACAAATCCTTTGGATCATCTTTTTTGGAAATAATACGGTCATATTGTCAATCTATGATTTTTAAATTAGTAAAAATAAATATTGTATAAAAAATCTCGCAAAACCATATTGAGTATGATGCTGTAAAAATTTTATTACGAAACTGGAAACATTTACCTAGTCACGGCGTAATTCAATTCAAACGAATTTGTTATTTTATTTCTTATTTATTTAAAATTTTCAGGATGGTTTTCCCACCCTTATGTAATTAAATTTATTTAAGCTCTGTCATTAAAATTTAATCCGTCATTAACAGAAAAAATTAAAAAATTTGAAAAAAATTTAAAAAATCGAGAAATATGTATGTGATTCGAAAAATCAGGTGTTCGGTTTTTCTTAATTTTAACCGGTTTAATGAAAATAAAGTTTCACAATGTATAGACCATTTCAAACTAGACGTTTCAACGGTTAAATGAGCACTTATAGAATATCAAAATTCGAAAAAAACATCAATAAAGTTGTCTGTGCAAGATAAGGGTATTTTTTTCGAAAAATGTTAATTTCTGGGAAACTATCCGTTTTCCAAACAAAAAAAAATCATGCCTTTTTAACGCAAGACAAGGTATACTCTTACAAATTTTCATGTAAATTGAATTATTTTTAAGGGAGAAAAAAATTAAAAACTGAAAAATCGAGTTTCCGCCATTTTCTTCAAAAATTTGAGGTTATATCAAAATATGTTAAATACAAAAGTTTTAGATCTTTTTATTATCTACAACTTTTTTATTAAACATTTTCCACTAGGAGGTCATGTTTCACCGCAAATCGCAAAAAATCGTTTTCAACCCCTAAATAGCATCCCCATTTTAACATTTCCCCTTTTTTCGAGTTTAAAAAATTTTTTTTCTTTTAGTTATGACCTTAACGACATTTCATTGCTAGTCCCTCCCTGCTATTAATTTTTTTTTCCAAAAAACTATCGGCACTAGCCTAATTGTAATAAATTGATTTTAAAAGTATTATAATTTTAAAATACAGTCAGTTACTTAGTGGGTTCTCACCTTAGAAGTAGTAAATGTCCGGTGTATTCAAACTTTTGTCGCTAATCACATAAAACTCAAAAACTTCGGGTGTTTCTTATTATTATTGGGGAATTAAAAAAATATAGCTGCAGGCTTTTTAATGAGTCGAAATGAGTTGTCGAAGATGGCTATTGCAGCACCTCATATTCCGCTGGGACGGTTATGAAAGCTATTACACATAAAGTACTATATGTGTACTTCGGTTTTAAACCTAGTTTTTCCTTAAGGGGGTAGTACACTTCTTTTGCACTTTTTTTTAAGATTTTTTTTGTAGTTAACTTTATTTTAATCTTACAAACTTTTTTATATATATGATAAGTCTATCATCCAAGAATATAAGAAAATTGTTTTTGTATTTTTTTTTCTTTAAAGGGCCCCAATACGTCTGCCAGAACGTGACCCCTTTTTAATCTGGTTGACATGATATCTCAACTCTGGATCGTCTGAAACAAAAAATTCAACGTGCATATTAAAATATAGATCAGTCTCTATCGTCCCTACCACGATTAAAAATTTTGGTCCAAAAAAAAAACAAAATGGCGGACTTTTTAATTTTTTGGCAATTTTTTTTGCAAAAAATTTTTTAAAAAAAGGGTTAAATATTAACCGATTTTCACAATCGTGGTAGGGACGAGAACTACACATGTATAGAGTATCCCTTGAGAATTTGAACCCAATCGGACCAATAGTTTTTTCAAAATCATGTGAACCAGGTCAAAAAACGTAGTTTCGAGAAAAATGCGCTTCAAGTTTTTTCTGAAAAATACGAAAAAAAAGTATTTTACGCTCACTCAGTGATACCAGATCCATACATTATGCCTTCCTCCTTTTTGAAAAACTCATTTTCTGCCACTTGAATTTGATGTTTTTAGAGAATCGATTTTTTCAAAAATAAGAAGTTACTACCCCCTTAATATTATTGGATAGCAATCTTCATTTTTGTATGGTATTTTTTTTAAATCCTGAGAGATTTAACAGAAGAAGGACTCACTTCCTACATACCAGTAATTGAACGAAAGTACCAGAGCACCCAATTGATTAAAAAAAGACTTGACAGTGTGAATCATCTACCTAAATCATTTCGGCAAATTTTGCTTCGAAATGCAGAAATATTGATTGTGAAATTCGTTGACGCACAATGCATGCAAAGTCTTTATGTAGGTACCTACTTACATATGTACAAATGTGAATAATTGCTTTTACAATTATCATACTAAAAAGGAAATATACAATACACACATATATTTATATCATAATTAGTTGAACATCCTAATCAATTTTATATTTTTTGTTTTTAAAAGAATGAATTTAGGTGAAAATTTTGCAAGACTCTTGCTCTTGGTCTTGTTCTGGCGATAATAACTCAGTCTTGTTCTTGGTCTTGCTAAATGTGCAAGAGACCATATTGTAAAAAAAATATGTAAATTAACAGTGCAAATGCACAGTAAAATTACAAATCGCGATATGAAATACTAATTTACTACACAATTATTGTAATTTTACTATAAATTTTGTAACTTCACAAAATGAAATTGGAAATCTCCAATACTGCATAACGTAAATGTTGATTACATGAATGTGACGTATATTTTACACAATGTTGTGTATTTTTCTAAATCGTTTATGTAGAAAAATTACAATATTTCTTATATATTTATCAATGTTATGTACTGAAAAAATCCTAACACTTTGTACTGTAATTTTACTAAAGAGGCGTAATTTTAGAACATAAATTTTCAGTAAAATTACAAATCGGTTATTGGAATGTAAGGTTTAAATTTTCCCTCTCGTCGATATAATTCATATGTAACAACGGAATACTAAGCATATAAACCCAATTGCTTTTAAGTTAAGGGCAGACGTTTGACTTTGTCAGGGTCTGGGCAGTTCTTGTAACAGCCAAGAAATTTTGATAGGCATTGCCTCACGTACATGCTTAACAAGGCATTGTGAGCAAAATGCTAATTTTTTATGTATAGGGAGTGGGAGTTAACTAAGATTAAAATTTGGCGTTTGGAAATATTTCAGGCAGGGTCAAACACATCGGCACAGGGCGGTAATCTTCAGCTTTGGGTTTTTCCCTTTTCGTCTCTCTCTGGTAAAAAGTTGCAACAAGAGTTTTGGAAATTTACAAAACTATGAAGTGAAATCTCCAATACTGATTGTATTTTTACATCCCACAAATAATTTATATTTACTACACAGTTGGTAAAAATACGTAAAGTTGATTAGGAATATTCCTAATAATATATATTGCAAATTTACAAAACTGCTTGTGAATAAAACTTCCAGTATTTTTTTTGTAAAATGACCACAGAAATTTTTTACAGTGCAAGATAAGACTGCAAGGACAAGATCATTTTTGCTCATCACTAGCCCGTGCGCACAGGCGGGGTTTTGGAAGAAACAAATGTACAAATGTTACAGAATAATCTATTAAAACGGTACCCCGACTGCAAAAATACAGATTATACAACACGATAGTTGTGTGATACTTAACAAAATGACTATTTAAAGTTAATATCTTCTACAGTTAGACAGTATCTTATGTATTTAATATACACACATTGACTGTTGGGTGCGTTTCATTTTCCTTGGAGCACGTACTCCGGAGTAGTTGGGCGCACATCGGCGTAATTGCAGCTACCCCAGCCCATACTGTGGTGTAGCAGTAGTTAAACAATAGTATCAATGAAGTCGCTTTAAATTTTATTCAAAAAAATAAAAAAAAACTGTTTAGACAATAAATGGAGCGTTTCATTGTCATTGGAGTATGTACGCCGGCGTAGTTGGGCGCACATCGGAGTAGATGCTGCTACCCCACAGAATGGGCTGGTGTAGCAGCATCTACGCTGATGTGCGCCCAACTACGCCGGCGTAGGTACTCCAAAGAAAATGAAACGCTCCATTTATTGTCTAAACAGTTTTTTTTAATTTTTTTTAATAAAATTTAAAGTGACTTCATTGATATTTACGTTTAACTACTGCTACACCAAATATGGGCTGGGGTAGCTGCAATTACGCCGATGTGCGCCCAACTACTCCGGAGTACGTACTCCAATGTATAAAGGAAACTATAATTTCCGAAAACCAACTTACCTTGGCGAATATCGGTAGCCAAAAAGAGAACAATTCACGTGCGCAACCATTTTTGTAAATCTGATAATGTCAAGTGGTGACAATAATGTCCACGAATGAATAACCATGATTCCTTCACATAGGGGTTCCGAGATGTGTCTGACTGCACCTGTTTTCTTGAAGCAGCGTTATTCATCTGAAATAAAGGGGTATTAAGATGCCCTAATGTGATATGGTGATTGGACTCAGAGAAGAAAGAGCGTGAGAGGTAAACAAGGGGAATTCATTATAGTGAAGAATTGAACAGCCCCACCCTGGACAGTCCCAAGCCTCGACAACACGAATGTAGTAAAACTAATCATAAAACCGCTGATTGTCCTGAAGGTAAGAAACAATCACCGAAAGTTTGAAAGATTGTTGAAGAGCCAACGCTAGAAAATCGTATCATTAATAATGCCCGGTTTCACAGTGTTCACTTAAGCTTTCGCTCAGCCTTGAGCTTTCGCTCAACTCATTTTACTGTTTCACAGTAGTGGTTCAACTGTTGAACTTGGTTCAAAATTGATTTGAACTGAGCGACTAAATTTGGGCACTTAAGCCAAAGCTCAGGATATAAGCGAGAGTAATGTCATTAATTTTAGAGAAATCACAGTGAACTTGTGTTTATTTATTGATTTTAATTATAAGTTTGAAGTTTGATTTTTCAATTGTAAAGAGAAGAGAGCATTTTATTACAAAGCATGCCGTAAAGAGTGCGGATAGAAGGCTGCTGTGTAAAGATGGAGAGATTATTTCTTGCCGCTTTGAATGCTTCATTTTCACAGGAACCTGTAGAAAACTTATCAATGCGCAGCAAATAATAATCACCAAACGTGCATCATCTCAGACAGAAATAGCAACCGCAATTCTTGCAATGGCCAATGTTGCCAGAATTGCTAAAAACCGACTCTAGCTAAATAGCAGACGCGATACATCCATGCCTGGAAATAGCCCGGAACAGCTGTACCATTCCGGAGGAGGGGGCGGGAACGGACGCTTAAAAGATAACTGGATTCAGAAAGGGCCGCTCCTACATATACCATATGAACACCGTGAGAATCATAGTGGACCAATTTCCTGGATTACGATCCACCTTTTACCTGACAAAATAATAATATTGATAAACGCTCCATAATAACAATTCCAAATACAGAGTTCCCCGCAATGGAAAATTATCCGAAACTTTGAGGTGAGCTCAGGAGTACGATAAGGATGTCTACTTTCGTACTACTTATAGTAATAAGGGGCCATATCTTTTCAAAAATTCTTACAACTAAAGATGAAAAACTAGAAAAATCACACAATTTATCAACCAAAAGCAAACATTTCCCCAACTGATTCAACCACAGTGGCCTGCAAAATCCAGTGAACTAAGTTCAGCTAAACTGAGCACAAAAACAAACTGTGAAACAGTTTTGACTTGAGCTAAAGCTCAAAATTTCTGCTCAGGTTCAGCTGAGCGAAAGCTCAAATCGACACTGTGAAACCGGGCATAACAGATAACATAATAAGGATAACATGCATTTATCCAGGCAGTGCCAGTACAGGAAAACCTTCCTTCGCAAACTCGCTCGGAGAAACAAATATTTGTACAAATAAAGTAAAAATTGGACGCTTGTGGGTAAAGATCCGTATATCCGGGAAAACATTCTTTTGGATCGTGATGCAGTATGTTGAGATGGACAAGGGTTAGTGAATGAGAAGAATAATTGTCGAGTGGAGAAAGCGGTGATTACACCGATCTAAATAATTCAGAAATGAGGCAATTACAATTACTTTTGAGTAAATATCAGAGATGAGTTTCCTCCTCAACCCAGGAATTAGGAAAATGTTCCATAACTAATATGGGTATTAAGTTAACGAATACAGAACCAGTAGCTACCGAACCATATAAACTCCCATTCGCAATATGTCCTCTAGTGCAGTGGCGGTTCCTCTTTGGAAGCAAAGGAAGCACTGCTTCCCTTGACCAAATAGGCAACTTCATAAAAAATTAATTTAAATATATTAAGTTTAATCAAAAACAAAATCTTAATATATTTCTTCATCTGGAACCACTAAGCAAGCAATGTACAGATTTTTTTATATAAAATGTACAATTCATATTACTGTATACAAAGAATAAAGCCTCGGCCACGATACGAGCGGAGAGCGGAAGAGCGGCAATACTAAAGTGCCGCTCATCTCTAATCCGAGACATTAAATTTTTCTGGTGCCGCTCGCCGCTCTTATCGTGGCCGAGGCTTAACATAACGTAGGGAAGCTGCACAACCTTCTATATTACAAGCCATGAACAAGAATGCTGTGGAGTTGCTCTTGAAAATTTTGCTTCGAAATTTGTTTTGACTCTTAATATGAATTTTCGTTTAGTCAATAAAAAAAGAGATCGATGATTGGTGAACTTTCTCTTTATTCTAATGGAGAGGCAGGAGCCAGGAGGTGTGTATTGAAGAAGCTGAAAATTTGTAGCTTCCATTTGTTTTTTATGATTCTCTTTAATGATGATTTAAAGGGATAGAGAGAGATTATTTTTTTGAATTGTGTTATACAGTGGCGAATAAAAGTCAACGTACACCATCACAACCTTCTATATTACAAGCCATGAACAAGGAAAATATTGAGAGCGAATTTCCGCTCAATCGGACCACAACTCGGTGAAATCACGTTATGTTGTTAGTGTAATTTGGAGAATTTGGGAGAATTTGGTGGTCCGATTCTCTCAATTGAGATTCTTGTTCATGGCTTGTAAATATAGAAGGTTATGACACCATATAAAATAGCGAAAATTCGTTTACTATAGCATAAAAAAATTGTGATATTACAAAAAAAATAAGTACAATCCTCTGTACAAAAACATTATATAATATAATAATAGAGTTTATCCTTCTAGCTCAGAAGGTACACTTCTCAGCTGGGCTGAGAAACGGGCCACGCCTATGTGCAGGAACCGAACCAGCCGAAAGCACCAAAAAAGGTATAAGAAGAGAAAACACCACATAACGAGCATGCGATCGAAAATGCAGGCTCCTTCTCGGCACTCCGGTACCAAGCCGGTCCGGTCCCTGCACACAAACGCGGTCACATTTACCACTGCACAGTGGCTCAGCTAAGATATGCAAACAAAAAAAGTGTTAAAAACATATAACTTAAAACAATAAGAAATGCAATACACAAAGAAGCGTGCAAGAAAAGTCAGTCAAGTAAGATTGAAAAGGCTCCTTTTAAGGACGTCCTTGCTAATGCTCACGCTAAAAACATCAATATTTTTATTCACATTAATGAACATGCGATTAACAGGCTCGAATCTGCCGTAATTCGTGTTAGAGGAGTTGGTGTGTAAGAGAGGTGGCCCTCTCAAATTGTATCCACTCTCTCTAAACGATGTACGGCGACTCAGAAAACCTGAGTCGACCTTTCCATTAAGGAGCTGATGAACAAATGCAACATCGGCTACCTCACGACGCCTGCAAAGAGAGCTTAAGTTGAGTAACTTAAGCCGAGATTCATATGGTGGAAGAACTATTGGGTTATCCCAAGGAAGATGATTCAGTGCGAATCGAACGAACCTCCTTTGAACTGACTCAATTCTTCCAACGTGCGAGGAGTAGTGAGGAGACCAAACCTGGGACCCATACTCGAGTAGGGGGTCTGACAAGAGAGATATAAAGGTGTTTAGTAATCAAGGGGTTATTGAACTCTTTGGACCACCTTTTTATAAAACCCAGGACTAAACTACCTTTGGAAGCAATATAGTTAATGTGGGCAGCAACATCGAGTTTACTATCAAATCTACTCCCGAGATATTTTACAAAATTAATACGAAGGACACTCTCGTTAGAAAAGGTGTAGTTAAAAATCATAGGACTACGACCTCTCCCAAAAGTCATGGTTTCACATTTACTAATATTGAGAACCAGGTTGTTGTTAACACACCAAGAGTAAAAGGTGTCAAGGTCAGCTTGCAAAAGTTTGCAATCCTCGATACTCTTTATGTGACGATACAATTTGATGTCATCAGCGTAAATCAAGATTCTACAGTGTCTTAGCAAGGGAACAATGTCATCAATTGATAGGATAAAGAGCAAGGGACCAAGATGACTTCCTTGAGGAACACCGGATGACGCTTCAATGGTTACCGATTTGGATCCACGAAAAAGAACTTGGTAGGTCCTGTCAGCTAAGTAAGACTGGAACCATGCTAGAAGGGCTCGTGGAAAGCCTAACATCCTCAATTTAAGAAGTATAATGGAGTGGGAGAGCTTGTCAAATGCCTTACTAAAATCAATGTAAACGCAATCAGTCTGGCAACCGGAAACGAAGCCCTCGACAGCATGAGAAGTGCACTCAAGAAGATTGGAGGTAGTGGAACGAGCTGCAAGAAAGCCATGTTGGTTTGTTGATACCAACCTCTTGCATATAGGCGCGATTGCAGAATAGATAATCGATTCAAAGAGTTTCGGAATGACAGACAACTTTGCAACTGGTCTATAATTCGATATTTCGTTCTTGCTACCACTCTTGTGAATAGGGATTATGAACGAATTCTTCCAAAGAGTAGGGAAGTACCCTTTGTCAAGGGATTTATGAAAGAGGATTTTCAGAGGAGACTGGAGAACTTCTGCACAGGACTTAAGGACAGCAGGAGGAATACCATCGGGGCCAGAGGTGAAGTCAAATGGGAGTTCGTTTATATGTTTGACAATATCAGCACTGGTAATTGAGAGAGGTAAAATATTCGCCTCACGGTTAGTAAATATGTGGCGGAAATTATTGTCGTTAGGCTGAAAGTCAGAAGGTGAGAAAGATTGACGAAAGAATGAGGCAAACATGTTGCAAATCGCAGGCGACTCACTACTAGACAAGTCCGTGTGCTGCATGGTATTAGGGTAGTTATCAACCTTTTTCTTAGAGTTGACGAATTTAAAGAAATTTCTAGGGTCAGTGAACACTTTATCGCTCATACAGCTAAGATATTCACGATACAGAGCAGAAGAAAGAGAGCGAAATCGGTTGTAACAATTTATAAATAAATTGAGACTCGGAGTATCCTTTCTCTTTAAATAGGTTTTCCAGAGTCTGTTCTTCTGATTTTTCAAATGCTAAAGCTCATTATTGAACCAAGGTAGAGATGAACTGGGTAATTTTTGAGGCTCATAAGGTACACAAGAAATCAGGGCTTCGTATAGTACGCCATAAAATCGTGCCACGTCGTCATCCATATCGTCATTATATTGAAATTGCAGATCGAAATTGTTTCTACAAAAAATAATAATAAAAATTTTTAAGTGTACGTAGACTTTTGTTATTTGTGAATTCTGTATATTTCACTTTTTTGTTATATTTTTTGTAGAAATAATTTATTATGGAATTTCAATAAAATGTTTTGATACGTATATTGTGATATCACAATTTTTTTCAATTTTTAAAAATAAAATAAAAATACGAATTTTCGCTATTTTGTATGGTGTACGTTGACTTCTGTTCGCCACTGTATGTATATCTTACTATATTATTTTTTATTATATTAAAATAAAAAGAATATAGATTGGTAGTACGGGTTTCTACTTTTTGCATGGGATTAATTACTTAATTCGTTTTCAAATTTGTTATTTTTCAGTTTTTCTAATTAAAGCCGCCGATACCTTTACTTTTATCGCTCGCGGGGTACATTAGCTTTGACGCCCTACGCATTGCTTCCCTTATCCTGAACCTTACGAACCGCCACTGCTCTAGTGGAAGGTATGATTTTAGAACTATTCTTCTTAAATGGCGCTACAGTGCTTAGACTCGGGCCTTACGCCGGTAGTTCTGGTAAAGAAGAAAGCCGAAATGTTCTGTCCAAACAAGGATATTAAAGAGAACATTGAACAAATCAATGAAGAAACTAAAATCAAGGAACAAGAAGTTAACTTGGCTCGAAGAAACATAAAGGTACTTTCGCAATCACTCTCACAACTAAAACGCGCAATCGCTAAAAAACTCAAGCGTAGGCTTATAAATTGGAACAATTCGCATAAATTTGAATAAACATGTGTAAAACTTAGCGCTCTTTAACACAAAATTTGACATTTTTAACACAAAGTTTGATGCAAATTCTTTGATCCATTTTTTGCGACTGCAAAATCGCTGAACACGCAAAACACGTCTAACTTTAGCGGCTGCCACAGACAAAGTAAACAATGAATGCAGCTGAATATTTTATCATACTTCAGGGGCATGTATAGGTACTAGCATAACAAAAAAAAAATCGATAATCGAATGTACGTAGCCCGCGAAATTTGAAAATTCTTTTTGAACAGACCTCGTATTATGGACATAATACAAAGTTTATAGCCGCAAAATTAACCCCGCGATTCTAGTTGTTAGATTGTTGTCAGATCTAACAACTCGACCCCAGGTATCGAAAAGAGCTTTGGCGTAAAGCTTTCCCCTCGATTTTGGAGACTTTGAATTGTCAGACTTCCCCTTCAGCAGTTCGCTCAATCATGTTAGCCGGTGTTTGTTCACGGTATACAGAAACAAGGTAATTTCTGTTTTTGTGTTTGTTTACGTTTGAGTGCCGGCTGCGCGAAAATAATAATTAAAATCGAAGTAAGTAAAATGCGTATTTTAAAATATTTTTAAAGTTTTAATATTGCAAGTTAGACCGTTTGGCTTTGTTGAAGGCCTGTCTACTTTCAGACCTTAGTTTGAGAAGCTTACTGTTCCACCAAGGAGGTTTGGTTTTACCCCTGTATTTCTTAATGGGACAGGCTGCTTCCAATGCATTATTTAAAAGGTTGCTGAGATTCTTCACCTGATCTTCGAGATCTTCAGGGTTCCAAAAATGGGTGGGAACATCCTCGGGAAGTGATCTTTCCACCAATTGTCTGTGCTTCGGTCTGTGCGGCCAAATCTGTGCTTCGGACATTCCTGTAACCAGGGGCCTTCTTCACACTTGAGCACGTATTGACATTAAAAAGATTGACTCTATGGTCAGAAAAGGAGTGTTCACTGGATATTCTCCAGTTTTGTACACAATTGAGCAGGTCTGAGGAAACAAGAGTGATGTATGTGATTCAAAAAATCTGGTGTTCGGTTTTTCTTAATTTTAAGCGGTTTAATGGAAATAAAGTATCAAAATTTATAGACCATTTGAAACTAGACATTTCAATGGTTAAATGAGCACTTATTGAACATCAAAATTCGACAAAAACATCAATAAAGTTGTCCATGCAAGATTAGGGTATTTTTTTCGAAAAATGTTAATTTCTAGGAAACTTTCCGTTATCCAAACAAAAAAAAATCATGCTTATTTAACGCAACACAAGGTATACTCTTACAAATTTTTATGTAATTTGAATTATTTTTACGGGAGAAAAAAATTAAAAACTGATAAATCGTTTTTCCGCCATTTTCTTGGAAAATTTGAGGTTATGTCAAAATATGTTATATACAAAAGTTTAATCTTTTTATTATCTACAATTTTTGTATGAAACATTTTCCTCTAGGAGGTCATGTTTCACCGCAAATCGCAAAAAATCCGCTTTGGCACTAGCCTAATTAAAATTTTAGTCATAGAATTTAATACCTAAATCATCAATACGACCATAACAGCCAGCTCGCGAGTCGCTGGCTATAGTTAGATTTTCAAAGCTTACAATTCCCCTCCATTTGTTAGATCGAACATCCAGAATACCAAATCCTCTCTTTTTCTGACAAAAGCACATAGTCTCCACCGAAGGGGCAAGAGCTTTGAGCTTTTTACTCATTTTCTGACTATTGTTAGATTTCTATGATCTAGAATCGCGGGGTAAATCGATTTAACTCAAGATTACGTCAAAATTTTGAATTAACGTATAAACGGGTGACTTTGGCTTAAGCCGAAAAATTTCGGTTTAAGCCATAATTCGAATTATCCCGTTTATACGACACAAAGTTTTGGATGATCCATAATTCGAATTATTTTTGAAGTAGCTATAAACTAGGTAATAGTTAAAAATGGAAACAAAGGTGTGGCCAACATCATAAACCTAAACCTTATTCAATTAACCACTTATGAATCACCATCTACCGGAGAAAGTCGTAAGCTTTAACCAAAATTTACCCCGCGATTCTAGATCATAGAAATCTAACAATAGTCAGAAAATGAGTAAAAAGCTCAAAGCTCTTGTCCCTTCGGTGGAGACTATGTGCTTTTGTCAGAAAAAGAGAGGATTTGGTATTCTGGATGTTAGATCTAACAAATGGAGGGGAATTGTAAGCTTTGAAAATCTAACTATAGCCAGCGACTCGGGAGCTGTCTGTTATGGTCGTATTGATGATTTAGGTATTAAATTCTATGACTAAAATTTTAATTAGGCTAGTGCCAAAGCAGATTTTTTGCGATTTGCGGTGAAACATGACCTCCTAGAGGAAAATGTTTCATACAAAAGTTGTAGATAATAAAAAGATTAAAACTTTTGTATATAACATATTTTGACATAACCTCAAATTTTCCAAGAAAATGGCGGAAAAACGATTTATCAGTTTTTATTTTTTTTCTCCCGTAAAAATAATTCAAATTACATAAAAATTTGTAAGAGTATACCTTGTGCTGCGTTAAATAAGCATGATTTTTTTTGTTTGCATAACGGATAGTATCCTAGAAATTAACATTTTTCGAAAAAAATACCCTAATCTTGCATGGACAACGTTATTGATGTTTTTGTCGAATTTTGATGTTCAATAAGTGCTCATTTAACCATTGAAATGTCTAGTTTCAAATGGTCTATAAATTTTGATACTTTATTTTCATTAAACCGCTTAAAATTAAGAAAAACCGAACACCAGATTTTTTGAATCACGTACATCACTCTTGTTTCCTCAGACCTGCTCAATTGTGTACAAAACTGGAGAATATCCAGTGAACACTCCTTTTCTGACCATAGAGTCATTCGTTTTAATGTCAATACGTGCTCAAGTGTGAAGAAGGCCCCTGTTTACAGGAATGTCCGAAGCACAGATTGGGCCGTATATAGACAATTGGTGGAAAGGTCACTTCCCGAGGATGTTCCCACCCATTAAGAAATACATTAATACGCCTGTCCCATTAAGAAATACAGGGGTAAAACCAAACCTCCTTGGTGGAACAGTAAGCTTCTCAAACTAAGGTCTGAAAGTAGACAGGCCTTCAACAAAGTCAAACGGTCTAACTTGGATTCAGACTGGGACAACTACAAAAGGCGTCTTAGGGATGCGAAATTTCTGGGTCTCATACTGGATAGGAAACTAACGCGGAGCCGAATCTTTTAGAGAGAGCCAATAACGCCAAAACAGTTCTCTTCTTATGCCAAAGAACGATCGGAGTTAATTGGGGCCTTAAACCCCGCATCGTCCACTGGTTATATACAGCCGTAATCAGACCTATACTTATGCATGGCATATCGGTATGGTGGACTGCATTACAGAAAATTAAGTATCGGAAGATACTGGAAAGAGTCCAACGAACAGCTGAGCTGAGTGGTCTTTTGGCGAGTAGACTTAAATTTTTCGACAGTTGACTACCGCTCCAGAAAATACTTCTTCCGAATCCATTCTAACAAGAAAATATACAAAAAGAATGACCATTTGCAATATTAAAACTTTAAAAATATTTTAAAATACGCATTTTACTTACTTCGATTTTAATTAATTATTTTCGCGCAGCCGGCACTCAAACGTAAACAAACACAAAAACAGAAATTACCTTGTTTCTGTATACCGTGAACAAACACCGGCTAACATGATTGAGCGAACTGCTGAAGGGGAAGTCTGACAATTCAAAGTCTCCAAAATCGAGAGGAAAGCTTTACGCCAAAGCTCTTTTCGATACCTGGGGTCGAGTTGTTAGATCTGACAACAATCTAACAACTAGAATCGCGGGGTTAGATGACTTTAACAACTCAAAAAATGTGTTGGCCAGCTGGAGGACTTTGTCATCGAAGGATTATAAAAAAAACAGCTCCACTTTCGTCGTAGCAGGCCGATCAGAAAATATGACATTTTATTATTAAAATAAAATATTTTACTAATTCAGTGATGAGATTTTTTAATTGTAAACCTTCAAACCTTCCATTACCGTACACCCTTTTTCAAAGACGCATCTTTTAAATTTGTTCTGTTAAATAAATGAACGATGTCCAAGTTTGTGCTAAGGTTACTTGCGTTTTCCAACGACTACTACCTACATCAGTCAAACGGATTTATTGGCCAATTTATTATTTACGATCAAAAGAGAAAAAAAATAATTTATTTAATAACGCTACTTCTGGTATTGGAAAAATTTATAATAACGTTATAATTTATAATTTTATTTAAATCATAAATTCAAGGTTGACAAAAAATCTATTATAAAATATTTTATTCACAGCTTTGGAGCTATCATTCACTTATGCACAGTATTTTTCTAGTTTTTGCATATATTTAAGTATAATATTAATATTTGTCAATTGCATCATTCCCCTTGAGTAATAAGTTTTAAAACAAGTCTCGTTCCATCGCTTATTAATATTTTGCAACTCCTGCATAGCAGCAATCGTTCCGCGCCAAAGCTATAACCTAATTTTATATGCATATAATTACGTCTTTACTGCAAAGACATTTCCCTGAGAAAAGCATAATTGCTATAACAAGCGGAAATTCGTAAATGCTTACGGCGTTATTTAAGTAAACTGAAATGGGCTATTGGAAGCCACATTTGCCCATAAAATCTTAGATAACAATCAAAATCGCTACAAAAGTCGAAATGAAATTTTTCACGATTTTCGTTTATACATTTTCAGTACCAAAGTTACCTGCCACATTGCATGACTATCAGATGACTGGTCAGCAATTGGACGCCTGCCGCGGTATGCCGGGTCAGTCAACCAGCTCCCTGCTGTTGGCGGGAAATAACAATAACAACAACTCTGGCCGCACAAATTTCACCAACAAGCAGTTAACGGAATTGGAGAAAGAGTTCCACTTCAATCGATACCTGACACGAGCTCGAAGAATTGAAATCGCAAACACTTTACAACTTAACGAAACTCAGGTAACCCTTCAATAATTCTTAAAGGAAATACAATTTCCCAGGGACTTTTTATGATTATTTTTATAAATATTCCAACAGGTGAAGATATGGTTCCAGAACAGACGGATGAAACAGAAGAAAAGAGTTAAAGAAGGCCTGATACCTGCTGAGCCACTCAATCAATCAACGACTTTACATTCGACCCCTACAACGTCTACGATTCAATCCTCCACCACTGGTCAGAATTCAGTCAGTGAGCCCAATCTACCAGGCAGTAGCGAAAACAGCAGGGAGTCGAACTAGTTCAATGTTTACGTCACGGATTTATCATTAAAATTGCCAAAACGATGATTGGTAGAGATTTAGCTGCCAACCGTTTTACCATGGTACGAAAAAATTTATCTACTGAAAGAGATAGATAAAAAACTAGTATGAGTATAATTGATTAGGCTGCTTTTCACGAGCAAACAGCCAACAAACAAAAGTTAGCTGCAATCTCCAATTCTCTTTCGCGGTTCGATGGAAACTCAAATCGAGTTTTAGACGGGCGAACTCTTCCAACTCTACGTCATAATTTATTTATTGTCTTGTTGTTATTTTAGGAAATCTCTTTTGGTACTTATTTATTCTAGCAAAAGGAAATTTCCGAAAACACAACACTGGCTTGTCGAAAAGTTGTTTTTCCTTGAAAAAGTTGGCTGAAATTGTTTGCGCAGTTCCATCGTCTTCTTTTACTCTCAGCAAAATCAAGTTTTCAACGAACTTATTGTTTTGGCTATAGCTCGTGTAAGAGGGTTGGTATCAATGGTGTTCCATTGGGGCAGTTTCTAGAAGTTTGTGTTCAAACCCATAAGTGACTTTGTGTGCCATCTGTACGTCGATCTGATTAAAAAGCTTATTTACAGTCCTGGTAAAAATTAAAAAGGTTGTTTTAAAATCCGAGAAAAAAACAAAATCAAGTTCAGATTTCCATTAATATAAGGTATAAAATAAACGAAAAAAAATTATTTATTACTGAATAAAAACTTTGTACAACGCTCCATTAAATGCAAGTCATGTGTTAAACTAGTCTTAAATTTAAACTGTGAATAATTGTTTATAAAAGAAAGTTTTTTAGTATTTTAAGATTTTACTATAATAGTTTAAAATCAAGCCATTCCAAAATTATATAAAACTTTTTATTTAGTTTTTGTTTTGTTTTAGTCAGAAAAAAAACAAATGTATAGTTCCTTGTAAACGAATTTAACTTAGAAAAAAATTCAGAGTTGTATAATTTTTAAATATCCGTAAAATTCTTTTTACAACTGTAAATATTGCTATTATGAGTATTAAAAAACGAAACAAAACAAAACATTACTATGAGATTATGATTTCATTTTAAAAAGAATCCGTAAAGTTAAAGCATAACTATTGAATAATTAGAAAATATTCTTAATAAATTAAGCAGCAAATATGTGAAAATAACAAAAGGAAATTTCTCATTTTCTTCTGTCTCAGGGACTTTGAAATATATTGCGAATTAATAAATTGCAATAAAATTTGTTTTAAGCTTTTGTATTTTATTTCCTACCAAACGATAGCGCCAAAAACAATTTTTATTTAAAGTAAAGAATTATATAAAACTTTTTTTTAATATTTTTATTCTTTTTTCAATAATATTACCACTTTAATTATAATGTAGAAAGTTTTAGCTTATCTTCAGTAGCTATTCAATTGTTTGCGTTGCACTTTAATTTAAACCACGACAAAAATGCTGCGCATTTCTTAACTTTTCAAGAAAATTGAAGGTTATCGCTAATATCATTGTATAAGTATATTTTGAAAAAATCGTGACCAAGAGGTAAATGTCCGAGATATAACTATCTATACAGGTGCATATTTACAATTGCAGGTAAGCCCATGCGTGGTTAATGATTACATGCAGCCCACGTAGTTGAATTGGAATCTAGTCGCCATGAATTCTTTGCTTCTCTTTTTTCTTGCGATGAGTCCAAGGTTTGCTGTAAACTTTTAATGTTTATTGGTTTTGCTGGAATATGTCAAAGCGACATCATTATAGGTGGCTTATCTACAGAAGGAACAGGAAAAATTTACATCAGAATTCGGTAGCCAGATGTTAATTTTAAAAGCGTTGGTAATTGTTAACATAAAACTAAATTGATCCCGCAAATATCTCTATCTAAGTATATACGAGCTGTTTACCAAAAATGCCTTAAGTCTAACTTTAAAATGGCAAGGCGATATTGAAGGTAACAACAGTTCATCTTAAGACCCTAGCGCCGTGGTTAGAGGTCTTCAAAATGAGGTAGGTATACCCCCATTCTACGGGTACGCCAAATTATATATATCGATACCCTCATTCTAATACCACGTACGAGAAATATTCAAAATTTATCAGGAGAAGCAAAAAACTGCTTTTTATTTCTTGTGAAGTAAGTACTTACCGTTATTATATTTTATAGTAGGACCATAGAATTTCGTTTTATTGTGACGTTTTCTTTCATGGTTTTGCAACTGTTGTGTAGAGAATTGCAAAATACATAATAATCTTTCATGCTCATACGTGGTATTAGAATGCTGGTATCGATATGTATGTATATAATTTGGGGTATAATTTTTGAATATTTTCGTTTCAAAATAAAAAAGGCTGTTCAGCGAAAGAGTACTTTCCTATATCTGTTAAACTTATGTTATTTGTTCCAAGAAATTTTGGGAATCAATATGGGATTTGTACCAGGTATTCCAAATTAAACTATTTACTTTTAACAATCGTTTATGTGACACTTTATAACTTTTTCACTGGTCAGTAATTTATATAAAATCTTCTGCTTCTTCTTTAACGGCTCTACAACCGGGATCCGGTCCTGGCCTTTCGCAACTGTTCTCTTCACCGGTCCCGATTCTGAGCCGATGTCATCCAGTTTGGTATCCCTATGCTCTGAGCGTCCTGGTCTACGCCATCCTTCCAGCGGAGGTTTGGTTTCCCTCGCTGTCGCACCCCATAAGTCTTACCGCAGACAGTGTTGGGCATTAATCAATTAAATTTTCAATCAATTAATTAATTGACTAAAAAATTAATTGCGATTAATTTAATTGCAGTTAAAATTAATTGCAATTGAAATATTAATTGCACCCCACAATTAATTTATTTGGATTAATCCGTGTTAATTGTATATAGCAACTAAATCAATTGCAATTAATTTTAACTGCAATTAAATTAATCGCAATTAATTTTTTAGTCAATTAATTAAAGACAATTAAAACTAACAATTAATCCTCTTCAATTTTATGTGAACTTGATTTAAGGGTTCCAAATGACGAATTTGTGGTTAAAATTTGAAAATTCAAAATGGCGGACTAATTTTTGTAATTATGTTCCGATTGTACTGAAAATCAGTATCTGGGGGCTTTAAGGGTACCAAATGACAAATTTGTGGTTAAAATTTGAAAATTAAAAATGGCGGACTAATTTTTGTAATTGTGTTCCGATTGTACTGAAAATCAGTATCTGGGGGCTTAAAGGGTTCCAAATGACGAATTTGTGGTTAAAATTTGAAAATTCAAAATGGCGGTTTTGTAAACAATTGTTAGCTACATAGTATAATCTCACGAAAATATGTCAGATCCACACTCTTATTCATGCTGTAATCTTTGTTTTGGGGAGGGGAGGCAGTCCATACAATAAATTAAACATTAAATAATCCAAAAAATATTATTACATTCTGAAAGAAAAAAAAAATAAAGGATTATACTAATTCAAGATTTGAAAATGGGCTTTTGACGGTGATGGACATTATACGTTTGGAGTCACGTACGGAGGAGTGTGACTGCAGATGGATATTGCCCATGGTTCTCTTCTGCAATGTCATTGACCCAGGTTTTATTTGTTTACCCAGATGCCAGGCCCTTCCCGTATTGGAGAATCTTTCCCAAAAACCTTGTTGATAAATTCTGACCCGATTGCAGCTTCAGGATACTATGTTCAATGTTCTTCCATTTGGAGCTGGGATGTGAAGATTTTCAGATTTTCCAACTTTTGGACAACCTACATACAGTTGAAGTAGGGAGAAACACCGTTTAATAATATCGAGACCAACAAATTGCCCTTGGCCATACGTTAACAAATTTGATAAATAAGGCTGTTCCGGAACACAATTGGCCAAATTCGTCCCCCATATTGGCAATCGGAAGACAATTGGCAAATTCGTCGGCCATATTGGCGCGGCCATTATGAATTTATAAGTTCTGATCATAAATTCGTTATTTGCTACTTTAAAAACCTCCAGATACCGATTTTCATGGAAATCGGTACACAATTGGCAAATTTGGGTGGCCATTTTGAACTTCGGTCATTTTGTGGCCATTTTGAATTTCGAAAATCGGGCTTCGAGGTGCATCATGGGAGACCCCCACGGACCTTCGTGCAAAATTTCGAAGCTCTGCGATCACTGGTGCGACACTATGCTTTTCATACAATAATAAGTTTTAATTGTTAGTTTTTAATCAAATCCATTAAAAAGATTGACAATTGATTAATTGTTAATTGTGGAAACTCACGACTAACAATTAATTAATTGTTAATTGCGAGTTTTTACAATTACAATTAATTAATTGTTAATTGCAATAGATGTGATTAAAAATTAATTAATTGTTAATTTTTAATTGTCCAACAATTAAATTTTGCCCAACACTGACCGCAGAGAACTTTCCGAGCAGGCTCATCTTCACTCATACGAGCCAGATGTCCTGCCTACCGGATTCTACCGAGCTTTATTTTCTTCACAACATCTATGTCGCGATAGGGCTCGTAGATCTCGTCATAGGAGAGTCTCCGGAATCGTCCTTCCTCACATAAGGGTCCAACAATCCTCCGAAGTATTTTCCTCTCGAATACCGCCAAGAGGTTAGAGTGCTTTTTGCTAAGTACCCACGTTTCAGATGCACATGTGAGGACCGGTAAGACCATCGTCTTATATAGTAAAAGTTTATACGTTATGGTTAGGTGCTTGGATTTGAAGAGCCTTGACAGACTATAGTAGGTTTTGTTGGCTTTTAGCAGTCTTGCGCGTATTTCTGGTTCCATACTATTGTCGGCTGCTACTATTGACCCAGGGTAGGTAAATGATTTTACAACATCAAGCTCGTGTTCCTCTACCTTTATTGTGGGACCAATGTCAGGTGTTCTTGCAGACGAGGCCACCATGTACTTTGTTTTGCTTTCGTTGATTGCGGTCCCAGAGTTCCTGCCGCCCGCTCAATCTGGGTGAAAGCTTCTTGCACAGCTGTTGATGATCTTCCAATGATGTCAATGTCGTCTGCGTAAGCCAGTAATTGGGTGGACTTGTAGAGGATTGTGCCCCTTGACGTCCCGCCCGAATCTCGGATCACTTTCTCCAACGCCAGGTTGAAAAGGAGTCAGGCCAGACCGTCCCCTTGTCGGAGTCCATTATCGATGTTGATTGGTCTGGACAGTGTTCCGGATACCTTTACTTGGCTTGTCACATTGGTCATGGTCAACCTACATAGTCGTGTCAACTTGTTGGCGATGCCGAAGTCTCTCATGGCTTTGTAGAGTTCTACTCTGGCTATGCTATCATAGGCGGCTTTAAAGTCTATGAAGAGGTGTTGGATTGAGTTTTGAAACTCTAGGCATTTTTTCATAGCCTGCCTCAAAGGGAAAATCTGATCGGTTGTTGATTTCCCTGGGCTGAAGCCACACTGATATTGGCCTACGATGTTTCTAGCGTATGGGGCCATCCTGTTTTGTAGGATGGCGGAGAATATCTTATACGCGGTACTCAACAACTTTATACCACAAAAATTGCTGCACGTTGTGATATCTCTTTTTTTATGTCCTCTCCAGTCTTCTGGCATCGCTTCCTGCTCCCTTACTTGCATAATTAATTCATGAATCGTATAAAAAATCTATTCAAACTTATTTGGTATCTTTATTAGTTGATTTTTGTTCCGGAAAAATGACTACTATTATATTTTTTCAATATTATATCAAATCGTAGTTGAGATGACAACTGAGAAAAATTTATGTTTTTATTTCTTACTTAGCCTTGGCTGACTTTGTTTTCATATGAGTTTTTGTCTCCCTGGCTCTGAAAGACCGGAAGTAGTAGGACGATGTCCCTACAAACTTAGTAATCACCCTTTACACCACCAGGTTCAGGTCAATGGTGCAATGTCTATTAGCAAACTTTATTTGAAGAATGATTAGCAGAAGATGGGATATATTAGATGTGGTCTGGGGTGATAAAGTAGATGTCGATAAACTTCGTTTGAACTCAAGGATGTTGTACGAGTTCGGAAATACTGACTGGTTGAACTGGTTGAACCATTCCTTTGACTACATATAGGCCAGGAACAATAGCTTTTTTGTTTAAAATAAATTTATCCTGCGATTTTTGAAGTAAAACATCTTTAGGCGCGCCTAGCCGAAAAAAATTCCATGGCAGTGAATTGGTTTATTCGCGTCAGGCTCTCACACATTGAAACGTCATCAGATATTTCAGGTACGCTGGGCAATGGGAAGGACGGGGCACCAGAGGCGAGGAAACTCGAGTCTGGGTGTGCAACAGTTCACATAAACTCTGCATAAACTCTGCCACTGCATATATTTTCTGGCATTGTTTGTTACGTTGTCACCCAACCTTTGCTTTATATCATTATACGGATACCAATTCACCATTAGGGGTTGGGTTCACCATAGTTGGCTGGGTGCTTAAAATACCAAAGGGGTGTGGTCAATTAAATACGTGAGGTGTTTTTGTTTTGAATTGGCACCCACCTCCCCTTTGGTGAGATGTGCTGCAAATTATAAATTTTAAAATTACAAATTTTTGTAACTAACATCAAATCGACGCGACAAATCATTTAATCGCGGGGCCGGGGGTTTGGCTATCAAAATATAACACCGTTTTGAAAATCGTTCCCTTTATGTTTTTTGGGTTGCTGATTACGAAAATCAGGGTCCCGCAACCCTAAAATATGAACGTCACCCTTAAAAATGCAAAAACTCCCCTTTTTAAGGGGTTTTGGCTATAATTACAATAATAATCAAAAATAATCCCATTAAATACACTTTTTTCAATATTTATTTCCTAAGGTGGTTGATTTATACCAAATCATGCAAATTTTATAATACTAAAAGGTAAAAACCACCCCTAAATCGACTGAAAATGTAAAAATTTGTAAAAAAAAGTTTTTGCAATAGTTTTATTGTCAACTCTTAAGGGTTTAAAACTAGGGATGTTACGAATGTTCGCATTCGCATTCGCTTATGCGAATGATTCGCATGAGTACCGGAGATTTTTTCCATGCATATGCGAAAAATACCGGAGTTTTTTTTTAATGTGAAAGTCAAAGTGGACGGCTGCTGATAGGCTTTGATTAGACGAAGAAAAATCGTATGGGTGGGTGGGCGGAGTCGCAACTATTTAGCCGCTAGGTCGTTTTCAGATTTTTTTGTTCGGGTTTTACATATCATATCGCAGTTTTGAAACCGTATAACTTATTTACATGAATATGGTAGCAGTGTAAGCAGAATACTCCCACCTACTTACCATTGTAAAAGGGACGGTTCCACCCTACCAATTTACAGAGTTATGAGTCGTGAAAATCAAAATTTTATTTTTTTTAAGCTAAAATTTCACCTTCAACAACCTTTTCACCATACGTAGTTAACTTATAATTTTTATTTCAAAATTAGATAGCTTCGAAAATTGCCTATGAATAATATCCCTATAATTTTTATGCTACGGCCTTTACTTTTGAGGTTATAAGCAATTTTGATGGTAAAATTGGCTTTATTTGGTACTGTTCGACATAAGCTTTGGTGAAAAATACTAAAAGTTGACAACTCATAATTCTGCGAGTAGGTAGGGTGGAAATGTCTCTTTTACAATTTTGGATAGGTAGGAGTATTCTTTGTACACTACTGCTTTTTTCATCGATATAGGTTATAGATAGGGTTACAAAAATACAGGGTGCTATGAAAAACTCTACCAAAAAAATTTAAAATTGCAAAATTTTTACGTCCCCCCACTTACGATTTGTTGTTCGTCTAACCAAAACCTATAAACAGCCGGCCGCTTTGTAAACTTAGTGTATACACCCTTTATATAAAGAAGATACTTTTTTGGCTTAAATTTTTTTTAACCCATAATTTTTAAGCACGTTCTAGGGAGCGGGTATGCAGGCTCCCGCTACAGGCATGACAATCTAAAAATATGCACGGCGCTAAAGCTATGCATGCTCCTGCTACAGGCATGAACATCTATAAATGCATCCACATCGGAATAGACCATTCCAAACGCGGGTGTCTTTTTACCAAGCAGTTCCCAACTAAGTACTACCACGTCTAATGCCACTTGACCTTCCCAATCGAACGAGAATCGATGTACTGAGCATGCTCATGGCAGCCTTTATGGTAACCAAGTAACCCGTTTTCTTCGTTCTTTCGTTGGTCTAAAATAAGTGTGACCGTTTGGGTGCCACACAGGCGATTTGACGCTTGTTGCAGGCTAGGAGCCTCCCAAATGTTGCATATGAGTTCGTGTAAGATTCTTAAGAGTTGCGGTTCTCCATCGTTTATCAACTCAGCTGCCACTCCATCGACGCCTGGTGATTTGTTGCATTTTTGCATTTTTACAACTTCACGAAGTCAGTGTCGGTGGCTCTATTGAAATATTATCTTGAGGTACAAACACCTCCGTCTGTGTATGCTCTTTTATTATTGGGATTGGATTCAATAACTTTTGAAAATATTCTCTCCACCTTTCTTCTATCCTATAAGCGTCTACTAATAGGGTAAATTCAAAAACCCATCATTGCCACATCACTACAGGATTCAGCTACACACTTCCAATTACTGAATTTTGCAGTGATACAGAGTTGCGGAGTTTTTGAATTTATCCATAGGTTCGCATTTATGTCTCTGCAGATGTCCGCTATTGGTTGAAATTTATTGCTGATATATGATTCTCTGTTCATTGAAGTCTTCCTGCATCTGTAAGATCCTTTGTTTAGATATTCTCTCTTTTTCGTTCTGTACAGCTTGTCTGTGGTTCTTCTTTTTAGCATGAAGACTTCATCCTAGCTCTTGTGGGGAGCTTTGCGGTGGCTCTGGTTTCTTTCTTCAATTTCGGGCCTTCAGTCCTGCTCGAACCAGTCAATAGTGCCTCTTCTGCTGCCTTATGTTCGCGGACTCCTTCTAGTACTTGAATGTCTTTACCCTCTGTGTCTTTTGGTCGTTACCCGTGTTCTAAATTTCACTTTGACTAGATAGTGGTCCGAGCAACAGCACGCTACCCTCATTTTTCTTACTTCCAATATACCCGTGGTTCCTTTCCTCCCAATTTGGACATGGTCAATTTCATTATTTGTTACCACGTCTGGTGACTGTCACGTCTTATGAATATTTTTGTGCGAGAACATTGTTGAACTTACTACCATCGAGTTCGAGCTAGCGAGACGCCTCCTCCTTCAGTACCCTCCAGACTCTTATCAACATATCCTCTTCTGTATTGTTTCCTTCTAGCCAAGCTTTTTACTAGACATTGCATAATGACGAGTACGACATGATAGACTGGTAGTCCTAAGCTTGGACTTTCGCATAACAAAAAAGAAAAGATGGACAAATCTATAAATTTTCAATTATCTGCATATGCAAATAGGTTATAGGGCTACAAAAATGGATGGGGATATGTGAAACTCTACCAAAAAAAATTAAAAAAGCTCTAGCGGCTAAACCGTTACGACAATGTTTATGGACTCAACGAAAATTTTAGACTAAATAGAAGTTCAGATCTTCAGGCACGGATTGACGTTAAATACCCATACCCAAAAAGATTTTTGTCAGTTTTCTTGGACTGCAGGCCCAGCAGGCCCCATCCAGTTGACGGTATGGTTAAGTGAGTGTGTGGTTATACTTGGCCTGCAGGCGAGAAACCTTCAGGCCATGGCCTGCCGGCGGCCTGTATAGGAATAGGGGCCTTTAGAAATCGCCTCATGGAAATATTTCTCTCCATTAACACCATTACTGTATATAACACTGGTCTATTGCTCTAATATTTTTTCATATCCTATTGTAAGTAATAAAAAAGTGAGGCCTTAATTTAATTTAATTTTTTTAATGCTATTCGTAAACATTCGTATTCGCATTCGCATTCGCACATTCGCATTCCGAACATTCGCATTTGCATTCGCATTTGAAAAATATCACATTCGTAACATCCCTAGTTAAAACTACCCCTACAATATAAAAAATCAACTTTAAATAAAAAAAATTGCAAATTTTTTCTGTTTTTTGCTTGAAATTTGGTTGAATAGGAATAATCAGCCAAAAAAAATTATTATCAACCCTTAAGAGAGTAAAACTACCACTAGATTGAAGTTGAATTTGAAAAAAGGTTGAAATTTGTTTTTTGCATTTTTTGTTCCCTTTAAAATTGGCTCCCTAGATTTTCATGCCTGTGGCGGTAGCATTCATGCCTGTGGCGCGAGCGTGCATATCCGTGTGGCATGCGCATTTGTTCCCTAAGCGTGGTAGGTACGGCACGTGCATGCTTTTAAGAAAATTAACCAACTAAATATGATGAGGCCTCCTTTAATGATTTAACATCTCATACAGACCTACCAAAAACGCTATCGCTTAGTAACGATAAATCATAATGAAATGTGTGTAGGCACATGTATGGCAGAAAATGTACAAATGAATTTGATGGTAGTTATTTATGTATCGTCGAATAAATCTTTACGGAATTCATACATGACAATCTCCACTTCTGAAGGTTCAATTTTACTAGGTCGAACCTTCAACCAAATCCCCATGATTTTGAGTTGCGATTTCAATATTATTTTTTCATCAGAAACGCGTCCAAACTTTGGGGATGAAGGGGATGATGGGAGGTACCACCCCACTTCTCCCGTCATCCACAAAGTTCGTGAGGAAAGAGGAACGCTCCTGGGAGCAAAGCAAACAGACGCGATATGGACAAAAGCACCACGACATATGGAACCTTTATATTTTAAGATCGTGCTTGTATCAAGTCCCTCAGTAGGCTCCTCACTATACTTCCTGCATCTGTCGTTGGCCTGACTTTCCTCAAAGCGGACTATTTATCCGACAGACCTTCCACTACATCTATTACATATTACTAGCTGGTTAATATTTTAAGAATTGCGGCCGTTGTTGGGCAAAAATGTTTTACTTCTAAAGAAAGTGTGGTCTTAAGCACACTCATATTTTTTTAAGGCTATAATTAAGAGAAAAATCGTAGGAATTGAATGAATATGTTTTGTATGAAATCGCTCCGGGAACAGGTGAAAATAATAGTAGCAAAAACAGGTTTTTTGACGTTTTAGATGCGAAAGCATTTTTTTTAAAAGGTTTGAACAAGGCCCACAATGGTCCTAGAGTTATTTTGCAAAGCCTTATTTATTCGCCAAAAGTTGCTCTACTATAAACCCTTTTTCATGAAATGTCTGTGAGGCTCGATTTAATACCTTAAAACCCGTTTGCGATAGTTTTTGCATGCTCGGTATTCTAACTGGTGTATCATTCGACTCAATGAGGTTCTAGTAAGCTGAATTAATTGCTCTGGAAAGTTTAGTTCGACCATTGCTTCGTAGATTTTTGGTCGTAGCGTAAGATCACATGCTGTTTTAAAGTCAATGAAAAAGAGGTGAATCTCAATATTAAATTCTTTCGTCTTCTCAATTGCATGTCGTAATGAAAAGGTGTGATAGGTTGTGGACTTTTTTTCCGGAATCCGCACCGGTAATTGCCAATTACTCTTCATCATTTCTGGTTTTTTCGTTATTATCAAATGTGTGTCCACTATGTCCTTCTTCACGTTGATCCAAGAGTTTACTGAAATATTCCACCCATCGATTTAGTACTTGTACTGTTTCGCTGAGAATATTTTCCACAATGTCTCTGCAAAGTGATGTATAGGTTTAAATTCATGTTAACCATCTCTTATTATCTTGTAGAATTGCCTTATTTCTCCCTCGCTATGAATGGCCCGATCTCCACGATGATTCGTGACCTGCGGTAAAACCGAGTTTTTAGAAGAGAGGGGCAAAACGACAAGAGGAGAGTGTTGTTACTTTTTCAACAAAAATTTTCGGCGTGAAAACTAACACACATGCACAATGTGCTTTCTTACTTCTAATCTTCTTCTTTCTTGGCTCTAAAATTTACATACACTTTCATATCTCCTTGTAAAGACAAGAAAGTTACGCGTGGTGAACTCCCCGTCATGTAGACCGAGAGTAAGGTGGAAAACTGGTTTTACCACATGTAACAAATATACTCGTGGAGATACACGGAATGATTTCTAGTTCTTCCATCTTGCGCTTTTCGTATTCTCTTTTCTTTCTTTTATATACTCTTTTTCCTCTCTTCGTCTTGCTGTAAATTTCTTCTGCGTCTCGAGTGTTGTGTTTTTTTAATTTTCTTTTATACGCCTTAAGCCTGAACCTAATATGACGTACCATACCGTAAGAAAACTGCACGAATGTGTGCTTACTTAGGGAATTTTGACACATGGTCCTAAATGAAAACGTCAAGTCACAAATGAACAAGTGTAAAATGGATTTCGTAAATACAGATTTAAACTCAAATATTTAAGTTGTGGAAGAAATATAAACAGCTGAGAAGTGCTCAGGAAAATAAAAGAACAAAAATTTAACCGAAAAATTACTGGGGACTGATGCCGCTTACGAATGCCACCGTTTTTGTGTCCTTCTTACGGAACCGTACATGACATGCGAGAGTTTAACGAACATTCGTCAAGTTTATTAAGTCAATTTAGCTCCGTGCCATATGAATACTCATGTTCGCACTTTAGGTTACGTTACGTCTTATTAGATTCAAGCTTTATTATTCTGTTCTAATAGAGTTTATCCTTCTAGCTCAGAAGGTACACTTCTCAGCTGGGCTGAGAAACGGGCCGCACTTTTGTGCAGGGACCGAACCGGCCGAGAGCACCCAAAAATGTATAAGAAGAGAAACACCGCATAACGAGCATGCGACCGAAAATGCGGGCTCCTTCTCGACCCTCCCCAGCACTCCGGTACCTAGCCGGTCCGGTCCCTGCACACAAACGCGGTCACATTTACCACTGCACAGTGGCTCAGCTAAGGCATGCAAACATAAAAAGATGACAAATATAAAAACATACAATAGAAAAGAAGTGGTGCATACAAGTAGCCACGTTACATAAAAAGATTCTTTTTAAGGACAACTTCACTTGTAGGCATGCTAAAAACACTCATATTTTTATTTACATTTATAAGCGTGCGATTTACAGGTTCGTACATGCCGTAATTGGTGTTAGAGGAGTTAATATTCAAGAGAGGTTCACCTCTCAAGTTGTAATTACTCACTCTAAAAGACATACGGCTTTGTAAGAAACCTGAGTCTACCTTGCCATTAAGTAGCCGATGAATGAATATAACGTCAGCAACCTCGCGACGCTTATGGAGAGAGCTTAAGTTGAGTAATTTAAGCCTGTTCTCATAAGGCGGAAGTATAAGTCAATCATCCCAAGGGAGGTGACTGAGCACGAATCGGACAAACTTCCTTTGAACCGATTCGACTCTACCAACTTGGGAGGAGTAGTGAGGAGACCATACCTGGGAGGCGTATTCGAGTAAAGGCCTAACTAAAGATATGTACAAATGCTTAGTGATGAGGGGGTTGTTGAATTCCTTGGACCATCTTTTTATAAATCCCAGGACTAAACTCCCCTTGGAGGAGATATAATTGATGTGAGTGGAAAAGTCCAGCTTACTATCAAACCTGACCCCCAGATCGATCACAGAGTTAACGCGGGAGACTATGCTGTTGAGAAAAGTATAGTCATAAGTTAAGGGACCACGTTTCCTGCAAAAAGTCATGACCTCACACTTACTAATATTAAGTACCAGGTTGTTGTTGGAACACCAAGAATAGAAGGTGTTGAGGTCAACTTGCAAAAGTTTGCAATCCTCAATACTTCTTATATGACGGTAGAGTTTAATATCATCGGCGTAAATAAGGATTTTACAGTGCTTAAGCAAGGCAACAATATCATCAATTGATAAAATAAAAAGAAGAGGTCCAAGGTGACTACCTTGCGGGACACCAGAGGACGCTTCAATGTTTCTAGATTTGACTCCGCGGAATAGTACCTGGTAGGTTCTGTCGGCTAAGTACGACTGGAACCATACCACAAGGGCATGCGGAAAGCCAATTTTTTTTAGTTTGAGAAGTATGATAGAATGAGAGAGCTTGTCAAAAGCCTTACTGAAGTCAGTGTATACACAGTCGGTTTGGCAGCCGGTAACAAAGCCTCGAACAGGGTGAGAAGAGAACTCAAGTAGATTAGTAGTAGTCGAACGAGCTGCAAGAAAACCATGTTGATTAGTTGAGATAAGCCTCTTGCAGATAGGGGCGATAGCAGAATAAATAATAGATTCGAAGAGTTTTGGTATACACGATTGCTTCGCAATAGGTCTATAATAAGATATGTCGTTCTTACTACCTTTTTTATGAACGGGGACTATAAAAGAGTTCTTCCATAAGGTTGGGAAGCGCCCTGCATTTAAGGATTTTTGAAATAAACACAGTAGAGGAGATAGAAGGGCCCCTGCACAAGATTTTAGAACAGCAGGAGGAGTACCGTCAGGGCCGGACAAGAAGTCATGTGGAAGCTCATTAATATGTTTCAAGATAACTTCACTAGTTATACAGAGAGAGAAGTTGTGAGCCACTTGTATTGGATTGATATGTCGAAAGTTGTTTTCGCTAGGTTGAAAGACAGGAGACGAGAAAGATTTGAGGAAGAACGATGCGAACATGTCGCAAATCTCGGACGGATTGGTACGGAAGGAGTTCTCGTGTTGCATGGTGTTAGGGTAATTATCAATTTTTTTCTTATTGTTGATAAATTTAAAGAATGTTCTAGGGTCACCATACAGTTTATCTTTCACGTTACTGAGGTATTCCTTATAGAGAGTTTCGGAGAGTACATGGAATTGATCATAGCAATTGACAAATATGTAGAAACTCGCAGTGTCTTTCCTCTTCAGGTAGATTTTCCAGAGTTTATTCTTAAGGTTTCTGGTATGCCTCAATTCATTGTTGTACCAAGGCGGGGATGATCTGGACAACTTTAGAGGCTCAATAGGTATACAGGATGCAAAGGTTTCGTACAAGACGGAGTAAAATCTTGCTACGTCGACATCCAACTCATTTGAGGAAAGCATCCTATTGAAATCGATCGGAGTGAGCTTGGATGAGAGTTCTTCCAAATTAGCCTTTCTAAAATTAAAGATAAATGTTGACTCCCCCGGGATTAGCTTATCGTCGAAGATAGAGCAATAACTTAGCAGGAGGGGAGGATGATATTTATCGACAGGCGACAAGACTATTGAGCTAGGCTCGACAATCATGTTGTCTGAGTCACATGGGCGTAGCAAGGGGAGGGGCCAGGTGGGCCAGGCGCACCCCACAATGCTTCTGGCCCACCCCAGAATAAAAGTGAATCACTGATTAAAAACCCGTGATGTTACATAAGGCTTAAAAGAATTTTACAAAAAATAGTATGGTACACGGATTTGTCCAAAACAGAGACAGGCGTGGACGCCGGAATCTGAAGCGAAAGCCCCAGATTCAGCAGAGCGATAAGCTTAGGCACCCTAGCAACTATCTTCCAAGCACAGGTACACGCTATACTGGCATGCACTCAAAGAAAAAGAACGGATTTTTTATCTTCGATGATAGCCAAGTGGCAATTAGGGCCGTAGGATCAAGTTTAAATTAGTTTGGGACTGCCAACGTGCTCTTGATGAGCTGGGCGTTCTCAATCAACTTACCCTTATTTGGGTCCCGGGTTATCGGGGCTCCAAAGGCAATGAAAAGCGGATGCTCTAGCTAAACAGGGGTCCGACATTGCATTAATCGGTCCAGAGCCGGCTATCGGAGCATCTACCAGCTTGCTGCAAAGGGCCCTAGCCGATCGGACTTGCTGAAACATACTGATCACTGGAGGTCCACGCTTGGACTGGTCAACTCTCCTAACACGGCCAAGGATTTGTTGGGGCGCAGTAGAAATGATGTCAGAACACTTGTTGGACTAATTACCGGGCACTGCGCCCTAAATTACCACTTATGGAGGATATGAAAGGCGGAGGACACCACCTGCAGGCTTTGCCTGGAGGAGAAGGAGTCTGCTTTCCACGTCGTCTGTGAATGCCCCGCAAAAGCGAGGAGCAGGGTTTTCTTGTTCCCTGCTCGAGCAAGCAAGTCTAGCGACAAGCCACTAGGCAGACTGCTGAACTTGTCCAAGCGGTCTGGCCTAAAAATATGAGGTATAGGGTTGTAGCACAACAGGCTAAATGAATGGCCGCAGTACCTTTGGAGCCAGTACCTCTCACAAGAAAAAATTTTTTTGATGAAGACATATGTATATACGTAACATATAAAGCAGAATACAACCACAGATAAATTATATGGGCCTATTATCTTCAGTATGATACGGTGTGGTTCATGACAGGCCCGATAGATGAGAAAAGTAAAAAATCACAAAAACTTTTTTTACAAAGAATTTATTGTTGTGTGATTAAAAATATCAACAATTTAATTTGACGTTAGCTCTCAAATAAAAACTCTGCCGCTGCTGCTGCTTTACTTGGATCTGATTCAGCAGGCAGAATTCTGCTTCTGCCTCTGCTTCTGCCGCTGCTCAAAAAGTTGGATCTGATACAGCCTTTAAGCCCTCCACACACGAGTCGACCGATTTGCAATCCCAGTTTCACAACAATCGCTCGCACAACCAGTTTGCAACCAAAACCTTTCTCCACACACGAGCGCAACTGATTTTGGATCAATCGGTGTTCTGTGCACACATAATTTTTAGTCACACACGTTACAAATTATCCGGACTAGAAAACTTGGACACGTACAAGTGCAACGACGCAACTGAAATCGCTTGAGACCGGCAAGAACAGTCGCATGCGAGCAGTTGCCAACTAGTTAGGTCTGATATGTTGGAGCTGCGATAAACGAGTAAATCGGCCATACTAGCGGAGCGGAGATACTATAATATAAGGTTTTCAATAGAGCTGTTTATATTGGAGCAACGCGGTGACTCATGCTTTGGTCGCGACCAACGACAAGAGCTGCGATAAAGCTTGGGTTACTTTTCTCCGGTAGCATCGTTAGTATCAAGATGGATGTTGATTTCATATATTGTCATATTGTCAACGTTCTGTTTGCACTACGGTCAGAAACTGGTAAGACTGCTTTATTCGCAATACTCACAGCTTTTGTCACAGCTCTGTTACCATCTATCGCAGCTTCAACATAATCAGACCCTTAGTTGATTTTCCTCAAAATTTGTGTTAACACACGGTGTATGGTTTTAGTGGTAAGATGAGGCAGCATAAGGCAGCATACTGGTCCATCCAGGCCAATTTTAGATTTGCCGAGAAAAAAAAATCGGCGACAGATAGAGATGCCTTTCTTCAAAATATTATGAAGAATGTCCTTGCATTGAGTATAGTCTCATTGAAGACAAAGTTTACTGTTTTGTTTGCAGAAACTTCTGTACAACGAACTTACGTGCGCAAAAGGAAAAGTTTGTTACAAACGGCTATAATAATTGGAAAAAAATAGGAGAAGCATTACAAAAGCATCGAAAATCCTTGATACATAAGCCGAAATGCACGTTTCTTTCAAACACTCGATGGTTTCAGGAAGCGTACAGGATAGAATTGTGAGAAAATATTTGATCAAGCTTATCATCTGTCTGTGGTCAGTCGGTAACGGTGGTTTAAAATCTGGCCCACCCCAGCAAAAATTCATTCCTACGCCCATGCTGAGTCAGAAGAGAATATAAGATCTAACCGCCTTCCTAGAATATTATTTACACCGCTCATTTGGTTCAAACCGCATGAGAATAAGGAATTCAGAAAGCCGTAGTTATCGTCATCATCGCAAGATACCCACTGAATATTGGGCAAATTAAAATCTCCTAAAAGTAGGAGTTCGTCTTTAGAGTCCATCATATCCAGGATATGACTAGTACAAGTTTTTTGAAAATTGTGGAGTGTCAGGAGTACGATGCACACGCGTGCGAGGAACAAAACACTTTGAGAAAGCACCGGGAGGCCAGAACGTGGGGTCTAAAAGCTTTTCAGCGGTATTGGGCGGTGCAGTCAGAACAAACGACGCAACCGGTTTGGAAGCATTGCTGATCTTCCGACAGGAGACTGTCTCGGGATTAATTGATTTTCCCCTTAAGTATTCTTTAATCTTCTCGGACGTAGTTGCAGGGCAGAAACGCGAAATAAAAATATTTTGTGGCCTGGGAACCGTTACCAAGTTGGTGTGGGTTACTGAAGATCCAGTATCCCCAGTGCCCGAAGGTCCATCAATACTACTAGAACTGGTCGATGCCAGATCCGGCTCCGGGATAGAATTAGAGCCCATTGGAAGTGAGGGGGCGGGGACGGACGAAATATTGGAGGAGTTCGTAGTGACAACACCTGTAATGGAGACTTTACGACTTCGTTTGTGTTTGTGTTTGCGATGCTTCCCACACGTTTTCGGGTGGGCAGGAGCCAGCCTAGGGGCAGTCACGTCTGAGAAGCCCTCCACAGGTATTATAGCCGGCCCTACTAGATTACAAACTTCAGAAGCAGTAGCCAGGGTGGAGGCTGGAGGTTCATTTTGCTCTACCACACAATGAGCAATAATTGCTATCGAAAACTATAAATTTTTCCGAAAGTGAGTTCAGGGTTGTGGAGTTTTGGCTTATATATATAGATTTTCGAGGGATATCGAATCAGACCACTGTTTGCGGGTCCCTTTTCGTCCCTCTACCTAGAGTCATCTTATCGGGGTTGCAGTGGGTTGTCCCATTGCTCCCTTGCTTCGACTCCCCTAGTTATCACGAGCAGCTGATTGAAGGGAATCTGCCTCATGTCCTCCATCCAATGGAGTCCAGTTATGGCAGCCCTTTTTCTCGCCAGCGCCGGACAGTGACACACTATGTGTGTGGCCGTCTCGGGTTCCTCCAGGCACATCCGACAGGTGTCGTCCTCCAGAATTCCCATTCTTTTTAGGTGATACCTGAAACATCCGTGTCCTGTAATCAGTGCCACCAACCATCTGAGGGTTCTCCTTTGCATATGCAGGATCCTTCTTCTGGTTGCGGCAATAGGCAACGTAAGCACCATCTTAGCCTGCCTGCACATAGCGGTCATAGGTCATAGCGTCCCACCGTCTCCGGTGTTCTTCAGCGACCCATTTCTCGATGCGGTTCCTTACCAACCCTCTGCCAATGGCAGAGTATGGCTCCGGTCCCCAGAATTCCGAGGTTGACCCCTGTTTTGCCAGGTTGTCCGCCTTTTCGTTCCCATCGATGCCTGAATGTCCTCTAACCCAAGCTAGCGTCACGTTGTTTTGTTTCGCACACCTGTTCAGTTTTTGGACACATTCCAACGCCAGAGACGCATTTATCTCTGTCTGATTCATGCGCTTAATCACAGCCTGATTGTCCAGCACTATGAGGATGCTCCTTCCCTGCACCTGACCATCATTTATGTGATCCAGCGCGTACAGCAGAGCAAGCATCTCCGCCTGGTAAACTGAGGTGTAATTCCCCAAAGCCAGCGAGCAGGTTAGATTTAAGTCCTCTGAGAAGACTCCCGCACCTGCTCTGCAGTCAATCATGGATCCATCCGTGAAGATATATATGTCTTCCCGCCTCCCTTCCGGAAGCGTTCCATTTCCTATGAGGGTTTTGTGATACCTTTCGGTCACCCTCATTTTTGTGATCCCTTCCATGGGCATCATGAGCTCCCTAATCCCTTTGATATGATCTAGGATCTTCATGTGCCCATATAAGGCTCCTGACGTCTGCCATACGGCATCCCGTCTCATCCGGATCGCTGAGGCCGCCGCAGTCTTCACCACCTGGAGATCTAACGGCAGCAGACCTAACAGCGCCTCCAATGCCGCGGCGGGTGTGGTGCGGAAAGCACCGCTCACACCCACGCAGGCCATTCTTTGCACCTTGTCCAAATGCCTCTTGACGGTTTTCTGTGTGACTTTAGTCCACCAGATCACCGAGGCATATGTTATGATGGGTCTCACCATCATGGTATATGTCCAGTATGCTAACCTTGGTGAGATACCCCACCTTAGTCCACATACTCTTCTGCACTGGTGAAGCACCCTTTTCGCCTTCTTGATCTTCTCCTCAACGTGGTATTTCCAGGTTAGTCGTGAATCCAAGTATACACCCAGATACTTGACCTTCCCAGACACCTTGATCTCCGATCCAAAAAGCATGAGGGGCTGAAAATCCAGATCTTTAATCTTCCTAGTGAAGATTATAGCGTCTGTCTTGTTGGCGTTTATGGTGAGGCCTTGTTCCGTACACCACTGCTCAACCACTTGGAGTGCATTCCTCATGATATCTGCAGTAGTGCTCATAAACTTGCCGCGTGCCACAATCGCTACATCATCTGCATACCCAATGGTATGCACGCCCATTTCCTCTATCCGCCTGGGCAGAGTGTCCACAGTGATGTTCCACAGGAGGGGTGATAAGACCCCGCCCTGTGGGCATCCCTTGCTGACCCTCCCTCGAAGCCGCGAGTCTCCTGTCTGAATCCTTACTGCTCTGTTTTTCAGCATGCTGTCCACCCACCTTACAATCATGGGGCTGACCTCGCGCCTCACCAGAGCATCTTTAAGTTTGCTGAACTGTATCTTGTCGAAGGCACCTTCGATGTCCATAATTACGGCCATCGCTATGCCTCCGGTATACAGTTCCCCCTCGGCTACTCGCACCAATTGGTGAAGTGCCGTTTCTGTAGATCTGCCAGCCTGGTAAGCGTGCTGGCTTCTACTTAAAGGGTGCCTCCTTAGCATAGTACTCTCAAGGTGGTCTGCCACCACTCTTTCCATTGTTTTCAACAGAAAGGATGTTAGGCTGACCGGCCTGGAGGACTTCGCCTCGGTGTAGTCCTTCTTACCTGGCTTAGGGAGAAATACCACTTTGGTTTCCCTCCACACCGCCGGAATGTATCCTGTTGCTAGACAGGTAACGAATATTCCCCTAAGCCTGGGTGCAATGATTTCTTTGCCCCATTGGAGCAGGGCAGGGAATATTCCGTCACGACCCGATGTCTTGAAGGGAGAGAATGTGTCTATTGCACGTCTCACCCCTTCCTCTGTCACCAACCCGTTAGCCTCCTCTCGGTTCATCCTTGTAGTCATTCTGTTACGAATAACCCAAGATTTACCCGAGACGTAGCTACCAGGAAAGTGAACTTCCATCAGGATCTTGTTGGTTTCCTCCAGCGTCTCCGCCATCCTTCCCGACGAGTCACGAACGAGTCCGACTTTGGAGACCGGGTCCCTGGAGATCATTTTCTGAAGTCTGCTGGCCTCAGATATGCTCTCCATGCTCGAGCAGAAGTCCCTCCACGACTCCCTTTTTCGTCGTCGCAGAGTTTGCTTCATTTCTCTTTTCTTGGCTTTATAATTCTCCCAGGCAACCGGGTCATTGCACCTCATCGCTTGGTTGAAAGCCCTTCTGACCTCTTTCTTCAGTTTCTCCAGTTCCCTACACCACCAGGGTGTGGGATCATGGTCATCCACTGACGTAAGAGGGCACGCCACTCGAAAAGCGTTCTCTATCGCTGTCTGCAGGATATGCAACTGAGACTCTGCTTCTCTTGTGGTTTTCGGTACCCTTGGCACGCTCTCCCTGAGATTCGTGCGCAACATTTCAGTGTATCTAGACCTGTCCGTGTTGCGGGGAATTCTCATGGTTCTAGTTCCGTCTCCCTGCCCGGGGTTCCGTACGCTATTTCAAAAGAGATGGCTATGTGATCTGACATAGTCATCACCTCCCAGTTGGTCAGTCTTGTCAGCATCCGGTTGCTGCATAGATTTATATCTATGACTTCCCTTCGTCTAGCATCAACGAAGGTTGGGTCTGCCCTCTGTTTGCAATAACCAGATTGTTGCATCCCACAACTTCGAGCAAAGCCTCTCCTCTGTGGTTGTCGTTGGTGCTTCCCCACACCGTGTTGTGTGCGTTTGCGTCGCAACCAACTATTAACCTTGTGCCTTTTTCGCCACAGGTAATAACCAGAGTTTCCAGCTCCCTGGTGGGCGGAGGATCTGGCGAATCGTACGGAAGGTAGGCTGAGGCTAGAATGAAAGCCCCACTTCCAGTACCTACGCGTACTGCTGTGAGATCTGGTGTACACAAGTGCGGCAGTAAGACCACCTGCACTCCGTGTTTCACCAGCACACACGTCCTCACTCTTTCATTCGCATTGGGAACGTACAGAGTGTCAAAGCTCCCAGATAGTCCCCTAATCTTACCCTTGTAGATCCAGGGTTCCTGTATGAGAGCAATATCCAGCTTCAACTCACCGAAGCTTCGCGTCATCATTGCTGATGCTGCTCTGCTGTGGTGTAGATTCAACTGGCAAACCTTTAATTGCCGGAACTGGCCCACCTCCCGCCCAGCTGACGAGGATTCCATTGCAGTGGTCCCCTCATTCAGCTGCCTTTCCGGCCGACTCTTCCATTTCCTCCGGCTTGTCCTTCTGGAATCGCACGTAGGCAAGGTCCAGCCCGCAGTTAAGTTTCCCCCCTGCAAGCCTGACCGCCTCCGCCTCCTCGACTGACCCTCCACTTAGAAGTGTCCGTCACGCAGGCATTTTGACGACGCAATCTGGCTAGGATGGTTTCCTTGCTCTCCGGCAAACCGGGAACTCGGACGATCATCCTTCTCACATCCTTAAGGATGTGAAGGCGCTCCACTCTCAGGTTGACTCCTTCCCATAGGTCGGTCATCTTCCTGACAGCTTCGTACAGCCAGGCCTTGGATTTTTGGTTCACGCACCTAAGTGCAATGACCCCGTCCTCCAAGTCTACCTCGGTAATACCGATGTCGCCAGCGTTGTCAGGCAGAGAGTCTAGTGCCTTAAGCAAGGCCGCTTTAAAGGCGGTTAGCTGCTTTTTGCCCAGACCCCCCCTTCCATCGTCGGCCACGCCCATAAGGAGGTCATTGCTTGCTATGCCTGCGTAGGTATTCCCCACACCAGGCTCCGCACGCATGACTCCCGAGACAGGAGGGTTGGCTCCCTGTTTGGCAGGTTGTCCACCCTTCCTCTTGCTGGCCTTGTCCGCTCCTTCGTCAACAGAACCCACAGCTGGGGTGCAGAGACTTTCGCCTCTGAACCTCTTCGCGGGTCCCACCTCCTCCGGAGTGGACTCGGCCGATCCCCCAACAGAGGAAGTTGCCTTCTTCTGTCTTCTGCGCTCCCTCTTCCTCTTCTGCTTCAGCTGCTTTTGCAGCCTCTTTTCCGAGTCGGATTTCTGCGCCGCAGGCCCAGATCCGGCTGACCTCTTGACACATTGCTGCGTCGCATTGTCCACCTTCTCTGAGGATGCCTCCAGGTTCAGCTTCACTAGCTCGCTCGTCGCCGCTTCTACGCTTTCCTGCGTGACTACGTTGACATGCGAGCCGTCCACCTCCCTGTTCTTAATAAGCAATAGATGGCCTCCCCCAGAATCCATGAGGCCGACCTCCGTAGAGGGCGGATTTCCTTGGCTTGCAGGTTTACCACCTGGGGTACAACTTCCGTTTGTTGCTTCCATTGCTTTTTACCCTCCTCCTTTATCCGGGCTTGGGACCGGCATGCCGTAGCAAGGCGGAGTTGGAGTTTTGGCTTACTGTGAGAGATAGCGATTCGACTTCAGCCTTGACACGCATCGTACACCTTTTGATGTCATTCAAGATAGGCGAGAGAGGGGCGGAGGTTTCTTTTGCGATGGAAGAAACCGCACCAGGGCTTAGAAACACTGAGTGCAGATCTTCGACAGCATCCATGACCGTAGAAACTCGAGATGAGAGTTGGTGGATTTTGGTCACTAGGGAACTCGAGTTCGTTGAGAAAACAGACAAAGTATTTGACAACTGGTCTAGCCGGACATTCACGGATTGGATATCGTCGGCCAACGCTTGAAAATGTGAAACGTTGCCCGAGAGGGAAATTAACGGATTAAGAACATTCTATGATCAGTCACAATCACCTCAGAGATACTCTTCATCAACCTTAATACATGGCAGGGTTTGATTTCAGCACACTCTTTACAAGTTGATCCTCTCGGAGCTGAGGATTTGCATTTAACTCGACCATTCAGGCAGTCTGGGTGAAAAATACCTCCACAGACACCATCACAAGCAATGCCATCTCTAACGATCTCGGATGAGCAGAGCTTGCAGGAATGGTAACCATCCATGTGAGAACGAGGGCGGAAAATAGAGATATAGTAAAAGAAGGAAAACAAAAATCAGTAAGATTAGAAATAGAAAATGAAAAACAAAAATAAATGTTTCCTTTTTAATCTTTTACTTGTACTTTAAATTTAGACCAATTATTTAGAACACGAGTGCAGCCTAATTGCTACCGTGAATTATTAAAATAAAGGGTTCGTGTATACGCTAAATTATCGGATTTGACCCAAGATAGCTCACTTTGACAGAAGGAGCCGTCAAGAATTCAAGAATTTAAGAACCGAGGAAAGAAGAGCATTCACCAAAAAACCAAGAAAACAAACAAGCAGGCACGAGAAAAAAGATAAGTAACAGCAAATAAACAAGAATCAAAACATAAAAACCTGCAGAAACACCTTGTTTCAGATACAGAAGACACCAGGATCAGGCACCACAATTGACACAGATGACACTTGACACTTCACTTGTTGCTATTCTGCATTCGTCGTCGAACGGAACCACTCACTACCGGCAGGTCTGCATGCTTCACCCAAAACTTCATATGAGGTTTGCTCTATAGCCTGCTTACACCGGGACCACGTCTCATTGATGTTTTCAATATTATGCGGATCATGGTTGTTAATAGAATTAAATGCTTCGCTTAACTTGGATTCAAGCTCGCTTACTTTTACTTTATATTTTAGACTTGCTTTGTTGACTTATGGTGTGCGTGTTAGTCTTTCCATTTTAACATTAGACTCTAATGATTAGAGAGTCTTGCTCTGATCCAGCATTTGACCATGAATGGGGTCTGAGTCAACATTGGCCCCTCTGTGCGTTCTGACATCTAATGTATCTGCTTACAAGTCAGATTATCTGGTGAGAGTAGGGGTAGGGCTGGCATCACCTAAATTGCCGATGCGGGACTAAAACTTCAAAAACCCCGGACATTTGGGTGAAATTGGGTTTTTTCCCAGGGCAACCATTTTTCTTTAATTTTTTTGAGGGTTAAAATCGAACCGTCGAATGGAATCTATAACCAACTAACGACGGTAGTAGTAGAGGTAGAGACGCTATATACTTATGCTTACGGTAAGAATACCGGAATATAGGATATTAAAAAAGTTCAGAAAAAAGGACCCTAACGATTTACTTTTTCTTTTTTTCATATTTTTTTTTACAAATAAACCACTTTATTTATATTTTTCCACATTGTTTTTATTAATTACTAGTTGAGACCCGGCGCGCCTATGCTGCTCCCATAAGCCAATAGTAGTAATCAGGTGATGTGAATTTTAATATACAGCAGAAGAGTTTGAAAAAGGCAATTTTTTGGTATTTTTGATTCCAAATAACAAAATGTGAAACTATTAGTGACCTGACATTTTGATCGAGACAATAAAAACCATCCATTGACATGACATTTTTCGAGATATGAATTTTCATACAAAGATGGAGTGTCTCAATGAACCGCTTCTTTTCTGTATTTTGGATAGCTGGGACCCGGTGCGCCTTGCTGCACCCAAAACATTTAAATATTTAAAATCAATCCAAACCTTCAAAATTCAACTCTTCTTAACCATTAACGAAAAACCAACTATTCCTATAAAAGTTGGAGTCATTAGATTCAAAATACATTTATTTGAATTATGACCAAAATTGCTTGTGTATTCTGTTAAAACCATGAACGTTAAAATATTTAAAATTAATGCAAATAGCAGCATCCAGCACTCGAAATTCGAGGGCCATTTTCTATAGCTTTTTTTAATTTAAATCTAGAAGTCTTCAATAACAAAATTTTTCGAGAACAATAAAACAAAATCGAAAAATGAAACAAATATTTTATAGTTGGAAAAAGCCATTCCAAAAACCCAACTTTTATTTTCTCTTATATTGCGAAATTGTGTTCGTCAAAACATGTGAAATTAATGCAAATATTGAAAATGAAACTATTCGCAATATCTAAGGAAAGAACCAATACTTATTTCTGTAAAATTTGGAGACATTAGATTCAATATGCTTTCATATTAAGTGTGACCAAAATTACCTATGAATGTATTCTTTTACAAAACTTGCTGTTAAACTATGTTTTTGGATTTGTTATACGGCGCGTAAATAAACAAAGATGATGCCTTTCCGACCGACGAAATATGTATAACCATTAACGAAAAACAAATTATTCCTATAAAAGTTTGAGAGTTTGGACATTGGTTTGTTTGTCTAATTCTGCGAAGTATTTCGGTGGAAGTATATAAAGAACAATGGATGCTAATATTTTACAGGTTTCCCAAAGTTCACAAATACTACAAATAGTCGGAGAGCCGGCCGTATAAAAATGAAGGTATAAAATATCCTAACAATTTTTTGTGAAGGAGTAGTACTGCCACAGACTTAAAGGGAGCCACCTTTTATATAACCTAATTTCGCCCGCGTCATGGAATTTTGACGTCACTTCCGGCTACGATTTTTGGTGTTGGTGACGTCATAAAATATCCTAATAAAATTTACATCAAAATGAAGGTTGGAATGTGTACATTAATATTACACTAGGGTGCCAGGCCTTAACCACCCGCAACCCTGTGGCACCCTCGATTAAAGTTTTTTTACAAGCTTTTTTCTTTGTTTGGGACAAATCTTACGATCCGTTTTTCAAGTACTTCCCGATGTCCGATGATGCTCAAATTTGGCACACACCTTTGGTTCTGGAGGCAATACAATATAGTATATTAATTTTAAGGTGCATCCAATATCGCGGTGTAAGAGTCAGATAAACGTATCTACATTTTCTCAATTTTACAGGAAAGCAAAGATACTGTGAAAATTCGGCTCTTTAAACTTTAGCAGGTTTTTAATACAGATAAAATACTAGTATGGAAAAAAATTTTTTTTTCTATGTATTGCCATACTCTTAGAGCTTTGAAAAAATTAGAAATTATTTATTTGTATATGCTTACATAGACGCAATATATATATTTTTAAAATTCGGTTGACATACGTTAGTGTGGCCCTTAATTATTTTCAAACTTATGTTGTTATCAAACTTAAATACGTCATTTGTGAACACTGCGTTACACTGGCTATTTAAACTAAGCATCAAAACAAAATTTTGTAACGACCAAAACAACGTATAAGCTTTTACGTTCTTATGGTTTGTATAATATTGCCAAACAAACTATATTCTAAGAATAAAAATATTGTTTTTAGAAATACGTTCCTTTAGCTCTAAAGAGGTAGGAAGATAATTAGAACTATTTAAACGGTATTCATAATACGTTTTTCTGGTTCCATTGAAAATGATTCTTAAGCTATTTCGTTTTTTTGGAATTTGATAAATATAGACTTTACCGTTACGTCGCACAGTGTGTAATTTTGCAAATCTGGGAAGACAAAATTCGTATTGTAATTACACACTAGTATTGTTTATTTATTTGGACTCATATGACAATACAGACACAAAAGGAGCTTATTAGGCAAATTTTTATTACAAAAAATCAAACAAAGTTCAATAACCACTACATACTTAGGTAATATTTTGTTTTCACTAAAACTGGAAAGAAATTGGCAAACAACGCATTTCTATGTAAAATAAATTCGTAACTATTGAGTGATTAGTGCTATTAACATAGGAAAACTTTTAATACTTTTATTTAATGAGAGCTATCGCTCTAGTCTGACGTGTCTTCACCTTCGGATGAGAACTCGGACAGGTTGATGAAATCTTGTTCTTCTGCTCTTGGCCTATCAACCTCCAATAAATTCATCAGATCTTCATTCATTTGCCTACATTTTCTTTTTGAGGATACTCGAAAAGAAGCTATATAGGGATCCGATGTGATGAGGAGTCTGTTCAGGAGGTCTGTGTTTGTGTCCGTTCTTGAAGTTTTCCTAGTAAAAAGTTCTCGGTACTGTCGGTTGTGTTTATTCCGAGCTTCTTGTGCCTCTTCTGAGTACTGCCCAATCGGCAGAATGCATGTCTCCATTATTTGTCTGCCATGAAACAAAATTTTATGAAGGGTTACAGGCATTGGATACCAGCTGTAATGTTGTAGGTACAAATGTAGAGTTTCTCTTGTGAAGTTTTCAAATCTATCCAAATTTACTTTTTCTTTACTGTTAATGCATTCGAGAATAACTCCTAACCGCCTAATCAAATCAAAGTTCACGCCAGTAATCTCTGCAGCCTTCTCCGGGTTTCTAAAAAATCGTCGAGCAGAGTTTCCGTCGTTAGTGTTGCCAGCCTGTTGTTTAGGCATGTCAAGTAAAAGGCCTAGCTCACTCCTAAATCTCTCTTGGATCTCTTTCTTTTTTCTAGAAACTTTTTCTTTGTTTTCAGGGCCCTTGGCCTGCCATGTTTTAATTTCCAGCCTGTAGGAAATGTGAAGAATGCATTCCAGAAGCCTTATCCAGGCGTGCAAAGGCGATATTCCAAAAGAAAGAAATTCTTTGTTAACTTCTTTTCTAGAAATGATGTTTAAATCATTCATTTCTTTGGGTTTAGCCCTACACAAATAACATGTCTGTGTTGAAGAACATGATGAAACTGCGTTGCATACTTTGCCATCCACCATACAAAACACCAAAATTGATTTTACATTGATGTCGGATTCATCAATAGAAATTCTAGTAGGAATAAGATTATTGGTCTGATGCTTGATGTTTTCAACTTCTGTGACAATCAAATTGGGGGTTTCTTTCGCGAAGTGAAATCTGATAGGGCGACAGTACTTTGTGGACGATGGGAGAGGGTTTTTCCAAATCACATTTCTGTGTTCGTCCGGGCCACAGTACATTTCTAAGGGTACCATAGAAATACAAAATAGGCTTTCATCGCTACGATTTTCTTGAGACTCAGAAAACCTCTGTTTGTAACGCTTCTGTTCAGATCCATCGCATCCCCACTTGATAATATTGTTCAAATTAGGATACTCTAGAATATGAATTTTATTCTTCACTTCTTCAATTTTACACAGGCGAGATACGGTGTGATCAATCACTGCCTGAAGAGGAATTTCCGCTGTAGTTTCAGTTATAACAATACCTTCCGGATAACACTGCTTCTTGGCCTGCTTAACACGATAATATGGAGGATATAATTTACAGTTAAGGTTTTGGGCCTGATCTCGAATTTCTAGATACTGACGAGTAGACAAATTAGTATCTACTATCAATGCAAGCGCTTGTTCCAGGGATAATGACGCTGGCTTTTGTTGCACTGATAACCGAGCCTTTTTAATAGCCGTGCCCCTATTCGGAGATGCACTAGATAATTCCTTAACGATAGCGGCGGAGTCTCTCTTGCCCTCTTGTCGACTTCATTTCTGTAGCCAAACTAAGCTCTTCGCTGCTGACTAACTCCACAAGGTGTTGCACTTTTAATAGTTTTGTTTTATGGCTACAGTCACTGAAATGCTTTTTTGGTCTGCCGGGCCCTCCAGTGGCAACCTGTGCTGTACTTGTACCAGCTTGAAAAACATCTTTATCAAAAGTAATGTTTTCTTGAATCCATGATGAATTCATATCAATAAAACGTTGTCGGTGCCGTCCTATCTTTTCCCATTTGCAACTAACCTTTTGGCAAAAGTTTTTCAATTTACTTTTTATATAATTTACAGAATTTTCCGACTGTCCTACGTCTTCCAACTCATTCAAAACAAATGCCATCAAAGCGTCTAACTTCGACGATTTTGGATTTTCAACCCATATATCGAAGAGCACTCTCCGAGGAATAGAATGCGTCATTCTACAAAAAAGATATTTTAATTAATTAATTCGCAAATTTTCGCAGGATTTTCTTTGTGACTTATATTTTACAAGGTTTCAACTATAAAACAAATATAATTATAAAGCGGAACTCGGCGAAACTATTAGTTAAAACCATCATTACACGTTACAAAATGATAAAAATTCTAAGCTAATGTACTTACTTTTTAAATAGTCGCCTTTGGTCGAAAAATAAACTATTAGCGAACACTATTTCCAGTTACTATAAGAAATAAACTTAACAAATTACTATCGGTACACAGTTGTGGTGGAAGATGCGGCTTTGCTTTGGTCCCACGAACTGGCAGCAAAATAGAGAAAAAGTCAAAGGAGTGACCTGCGAATTCACGTTAACGCATGTTACAGCGCTCACTATCACGAGCTGTGTTGGTATTTGGAGAATATGGTATTGGGTGCATAGACGTTAGACGTTTTACTACTAAAGTAGAAAGAGAAATTATACTTTATGCATACTTGAAAAATTTATTTTTTTCCAGCTAATTCTTTAAAATTACACACTGTGCGTCGTTTTGCCAATTCATAAAGGACTATATTGTGAACCGTTTTATGAAAAAAAACTTTTTTTGATTTTTTTGTAGATACGTTCATCTGGTTCTTATACCGCGATATGGCGTCCACCATTAAATGGCTGATATTTCTGGGGGTGGAATCTTGCGATTGATTTTTCGGCCACTTCCCGTAATCCAGTGATGCTCAAATTTGGCACAAACCTTTGGTTCTGAAGACAATGCAATATAGTATATTCAATTATATGGTACATCCAATATGGCGGCCACAAATGGCGGATTACCTTTTTCTTTACAACCGCGCCCCCCCCCCAACATGGGTATCAAATGAAAGAGTATAACGAGTAGAACACAGCAAGCTATGTGACGTCATTTTAAATCCAATATGGCGGCCACCACGAACAACCCCTCGATATTGGTACCAAATGAAGGGTTATGATAAGTTGAATACAATTAGCTATGTTAGTTTTAAATAATAACTCAGGGGAGAATGAAACGTTGAATTAAATAAAAAAAACACCGGAATTAATTTCTTTAAGTTTTATTGTAAATGCATCTGTACTCGTCGCCGGTTTATACAGAAGTGATTGGTGTGTCTGATAACGAAACTGCAGCAGCGGTATTCGGGATAACGGGCCTTGGGATTTCGATGCATTTTTCTACATCCTCCGGGCGCGGCGATGATGCAGCTTCAGATCCTTGTATCTCCATCGGGTACAGCAGCTGTATAGGCCTCCTTAAGCGAGAACCGTCGCCAAATCTTACTAGGCAGGATCTGACTCTTCCATCACGTCCAATGAAGGCTCGTTCTACAATGGCTAGTTTCCAAATTAAACGTGGAGCTCTTTGATTGTGTACTATGACGACGTCTCCTTCTTGAAGTCCAGTGTTAAAAGATCTCTCCTTAGAGTGATGAAATCCTCGCAATTGGTGGACGTATTCTGTGCGCCAACGGCGCCAAATTGAATTCATAAGTTTGAAACGTTTTCTCCATAGGTCCCGAATGGTAGTTCCGGGTGTTCCATCGTTGAGCAATGATGATGAGGCTAATGGCAGTGAGGGACGTAAAAAATGAGAAGGAGATAGAGGCGTTAGGTCTTTAGGATCCTCACTTATATACGTTAATGGGCGATTGTTTATTACGGATTCGACTTCAGTTAAAATTGTTTCAACTTCTTCTGCCGTCAGAGTAGCTTTTCCTATGGTGACCTTTAGGGAATTCTTCACGCTTCGGATTAATCGTTCCCAAAATCCACCCCACCATGGGGCTCTCTCCACGATAAATTTCCAAGTGATCCTTTCGTTAACAATGTATCTTTGAAATTCATCGGAGAAAATCGCAATACCTAGATGACGAATCTCTTTCGCTGCTCGCTTAAACGTAAGAGCGTTATCAGAAATTATCTTCTTAGGAGCACCTCTACGGACAATGAAACGTCTTAGCGCCAACATGCAGCTTTCCACCGTCAAGTTTGAAACAAGCTCCAAATGTATCGCACGGACTGTAGCGCACGTTAAAACCATTATGTATCCTTTGCTCGTTACGTTTGCTTCCAACAAAGATTTAAGATAAAGAGGACCAGCAAAATCAATACCTACAGTTTCAAATGGCCTTGTTGATACTAGACGACTCTTAGGCAATGGAGCGAACGGCTGGTTTGCTGGTTTAACAAAAAGACGACGGCATACTCTACAGCTTCGTACGATATCCTTGATTAACTGTCGGGGTCTCGTCACCCAAAATTTTTTTCTAAGTCGTCATAGAACTGCGTTTACTCCTCCGTGTAAAGTTCTTTCGTGAGAGTCTTGAACAATTAATTTAGTTAGATGGCTAGATCTCGATAAGATAGCGGGAAACTTCGACTCATCACTACCGTCCATCTCCTGTAATCTGCTACCCACTCGCAAAATACCATCCTCATCTAATATAGGGTTCAAAGTTAGAATCGACGAATTAGCAGGAACCACTTTCCCCTTTATTTAGCCTTTATTTCGTTTCTGTAATAATCGTGCTGTGAGCTTTTTACCCAGTATAACTCAACGTGCTTCAATTCCGGTCCGGTAAGAAATCGATTATGTGGTCGCTCCTTTAACTTTCTGGAGTGTGTTATAAAGCGAAAAATATAAGCGAATATTCTAAGGAGTCTCAAATAAGAGCTAAACTTGTTTATATCGATGAGCACATTTGCCTCATTTTCCTTCACAGACTCTTTAGCAGCGGCATTAAACATAGAAAATAAGCAAGGATTATCAACGCTTTCATCCGTAACTTCTTCGGGCCATTCGTTGCTACTGCTTGATAGCCAATATGGACCAGAGAGCCAATCCTTAGAGTTAGCGAGGTTTTTACCAAAAACACCTCTCGTTACATAATCAGCCGGATTCATCTCGCCAGGACAGTGCCTCCAATAATTAACTGAGCAGAGTTGCCGAATCTCCCGGACTCGGTTTGCTACGTATACGTTCCAACGTGCGATATCTCCTCTTATCCAATATAGCGCAATTTTTGAGTCTGTCCATAAAAATATTCGCCTACTGTCCACAGTCAAATTCTTCAGAATAAAATTCAAGAGGCGTGCAGCTACAAGTAAGTTCCAATTTGGGTAGTGTCAGTTGTTTCTCTTCATTGTTCTTCAAGGGTGACACTCGATTCTTCGCACAAATAAATCGCGTTTCAACTGTAGTACCAACTTCCGTTCGCAAATACGCAACAGCTCCATAGGCAGCGGGACTCGCGTCGGCGAATACATGAACCTGGAAAGTGTTCTCACAATCGTCCTTTAAAATGCGTCTGGGAATAGTCAAACTTTCAAGATTCAAGAGTTCTTGGCGACACTTGTTCCAATTATTTGTATAACTACGAGGTAGTTCCTCGTCCCACATTAACTTTAAGCGCCAAAGCTCCTGAAATAATATTTTAATTTTGACAATAAATGGTGAAAGCAAACCTGTAGGATCGAATATCCGGGCCATTATCTGCAAAACTTTCCTTTTTGTAGGCTTGGAGCCGGAGCTAACCATGAAATCAAGGGCCCCCTGTAGATCAACCGCTATCTCATCTTCGAGACAGTACCATATAATACCTAAAACCTTTTGCTTTGTCGGTACATCATCACTAACTTGAAATGTAGAACGAAGATGAGCGTCGTTTGAGTTCCACTTCCTAATAACCATGGAAGCTCCTTTCAGTAGTTCGCAAGTGTAAACATAGTAACCCGGCAACAGAGTTAATTGTAAATGAATAAAATCCTGACACAATCTAGCAAGCAAGCGTTGGCGAAGGACGTGCGATTATTTGGGCTTGACTTATTGTTTTCCTTTGTTTTTTTCAATAAATGTAATAATTGTTCTTAGCTCGTGTTTCTTTACCCGAATAATATTTAACCATTTTACAAATCAGAAGTGGGATTGGAATATTAAATCTGGTATTCGGTTAGTAGCGAAATAATACGGGAAATCGGTCATTCATACTGGATGTGAGAAAAAGCGAAACAGCATACAATATCATTTAAATAAGTTCTCACTAACAGTAAAGAACGCTGTTACCAAATCCCAGAATTAAGACCGAGAAATGAAAAAATAACGATCGACATATGGCTGAAAACGTATATTCACTAAAGTTAGATGAGTTGAGAACAAGAGCAAAGGCTGTTGGATTATCCGCGAAAGGTAATAAGCACGATATAATCGAAAGAATTATGGCTGAAGCAGCAAATAATCCTGTACGAGACATATTGTTTTCTCCGCGTGATGTCAGTGATGCCTTGCCTGAGTATGATCCATCTGTGGGAGCCCTAACAATTCACGAGTGGGTTAAAAGAATAGATGCATTATATGGAATCTACGGATGGCCAGAACAGCTGTTGCTGTTTGCAGTTACTACAAAGTTAAAGGGTTCGGCTAGATCATGGATTGATAGAAGCGAGATATACAATAGTTGGCGAGAGCTATCAAAAGCGATGATTGACGAGTTTTCTTCGAAATATAGCGAAGCTGATGTCCACTTAACATTAGCAAATAGAAAGCGTTCCCGACAAGAAAATTTGTTGCCATACTTAGACGAGATGATAAAGATCGGCCAGACAGGAAGTTTATCGGAATCAAGTATTATAAAATACTTTATCATGGGTATGCAGGACGACGAGCTATTTTCCATTTTTCAGAGTCAACGTATTGATACGATAGCAGAACTTCGAGACAGAGTCGAATGGTGTTTGAATCTTCGGAACCTGAAGGCTTTAACGAAGAAATCGTCGGCGCCTACGGTCGGCAGGCTAGAAAATACGAGTGTCAAACCCGAACGTGGCGTCAGTTGTTACAATTGTAATCGATCAGGGCACTTATCTAGGGACTGCAAAAGCGTAAGACGGATCGAGTGTTATAACTGCCACCAACAGGGGCACGTATCAAAAGATTGTCCGATACCTTCTAGACGAGATAGATGTATGATATGTAATAAGGTTCATCGGAAGGGTTCTCCAGAAAACTGTAGTCAGGACAGGAATGTAGTTGGGTACCTGCAGTCTGAAGTTAAGAACGAGTATCACAAGATTATTAAAATAGGCGATACCGATTATGTAGCGTTCATCGATAGCGGTTCAGATTGCTCGATGGTAAGAAAATGCATAGCCAGTAATCTCAATGAGCTTAAACAGCGGTGGCATAATCAAATAAGAGGATTCCTTGGAGGTAGCTACCTGTCAACAGAACGAGTTAACATAAATTTTCTAGTGGATGATATTCGTTGCGAAGGAACATTCTGCGTTGTGGATGATGACTTGTTACCGGCTAGCCTACTAATAGGACGGGATGTATTGAACCGAGAAGGACTTCGCGTGGTTAAGGAATACAATTCTTTGAGATTCGAGTTTGAGGAACCGAAAGGTAGTACAAGTGCTAGAAGAGGCGACGATATAAGCCGAGAAGAAGTGCGGATTGGAGTAATGACAATTGACGAGGAAAAAAAAATGTTAGCGTTGCTGAACACATATAGACAATTGTTTGCGAGGAAACTAAGTGAAATAGGTTGCACTAACCTTACAGAGATGAAGATTGAGCTCACTGATAACAAGCCATTTCAGTTACGACCGTACAGAGTACCGTATCCCAAGAAAGACAAGGTTACGGAGATGTTGGATGAAATGATCCAAAATGACATCATATGCGAGTCGACATCAGCGTATGCGAGTCCGGCGATACTAGTGGCTAAAAAGGATGGTGGCGATCGACTTTGCGTCGATTTTAGAATGTTGAATAAGCGAACAAGAAAAGAAGTATTTCCAACCCCGAACGTCGAGGAACAAATTCAGGAAGCTGCAAGGTATGAGTACTTTACGGTAATAGATCTTAATAGCGGGTTTTATCAGGTACCTATCGAAGAAGCGAGCCGACAATACACAGCATTCGTGACGAGTAAGGGACTGTACGAATTTAAAAGGATGCCATTTGGCCTTAAAAATGCGCCCGCGGTATTCCAGCGATTAATGGCCACGGTTTTACGTACTGTTCGAAAAGACGACGCAATGAATTATATGGATGACATACTCATTGGAAGTCACACTTACGAAGAAATGCTTCAAAAACTTCGTCGGGTATTCGATGCTATAAAGCGAGCGGGTTTAACACTTAACCTAAAGAAATGTACCTTTATGAAGACTACGGTTGAGTATCTGGGACACGAGATCAAGTTGAATGAAGTAAGGCCGGGAAGCGTTAAGACACAAGCAGTTGAAAATTTTAAGCGGCCTGAAACTGTCACTGAAGTTCGTCAATTTCTGGGACTTTGCAGTTACTTTCGAAAGTTTGTGCCGAAGTTCGCTCTACTGGCTAGTCCGTTAAATAAACTACTTCGAAAAGAAGCTTCGTTCTCCTGGGAAGAAGATCAGGAAAAGGCGTTCAAAGAATTAAAGGCTAGTCTGATGAGTCAACCAACCTTGGCAGCGTATGACCCCCATTTGAGTTGTGAAATCCACACTGATGCAAGTAGCAGTGGATTGGCAGGAATTCTTCTACAGCGAACGGATGGTGCGTTGAAACCAGTGGCTTATTTTAGTAGGGCTACTACAGATGTCGAAAGGAATTTCCACAGCTTTGAATTGGAAGCACTGGCGGTAGTAGCTAGCTTAGAAAGCTTCAAGTATTATGTTCTAGGGAAAACGTTCACTGTGGTTACCGATTGCTCAGCGCTGAAAACGACAATGACCCAAAAAGAATTGATACCGAGGATTGCGAGATGGTGGCTGCGTATTCAGGAGTTCGATATCGAATTGGAACATCGAGCTGGAATTCGTATGGGTCATGTAGACGCATTAAGTAGGTCTCCTGAAGAACCGTCGAGAGAAACAGAACCTGTTTCTTTAAATGTCTTTAAGGTAATGATCGAGGATGACGATTGGTTATACACGATGCAGATCCAGGATGCTTATTTGCGAAGTATTGTTGCGAAGCTACGGGCCGGTGGTGACGTCGATAAGCAGCTGAAAAGGAATTATGTATTGGAACGAGGCCGACTTTATCGAAGAATGAATGACAGAAAACTGTGGGTCGTGCCAAACCCGATCAAATGGAGGATAGTCCAGAACTGTCACGATAGAGCGGGACATTTGGCTTTAGACAAAACGATAGAGCGAGTAAAGGAACATTATTGGTTCCCAAAGATGCGAACATACATCGCGAAATATTTACTGTCCTGTATTGATTGTGCCTATAACAAACGTTCAGGAGGGAGGACAGAAGGAGAATTTCATTATGATCAGATCGATTCGGTGCCTTTTAAGACGGTACACCTGGACCATCTGGGTCCTTTCCCACGAAGCAGTAAGGGAAACATACACATACTTACCATCGTCGACTCGCTAACGAAGTACGTGATTGTTAAAGCAGTAAGAAATACAGCAACGGTGCCCGTGTTGAAAGTTTTGAATGAGATTACCGGAATTGTAGGTATGCCTACGAGAATAATTACGGACCGAGGGACGGCTTTTTCATCAAAGAACTTCCAAGCGTATTGCCAAGCTAACGACGTTCAACATATAAAGGTAGCTGTTAGAACTCCGCGAGCTAAGAACAATTATTACATTTATTGAAAAAAACAAAGGAAAACAATAAGTCAAGCCCAAATAATCGCACGTCCTTCGCCAACGCTTGCTTGCTAGATTGTACTACCTTTCGGTTCCTCAAACTCGAATCTCAAAGAATTGTATTCCTTAACCACGCGAAGTCCTTCTCGGTTCAATACATCCCGTCCTATTAGTAGGCTAGCCGGTAACAAGTCATCATCCACAACGCAGAATGTTCCTTCGCAACGAATATCATCCACTAGAAAATTTATGTTAACTCGTTCTGTTGACAGGTAGCTACCTCCAAGGAATCCTCTTATTTGATTATGCCACCGCTGTTTAAGCTCATTGAGATTACTGGCTATGCATTTTCTTACCATCGAGCAATCTGAACCGCTATCGATGAACGCTACATAATCGGTATCGCCTATTTTAATAATCTTGTGATACTCGTTCTTAACTTCAGACTGCAGGTACCCAACTACATTCCTGTCCTGACTACAGTTTTCTGGAGAACCCTTCCGATGAACCTTATTACATATCATACATCTATCTCGTCTAGAAGGTATCGGACAATCTTTTGATACGTGCCCCTGTTGGTGGCAGTTATAACACTCGATCCGTCTTACGCTTTTGCAGTCCCTAGATAAGTGCCCTGATCGATTACAATTGTAACAACTGACGCCACGTTCGGGTTTGACACTCGTATTTTCCGCGAGCCAATGGAAAACAATAAGTCAAGCCCAAATAATCGCACGTCCTTCGCCAACGCTTGCTTGCTAGATTGTGTCAGGATTTTATTCATTTACAATTAACTCTGTTGCCGGGTTACTATGTTTACAGCTCGGCCAACCTGCAATGACAGCGCCCTCGCTGTCTTCGTCATCCTCGCAGCTCTCCTCGTCTTCGTAGGATTGTTCTTCTTCGCTCTCGTCCCCTGGGGGCACGCTACACCAGCGTTTCATCCTATCACTCGCAAATACTGATGAATACGTTCGTTGCGTTCGTTTATAGTCTGGTAAATCTTCGATTACATACCGGTCTTTATCCAATACCTTTGTTACGATATATGGCCCCTTATAAGACGGCTCTAATTTTCGCGACGTTCCGGTGCTTGCTGGTTCGTTTTCCACCAGCACAAGATCTCCAGTATCATACTTCGTTGGCTGCCTATGTTGGTGATCAAATCTCTCTTTCCACTTCGCCCTTTTCTCATTAATAAGTTCCGCTACCGCACATCGGACTTGTGGTACATTTTCACGGATGTCATCTTCCTCAGCTTGAAGAACGAGTGTGATTTTATTCTGAAGTATATCCCTGGGATCATAGGCGAAAACTAACTCGTGTGGACTACGTCCTGTTGTTTGATTCTTCATCGTATTGAGAGCCCATTGGATTTCCCTCAACCGCTCGTCCCATCTCTTATCTTCTCTGGTCATAGTGGTCAACATAGATATCTATGTTGACCACTATGACCAGAGAAGATAAGAGATGGGACGAGCGGTTGAGGGCTCTCAATACGATGAAGAATCAAACAACAGGACGTAGTCCACACGAGTTAGTTTTCGCCTATGATCCCAGGGATATACTTCAGAATAAAATCACACTCGTTCTTCAAGCTGAGGAAGATGACATCCGTGAAAATGTACCACAAGTCCGATGTGCGGTAGCGGAACTTATTAATGAGAAAAGGGCGAAGTGGAAAGAGAGATTTGATCACCAACATAGGCAGCCAACGAAGTATGATACTGGAGATCTTGTGCTGGTGGAAAACGAACAGGCAAGCACCGGAACGTCGCGAAAATTAGAGCCGTCTTAGGCTGGCCGCACACGTACGGTTTCCGTGTTCGGTTTCCGAATGCGGAATTCCGACTCGGAATTCCGCGAGTCGAGCGCAGACGTTCGGTTTTTGGCATCCCGAACGCACGTCTTGGCTTTCGAACCGAATGTCAGGAATGGTTTCCGAACGGAAAATTTAAGATCGTGTGCGCCGTGTAGAGTTATTTGTATGAAATGCCTGCATTCGGGTTTTCGAGTACGGAAACCGAATTCGGAAAGCGGACACGGAAACCGTATGTGTGCGGCCAGCCTTATAAGGGGCCATATATCGTAACAAAGGTATTGGATAAAGACCGGTATGTAATCGAAGATTTACCAGACTATAAACGAACGCAACGAACGTATTCATCAGTATTTGCGAGTGATAGGATGAAACGCTGGTGTAGCGTGCCCCCAGGGGACGAGAGCGAAGAAGAACAATCCTACGAAGACGAGGAGAGCTGCGAGGATGACGAAGACAGCGAGGGCGCTGTCATTGCAGGTTGGCCGAGCTGTAAACATAGTAACCCGGCAACAGAGTTAATTGTAAATGAATAAAATCCTGACACAATCTAGCAAGCAAGCGTTGGCGAAGGACGTGCGATTATTTGGGCTTGACTTATTGTTTTCCTTTGTTTTTTTCAATAAATGTAATAATTGTTCTTAGCTCGTGTTTCTTTACCCGAATAATATTTAACCATTTTACACAAGTGTAGATGTAAACCCTTTTAGCAAAGTCGTGGTCTTTAACACTCATAACTAAGTCATCCATATAGAATGATTTCTGCAACAGCAAACTAATCTCAGGATTATTTTCCTTTTCCTCGGATAAAAGTTTTCGCAGAGCCGCTCCTAACAGAAAAGGACTGCATATCACGCCAAAGGTTACTCTGGTCATTCGGAATTCTTGAGGCGCAGGCAAATTAGTTGATGATGTTAAAGAATCTGAAGAAAATTAATCTGGTAACCCCAATAAAATTGTATACTGTTAGGTTAACTAGTTAAGTAAGAACTCATGTAAAGAAGAAGTAATAAAATCAGTTGTAATCGAACATTATTCACGGGACGTTCTAATTATTTAAACCCGGAAATTATCCTTAATATAACATTTAATACTAAATTTTTAAATGGTGCCGAAACCCGGGACGTCCAAAAAGCGCGTGAATATTAGCGAATATTAATTATTAAAATATTAATATTATTATAAGTAAGAATAGCGGAAATTACAACAAAAAGCGATAATATGAATGCTGCGTGTCGTGGCCAAGTGACAAAATTATGTAATTCAATAACGGAATATTTATCAAAAATTAATTTCGCGGAACCTTTACAAGACGCAGATGTGGTTGAAATTGAAATAGTGAGTTACTTGGATAGATTAAAAAACGCGCATAATAATTTGCGAAAAGCGGATGAGAAAGCGAGTGAAAGTATGAAGTTAGATGACGCAGAGAAGGAATATAATACTATAATCGAGTACGATGATAAAGCTGTAAGTGTAATATCAAAGTTGGAGCATATTCTGCGAGCAAAGTTCAGATTTCAGGCACAAATCAACGCATCGGATGAACGGCAGGATAATCATCACAATCTCACATCATGTGGTGTTGGTAACAGTGCATATAGCGGAGTCAAGTTGAAAAGTTTTGATCTGAAAAAGTTCGATGGAACATTGGAAAACTGGCTCCCTTTCTGGGAGCAATATAGAAGAGCGGTGCATGAAAACCCTCAGTTTAATTCAGCTACTAAATTCAACTATTTAAGTAATGCATTAGTTGGGCCAGCAGCAGCAACCATAGCGGGATTCTCCCCAACGGAGAAATGTTATATCGACGCCATATCATTGCTTCTAGAAGAATATGGAAACAGCGAGAAAATTGTAGAAAAATACATTCAAAAAATGATGTCCGTTAAGCCTGTAAGTTCACCCACGGATATTGGAAAATTGCGGCACTTATATAACGAAATAACAACAACTATGAGAAGTTTACACTCATTGCAGGTGCCGTCGGCTCAGTATAATATAGTGTTGAGATCTGTATTATTAAAAGCGATACCCACACAGCTGCGCATTCAATTTCACCGATATCAAAAACGGAAAGCGCCTTTGGAGGAAAAGGACAATGATTCAGCAGATTCGGTGCTATCTGCATCCTCTGATGTAGATGGTGACGATCGATTAAAAGATCTAATATCCTTCTTAAAAAGTGAAGTGGAAGCTTTAGAAATTTCCCAATTGTCGGAATCGGTCAATGCAAATCCAAAAATATATGAGAAAGCATCCCATTCCAAACAATTTAACGGCCGAAGCACTGCAACCGGGTTGTTTACTCAAAGTAAGAGCGTAGAAAATTGCGTTTTCTGCAACAATTCCACCCATAAAACAAAAGATTGCGATGCAAAAATTCCAATTCTCAAAAGAAAAGAAATTCTAAAAAAAAAGGAAGATGCTTCCGATGTGCTAAATTAAATCATAGCTCAAAATTTTGTAGAAACCAGTGGATTAAATGTTCGCAATGTAATGGCCGTCACTTAAGCTCTATATGTGAGCGGAAGAATGGGAATGCTTTAATGACTGATCAAAAAGCGAACGCAGAAGAAAAAACGGTTCTAGTGGCAGTGGACGAAGACAAAATATTCCTGAAAACAGCCAAGGCCATTATATCAGGCCCAGAAGAAAACGCATCGCGCTTGCTTACACGTTTGGTTATGGATAACGGCAGCCAACAGACATACATCACCAAAATTCTAAGGAAAAAATTAAATTTGCCTATCGTGGGAGTGCAACACGTTAATATTATTCCGTTTGGCGACATAAGACAACGCCGTGCTAAAAGGTGCAATCGAATTCAAGTGGCGGTTAAAAGTCAATATAATAGCGGTGCTGTTAACATTATTGCTTTAGAAGTTCCATTAATATGTGCGGATATATTACCGGTGCCCGACAGTGATAATGAAAAATTAAGAAGTTTAAAGTTAGCGGACATTGTGGTGAGCAAGGAAAATTATTTAAGCGGAATCAATTTATTAATAGGCCAAGATAATTATTGGAAGTTTAGCAAAGCGGAGACGACATATTTAGCAAATGATTTGACTGCAGTGAAAACATTTTTTGGATGGACTGTGCAAGGAAAATCTGAATGTAAACAAAAAAGTGAAAACAATGACACGTGTGCCTTTCTAATTAGTGACAACTGTGATTTCGATGTGTCAAATTTTTGGAAATTAGAGCAAGTAGGAATTATTAATACGGTTGAAGAAGACAGTGATTTAAAAATTTGTGACACAGTTAGTAAAATTGGAAAAAATGATAAAGGCAGATATGAAGTTTGCGTGCCGTGGAAAAATGCACAGTTAAATGATAATAAAAGTGTCGCGATGCAACGTCTGCAAAGCCTGTTGAGGCGATTGATGAAAAACAGTGGAAAGTTAGATAATTACGATAAAGGCATAAGAGAACTTTTGGAGACAGGAGTTGCCGAGGATGCTCCCATTAGAAGTGAAAGTGATCGGTTGTATTATATGCCGCACAAAGCAGTATACAGAGAAGACAAAACAACAACTAAACAGCGGATAGTTTTCGACGCATCAGCTAATGAAGAAGGGTGTTATTCCTTAAATGATTGTGTGTACGCAGGGAAAAATTTGATACCTGATCTAACATCCATGTTGTTAAGTTTTCGTTCCAATAAAATTGCACTTGTATCCGATATTGAAAAAGCTTTCTTACAGATTTCCTTAGCTGAAGACGATAGAGACTCACATAGATTCCTGTGGTACGAGGAGAAGCCAGCGATAAATAAAAGTTTACCTCGAATTAAGGAGTACCGTATGAAGAGACTTACCTTTGGTGTAACATGTAGTCCATTCTTATTAGCGGCTACTATACAGAAGCATTTAGAAGAATGTGAGCCTAAACATGGATCGATTTGCAAAAAGCTGAGTAAGTCATTTTATATTGATGATTTAGTACTAAGCGTAGAGAGTCTAGAACTAGGCCAAAAAATATTTTATGAGTCTGTGAATATAATGAAAGAAGCTAAAATGAATCTGCGGAAGTGGAATAGCAATGATTTAAAGCTAAGGAAGGAATTTGTGGAAAACGGATTAGAGCCAGTGTTTGAACAAAAGGTATTAGGAATCTCATGGAATACCCATAGCGATGAGATTGGAGTAGATGTGCAAGCACAATTAGAATGTATACGATCTTTGAGAGGTACGAAACGCAATGTAACGAGAGCCATGGCTAGAATTTACGATCCTTTGGGAATTCTTGGACCATTCACCGTAAGAATAAAAATATTGCTGCAAGATATTTGGAAGATGAACTCAGACTGGGACGAGATGTTGAGCGGAGAAGTTCTAGCAGCCTGGCTTGTATGGCAAGAAGAATTAGCAGAGTTGATTGACTACTCAGTGCAACGTTGCGTCTCGCCTAACTTAGATGGAACTATTATTGAAAGACAACTGCATGTATTTGCTGATGCTAGCCCAAAAGCATACGGGGCAGTTGCATATATGAGAATAAAGTCTAATTTTGGCGTGAAAATATCATTCATCTGTTCTAAAAATAGGGTAAGTCCATTAAATAAGAATAAGAGTAGCGAACTAACCCTTCCAAAGCTGGAATTAACATCAGCGTTAATCGCAGCTAGACTGAAGCAGTTTTTAATTAAAAGTCTTGATTTCAAAATAGACTCCATCCACTTGTGGACTGACTCCACCATAGCCCTACACTGGATAATGGGGCAATCAGTAAAGTCTAATCCGTACGTCAATAATCGCGTGGAAGAAATAAACAAGATTTCTAATATATATGATTGGGGCCACTGCAGCGGTAAAGAAAATCCGGCCGACTTATTGACTAGAGGAATTAGTGCCAAACTTCTAAGGAGCTCTCAATTATGGAGAGGTGGACCAGCATGGTTAAAAGAAGATTCGTCTAACTGGCCACTTAAGACAATCCACGAAAGTTCTTTTGTACTTCAGTGCAGCGAAAGAATTGATTCTAGCGAGGATAAAGAAACATCTAACAGCGGAATGAACACAGCGATTTTGAACTTAAAGAATTTCAGCAGCCTGACAAGATTATTGCGAGTAACCGCATATGTACTGAGGTTTTTGAATCGGGTAAAGAAACAGCCACACCATACTGAAGAATTAACGGCCGAGGAAATCTATGAAGGAAATGTATACTGGATCAAATACGACCAAAATCTCGATTTCAGCGCGGAAATAAGATGCCTAAAGCAAGGGAACCCGATTTCAAGAAACTCAACAATTTTATCATTAAATCCTCTTTTACAAAACGACATTTTAAGACTAAGAGGGAGGTTACCTGAAAATGAGTATGACTTCAACGTGTGTAACCCAATAATTTTAGCGAAAACATCTCATCTCAGTCGACTTCTAGTGTTAGACACGCATGGAAGGATGCAGCATAGCGGAACAAGCGTTGTTTTAGCTAAGATTAGAGAAAAGTACTGGATTATAAGAGGACGTCAGCTTATTAAAACGATACTTCGTCATTGTGTTATTTGCAAGCGATTACACGGCAAGAGCGCCTCAGAACCTTGGGCACCGCTACCTAGAGAACGGGTTATGACATCCAGACCATTCGAAACTGTCGGCGTAGACTTTGCAGGACCCCTGTATATCAAAACGCAAAAGGAAGATCAAGAGAGGCAGAAAGTTTACATTATGTTGTTGACTTGCGCCGCCATCCGAGCCGTACACTTGGAATTAGTACCTGACATGACGGTGAAGAGTTGTATTCAAGCGTTAAGAAGATTCTTTGCTAGAAGAGGAGTACCTAAGGTAATTATATCAGACAACGCGAAGACATTCAAAAGGACTGACGTCGAGCTGCGCAAACTGGAGGAGCTCTTGAAAAAATCGGAAGTACAAGGACTAGCGAGCAGCGTTGGTGTAAATTGGAGATACATTGCGGAACGGGCAGCGTGGTGGGGCCGATTTTATGAGAGGCTTGTTCGAAGCGTAAAACCCGCTTTGAAGGCAGCAGTGGACAAATTAACTTTGGACTACGAGGAACTAGCAACTTTACTGGCAGAAATCGAGGCAACGGTAAATTCTAGGCCACTTACCTACATAAGCGATGATTCCAATGACCCATTTCCTTTAACCCCATCCCATTTTCTTAATAATGCCAAATGTCTTCTATTCTCAGATTTTTTAAGCGACAAATCGACAATAGCGGAATCCTGGAAAATGCGTCAAAGTCTTTTGAAGCGATATATAAAGCAGTGGCAACAAGAATACTTACAGCAGCTGCGTACTATACATCAAATTAAAGATTGTCATTCTAAAGGAGTTAAATCTGGAGACGTTGTATTAGTTCACGAAGACAATAAACCACGACTACAGTGGAGGTTAGCTGTTGTCCAAACAACCTTCCCGGGACGAGACGGGAGAATCAGGGCATGTGAAGTACGCCTTGCTGATCGGAAAACATTAAGAAGACCAATCCAGCTGCTATTTCCTTTAGAAATATCAGCTTCTCACTGCGGGGCCCAGGATGAAGAAAATTAATCTGGTAACCCCAATAAAATTGTATACTGTTAGGTTAACTAGTTAAGTAAGAACTCATGTAAAGAAGAAGTAATAAAATCAGTTGTAATCGAACATTATTCACGGGACGTTCTAATTATTTAAAACCGGAAATTATCCTTAATATAACATTTAATAGTAAATTTTTATAGAATCATTAAACCAGAAGAATCGATGTACATCGCGATCTTTTGTTGCGAGCAATATTTGCAGAAATGCCTTTTCGATGTCTGCTACAAGGGCAACAGCACCCAATCTAAAATTTAATAATACCGTGAGGATGTCTGGTAATAAATTTGGTCCTGCACTTAAATGGTCATTTAAAGACGTGTTTCCCTTCGGTTTCGCTGACGCGTCGAAGACGATACGTAACTTCGTTGTAGCCTTATCGTCTCTGTAAACTGGTCGGTGAGGCATAAAATAAACTGGAACTTCATTTGAAACTGGCTCCTTCACGCGTTCAGCAAATCCTGAAGATATCATTTCATGCATTGCGATATCATAATCCAGCAATTTATTCGGTTCTCTGGACAATTTCCTTATTAGGTTTTGAAACCTTTTCAATGCTACTTCGCGATTGTCATCTAATGAGTAGGCAGGTATTGACCACAAAAGTGATCCTTCAAAGCGCGATTCGCGTCGTTTTACATATTGCTCAAAATGCCCATGTAAAATTTCAGAAGATGGGGGTTTAATTCCCAAAGTGTCTAGGTCCCATAGCTTTTGAATATTCTCCATAAATTCCTCGTTCTCATCCAGAGCTAAACCAAACATAGTGGCCGATTCATAGGTAGAGACAATGTCTTCAGCCTCCGATTCGGGGCCATGAATCACCCAGCCAAGCTTAGTGTAAACCGCCATTAAGCTTTCGCTAATTCTTTGAGTATTCTCGGTAACTATTTTCCAATAGAAGTCAGAGCCCACTAATACGGAAATTCCTTCAACTGTATTTTCAGCTATACGAGTATCTGCAAGATAGTAATGTGCGAATTTAGGATCTTTAGAGTTTGGCATTGGCAAAACATCGGCGCAGATATGGGGCACCACGACTGCCGTAATAACAATTAACTCATCGGAGGAAGCACTTCGAAGACAAACTTTGACTCTGTTACATGTTTGTACAGGGGACATTTTCGTAGAGCCGAAAGGTAGAATCCTGATTTTTACACGATCAATCACAGGGAGCTTTAATTTTTTCGCTACATCCTCACGAATATATGTACGCTGGCTACCACTGTCAAAAACAACTCTACCTAAAACAGATAATGCTTGATCGTTAGTTGGGCAAATATATACATACGCAGTCTGTAAATAGACATTAGATGAAGCGGGTGAACATAGATTGATAGCTTCGGGCACAACATCCTTCTTGTCACCTTTTGTACTGCGTAGCCTTTTTAAAAACTCCGGATCACATAAAGATGATACATGGCGACCTCCACTTTTATCACATCGTACAGATTTCACCAGACATTGTTTGGAGTTATGTCCTTTTTTCGTGCATCGAAAGCACCTTCCTTCCTTCTTAAGAATTTCCTTTTTCTCGGGTAGACTAATCGTACTTTCGCATTGGCCTGAAAAATGATTATTACTTTTGCAAAAAACACAAAACCTTTTTATTTCCGTGGGTGCTATTAATCCAGCTGCGGTCTTGGTTACAGAGGAACGCGAAGTTGATGCTGCAGTTTTCTTGATAGAGTCACCTGCTCTTTCTAAGGACTCCATTTCCCGCTTCAGGAACTTCAATAATGTTTTAACGCCCTTATCGATGACAAAAGAGAATGTTCCACAAGATGTTCCGGAAATGGAAGAAGCATCATCACTATGCAGTGGCGTACCTAGAAGTTTTGCCGCCCGGGGCGTTCTCCAATTTGCCGCCCTTTCTAAGTCAATCAAATGGTGGTTTTAAAAATTAATAAACATAAATATATAATTGTAACTGAGACAAACTATAGGTGAGGAACTTTTCGGGGGTGCCATATTTAAATTAGGCAGTAATAAAGGAGGCCGCACAAGTTGATATACGTATAAATGCAACTTTTATAAAAATACAAGATACTTTTTGAAAGGCCACAAGAAAATTACGGAGGTCGCACGTTCCGCACCTATGAGACAAAAAAAATTGCCATTAAATTTTTTTTATTTTATATTTATAAATAAATAATTTCATTTCTTTTGGATAAACAAACAAATTGTACACATGTGTATGCCAACATGTTTACTTTTCTAACATTCATAGTAAAAAAAATCGTATAATGCTCTCAAAATTTATATTCTTTTTCATTTCTTGTTCTATGGAAAATATTGCAATATTTTGTAGTCTTAAATCACTCTTTGTGGATCGAAGATTGTTCAGCCCCAAAACAACAACAAACACAAAAATAATTATAATATAAATAAAAATAAAAATATTGAAAATAAAAAACCTCACCAAAAATAATAATAATAATCCAATGTATGTTTTTTTTCGCTCTTGTTTATGTTTTTTGTTTATTTGTTGAAATCTTAGTTTGGCCACCACTGGACCTCCATTAAATAAACCTAAAAGGTAAAAATTAAATAAATTAATAATCGTACGAAAAAATAGCCATTAGTCCGGCTTGAAAATATAAAATAAAACAACAAGGGGTTAATAAAAAGAATTGTCAACAAAGTGACATGCAAAAAAAACAACAACAACAAATGCATCACAAGCAAAAATAACTACAAATGATACAAATTACATGCATAGAACATAAAACAATATTGAAAAAGAACATAATAAGAAGTACACCTCTTTAAAAACACTAAATAATTACAAAAAAAAACACAGGTAGAATGCCCTTAAAGGCATACATGGACATAACCTCACATCTATCACACAAACTTTTTCTAACAAAACACTACAAACCATGTCTACACATGTATATAAAACACTAAAACAACACACAACATTACAACAACAAAACAAAGCCGTGCACGCACCTGCAAACCGCGATGTGTGCAATTAATTCGCGAAGGAACACCGCGCACGCAATCGCGAAACCGTGATATTGAGGCGAAACGTCAAACTTCACGTTGTATCAACATATGATACATGAAATTGGTGTAAAATTTAACGAGGAATACAGCGGCGATGTTGAAAAAACGAAATATTTTATGGTTAAAAAGATATTTTCATAAAATATAAATTCTCATAAAGATAATGAGAAGAAAAGAGAAAATATAGTGAAAAAGGATGAATATATGAATTAATAAAATTATGATATTGCAGTAAAAAATAAGGAAATGGTCGAAAAGGACATTTTTAGTACATCATAAAAATCGAAGAAAATTGAGAAAATTATATTGAATTAATTAAAATTTTATGAAATTAAAAGGAATAAAATAACTAGAATTAAATAAAAAGAAAAGAAAATAGTTTGAAATTATTTTTTGTCATCAAAAAGGTCTAAATACCCCCACCTAAAAATGGCAATGCAGTTTAGGCCAGGACCGTTGGGTCCAGTGTATAAAAACCCGAACCCAGAAGCAATCAGTCTCTCTTGTCTATTAACAGTCAAAGAAAGTGTATCCAGCAAAGTAAGTGAAATAACTCCCAAGCAATCTTCTTTAAGGTACTTATTGTGAAAAAGGATTTTTCAACAATTTATAAGGTATTTTTTCACCAATCATTAAATTTTCTACAGGCCGCATGTGTTCTGGGAAATGTTATATGTTTGGTTCTAATCAAGTTTCCTTTTCAGCATCAGTTCAAGGATAATATTCAGTGCGACTTTGTATCTTGCCTTAGTCGAGTATTAAATTACTGTCTGGCTATATCTTTGATATACTCAGTGTAATTTTACATACAACCTTTGGTCAAATACTTTGGTCGCTATCTGGATATATCTAGTTATTATATATTTTGTTCAAAAATAAAGAATCCTAACTAGAACCCTTTCAGTAAGGTGTTATTGGTTAGTAATTATAGTATATACAAAATAATTTAAGTGAAGCATAAGTCCTATTTGTTAGTCTTAAGCAAACAGTTTGAAATAAAAACAATATATTGAATTCTACCTGACACGTGTGTTTCCTTCATATTTTCCCTTTCCTTTAGTGCAATTTTTCATTTTGCACTAAACATTTTGGTGGTTCCATCCAGGAATACGTGTCAGCGAATTCAATTTGTTTCAATTTCTTTTGTTTGTTATCGGTGTTCGTGTAATTCTTATAGTGCAACATATCCAAAATGACTACGTTAGAACAAATGTGTCAAGCACAAGAACGTTTGAAACTCCGTCTATTCCAGTATATCGACACTGCCAAAAAGACGGCACATTCAAAACGCAATCTAGGATTCTACAAGACCAGAATCACTGGATTAAATGCAATCTGGGAGAAATTTCAAAAAAACGACATAGCATTAGACGAATCATCAGTGCTAGAGAATGCAGAAGCAGCAATTGCGTATCTCAATAGTGATATATACGGAACCACAGAAGCCAAATATTATGACTATCTCGGAGAGTTAATGGATGGATTGGAAAAATGCCAATTAAAAATGACTCCACCTCCAGAACCTCCAACTACAACATCATATGAAATACAACTGCCGAGAATCAGTTTGCCAAAATACAATGGCGATTGCGATTTGTGGCGATCATTTCATGATGTCTTCGTTGCGTTGGTCCATAATAATGCAAAACTTGGTCCAGTACAAAAATTACATTATTTAAAGGAATGTTTGGTTGGAGAAGCTGAAAACATATTGCGACATGTTCCAATCACTAACGAAGATTACGCACCAGCATGGGAAAAACTGAAGAAGCGGTATGAAAATAAAAGAATGTTGGTAAATCACCAGCTAAAAACTTTTACAAACATACCGAAGCTGACTACTGAATCCTCTAAGGGCATGAAGGAATTAATAGATACTTCATCCGAATGTTTGCAACAGCTGAAGAGCTTAGGTGTTGATACTTCGTCTTGGGATGCCATTCTAATTTATCTATTAGTACAGAAGCTTCCTTTCACAACACTACGATTATGGGAAGAAGAGCAAGGAGCAGATCAAACTTTGCCAACTTTTTCACAATTCAGCAAGTTCTTGACAATGAGATTACGGGTACTAGAATCAATCGCTGATGCAATCGTTCCACGGACATCAACACCAATCAAGCCAACACTCGCCAAAAAGGTTACACATACGTATCATGCAGTGAAGCAAGACTGTTGTCCAGCTTGCCATCAAAAGCACTACATTCGAGCATGCACCAAGTATCAACAAATGAATAGTGATGCCAGACGTAAGGTCATACTAGCAGCTGGACGTTGTTTAAATTGTTTATCCAACAACCACATGGCAAAGGAATGCACAAGTAAATATACATGTCGCAGATGCAAGAAGCGTCATCACACTACCCTACACGACGACTCCAGACAAGAGAAGCAGGGATCAACAGGATCCAAAGAAAAACATTTACGAGAGGGAGAATCAATACCAAGCCAATCTCCAACAACCTCGAAATCCCAATCAGCCAACAGCGCTGACGGAGTAACCACAATTCAAAACTTTTTAACCATGAAAAATCACCATGCATTGTTGTCAACAGCACTGGTAACGTTTCGCACTAATCATGGCACGGAAAAGGTATTGCGGTGTCTAATAGACAATGGCTCCGAATCATCATTTATCACAAAGGCTGCATGCAAGCAGCTAGGAGCTACAGGAACTAATACAACTGTAGCAATAACAGGTATAAACACCAATCCATTAGCTACTGCACACCAACAAGTTAGGCTCACGGTAAAACCAAACAACGCTAACAAGGTGTCAGTGACGGATAATTTCTTGATACTCAACAGTATCACTGATCTTTTACCAACAAAGGTAGTTCGCAAGGAGGAATGGAATCACCTCAACAACTTGCCTCTAGCAGATCCAACATTCTGGAAGCCAGGAAGGATCGACGCACTCCTAGGAGCACGAATCTACGCACGTATTCTAAGGAATGGCATACGAAAGGGACCTAGTACCGCCCCAATAGCCGTAAACACAATCTTTGGATGGATAATAGTGGGACCAACGACAGACACAGTCATAGATAAAGTCTCAGCATTTACGGTCACAACACTAGATTTACATGACCAATTAAGACGTTTTTGGGAAATCGAAGAACCTCCTGCAAAACAGATCCTAACAGAGGATGACAAACTGTGCCAGCAGATCTTCGAGACAACACACACACGTAAACCAAATGGAAAATACCAAGTCAAACTTCCATTTAGGAACAACAAGGCTCCTGCTCTAGGATTATCAAGACCACAAGCACTCAAGCGTTTCACATCGCTGCAACGGCAGTTCTCTAAGAAACCAGAATTCGAAAAAGAATACAGAAAGTGCTTGGATGAATATATTGAGCTTGGACACATGGAAGAAGTAGACCCCCCAACAGATAAAGAAGAACATTTCTATATCCCTCATCACGCAGTCTTCAAAGAGAGTACCACGACTAAATTGAGAGTCGTGTTCGATGCATCCGCCAAAACTACAAATGGCACATCACTCAACGAGCACTTGTTGACTGGACCTACTCTTCAACCCAAGCTGTTTGCAACATTGCTCAATTGGCGAAAATATAAAATCGCTATGAATGCAGACATTGAGAAAATGTACCGCATGATTGATATCCACCCAAAGGATCAAACATTTCAAAGGATTATATGGCAAAATCCGAAAACATCACAACTTCAAGACTACAAGTTGAAAACGGTGACTTTTGGCACGGCAAGTGCTCCATACTTAGCAATTCGTACGCTGCAACAACTCGCAGTGGACGAAAGGAAAACTTGGCCGTTAGCTTCTAAAGCACTACATGATAATTTCTACGTCGACGATTTGTTAACCGGAGCTGACAACATCAATGATGCAAAACAATTACAAATGGAATTGATAAACATCACCAGGTCAGGTGGTTTTAACCTACGGAAATGGGCTAGCAATGAGCAGACACTATTAGACCATCTCCCTCCAGAACATCGTGAACTAAAGAATGTATTAACATTCAACACAGACGAAACAGTGAAAACCCTCGGGATACGATGGCATCCTGGACCGGATCATTTTACATTCACTATCATCCCAATGCGAGAACACAACATCGCAACTAAACGCAATATTCTCTCGGACATCGCATCCTTGTATGACCCTTTAGGCTGGCTGTCTCCTGTTATCATTACTGCAAAAATATTAATGCAAGTGTTATGGATAACCGGCTGCTCATGGGATCAACAAGTGTCCAATCAAGTAGAAAATGAGTGGATAACTTTCAAACGTGAGTTAACCAATTTAAACAAATTGAGAATTCCACGATGGATTAAATACAGCGCCCACACAAAGGCACAACTCCATGGTTTTTGTGACGCTTCAGCAAAAGCATATGCTGCAGTCCTATACCTACGAGTGGAGGAAGATGATGGACAAATCTCGTCAATGTTATTAACTTCGAAAACAAAGGTAGCTCCTACCAAGCCAACAACAATACCCAGGCTAGAACTAAATGGAGCTGTAATTTTGGCCAAATTATTAAAGGGCACGATTGAGGACATGCAACTACAGCACATCCCTACATTCGCATGGACAGACTCAATGATAGCGCTCCAATGGGTGAAGGAACATCCGTCCAGATGGAAGACATACGTGGCCAATCGAGTCGTTGAGATTCAAGATGTCATACGATACGACCAATGGAGACACATTGCAACAGAAGATAATCCTGCCGATGTGGCATCCAGAGGTATCGCAGCAACGAATTTGGTTAGCAACCAACTATGGTGGCATGGACCCAGTTGGCTGACCAAACCACAAGACCAATGGCCTCAACATCAAGAGATAAAGGAAAATACAGATTTAGAAGCGAAAAAACCAATCATTACAAGTTTCCTCACACAACTTGAAGACAATATTTTACTTCGTTATTCATCAATAACACGGCTTACACATATTGTAGCCATGCTCAAACGTTTTAAACACAATTGTAAAAATCCCAATAATAAACAAGTTAACCAGCTCTCCGCCATAGAATGGAAAGAGGCTGAAAACACCATTTTGCGGCTCTCACAAAAAATGGCTTTTCCAGAAGACTACAACAATTTATTACAAGGAAAACCACTTTCACGAAGCAGCCGTCTACTAAAACTAACGCCTTTCATGGACAAGAACACATTAATACGAGTGGGAGGCAGGCTAAGTAATGCCACATTACCATACGAAGTGAAACATCCTATCATTTTACCCCAAGACCATACGCTCACACACTTACTCATAGACAAGATCCACCTAGAGACATTACATGGCGGACCTTCATTGGTGTTAAGTACGAGCCGTCAAAGGTTTTGGATTTTAAATGCACGAAGATGTATCACAAGTAGAATACATAAATGTATGGTATGTGCCAAACAACGAGGAGAAACTATGACGCAATTAATGGGGCAGCTACCTATTCCCAGAGTCAATATTAGTAAACCATTCACTAATGTTGGTATTGACTACGCTGGACCAATCACCATTAAAACGTCATCAATTCGAAATGCAAAACTACAAAAAGCGTACATTTGTGTCATCGTCTGTCTGACAACTAAGGCAATACACATAGAACTAGTATCAGACTTATCATCAACAGCATTTATCGCAGCCCTCAAAAGATTTATAGCTAGACGAGGACTGTGTGCAAATATCTATTCAGACTGTGGCTCAAATTTCGTCGGAGCTAAGTCTGTATTAGATAGGGAATTTCAACAAGTACTTAAAGAGTCCAACCAAGAAGCAGAACGATATTTTATGCCAAAACAAGTATCATGGCACTTCAATCCTCCTGCAGCACCTCACTTTGGTGGACTATGGGAGGCAAGCGTAAAATCTATCAAATATCACATATATAGGACTGTTAAAAATACAATATGTACATTTGAAGAGTATGCTACATTACTTACGCAAATTGAAGCATGCTTAAATTCCCGACCACTATGTTGGGTTCGAAATGATCCAGAGGACACAATGATTCTGACTCCAGGACACTTCTTAATTGGGCAAGCTCTCAACGCCCTTCCTGAAGTGACTAATGAGACAGGAGCTATATCATCACTTCAACGATGGAAACACATTCAAGGCATGGTCAAGCAGTTCTGGAAGATATGGTCTAAAGACTATCTTAATCAGCTGCAACAAAGACCAAAATGGAACACTCCACAAACAACATTACAGGCCGGGGATATAGTCCTCATTAAGCATGAGAACATGCCACCTACAAGGTGGCCACTCGGAGTAATAGAAGAGACGTTCCCCGGGCCAGATGGGTTGATACGAGTAGTGCAGGTCAGAACTAGTCAAAACACGTTCAGGAGACCAATTACAAAAATCTGCCGTCTACCCATAGATCAACAAAGGTCTACAGAAGTACCACAAAATACATAACAGGGAGTAACACTTTAAGTGTCGTCATGTTAAATGTCTAGTCTATGGTAATGTTGTCCAATTGTTCACAAATAATCCTATTCCATATCACCAAATTAATTCAGTTTTTTCCAGATGTCTAACTTAAACTACACTGAGGCAGATCTAGCCGCCGCAGAAAATTACTTGCTGTACGGAACATCAGAACCATTGGGAAGTCCCGTGCTTGAAATCGAGTGTGATTTCGAGACCGAATTGGCCGAGTTATCAGCCTTACTTGATGGTCGTCCAAAGGCAGCAGAAAATCAACCAGTTAAGTTGAACCAAGGCATCAGCAACCCAATCGACCCTGTTTTGGATCAGCACCACGGGAGAGTGGTTAAGCGGACCAAGAACCCACCTAAACCAACTCCTCAGAAGCTAAGTCCAAAGGGGATCAAATCAGCGATTAACCTAACTTCACCAAAACCTCCCTTAGTGAAGAGGTCTTTCGAAGTAACACCATGCGGACCCGAAATCAGAATTCGCACACAGCCGAGGCGGGTCCCGACTACCAAACGCAACACACTCCAGAATCAAGAAGAACCATGCTACACAACCACAACAAGGATAATCACGCCGAATCCTGATGAGTTACCCAAATCTGTCCAATCACGAAGAGCTCACCTACAACCGAGGCCGCACATTCAAGATGCAGCGAAAGGGACGAGAGCAACGCTCATACATCCACATCCAGGGGTAGTTACTATTGATCTTACCGGACCAGAAGAGTCACCAATCAAAACTCCACTAAAACTAGACCTGGCAGGCCCAGCGAAACCAAAATCAACCCAACCCACTCTAAAGCATCAACCGTATTACTATATGGCAAGGAATAGTAACGTCATACCATCCCTTGAAAGGCCGGCGACTATCAATGGACGTAAAGTGGAAAATTTACAACTACTAAAACCCACAACCACGCTAACAGAGCTAAGAGACCGATACGAAAACTGCTTTCAACGATTCATCACCAGGGAAGGTGAAGACATGTACCTCCCTAAGCACATAATACAAAGAATTAAATTCGACCAGGTTCGGGAGACGCGAAAAAAGGAACAAACCATCAGTCTACCCAACCGGTACCAAGTGCGTCTGCAGGTGAAGGCAGATGGGCGGATAGTGTTTCACCATCACCACAAACGTGGATTAAGCAAATTAAATACACGGTTGAACAAAGTTGTTCAACAGGGGGGAGAATGTTCAGCCCCAAAACAACAACAAACACAAAAATAATTATAATATAAATAAAAATAAAAATATTGAAAATAAAAAACCTCACCAAAAATAATAATAATAATCCAATGTATGTTTTTTTTCGCTCTTGTTTATGTTTTTTGTTTATTTGTTGAAATCTTAGTTTGGCCACCACTGGACCTCCATTAAATAAACCTAAAAGGTAAAAATTAAATAAATTAATAATCGTACGAAAAAATAGCCATTAGTCCGGCTTGAAAATATAAAATAAAACAACAAGGGGTTAATAAAAAGAATTGTCAACAAAGTGACATGCAAAAAAAACAACAACAACAAATGCATCACAAGCAAAAATAACTACAAATGATACAAATTACATGCATAGAACATAAAACAATATTGAAAAAGAACATAATAAGAAGTACACCTCTTTAAAAACACTAAATAATTACAAAAAAAAACACAGGTAGAATGCCCTTAAAGGCATACATGGACATAACCTCACATCTATCACACAAACTTTTTCTAACAAAACACTACAAACCATGTCTACACATGTATATAAAACACTAAAACAACACACAACATTACAACAACAAAACAAAGCCGTGCACGCACCTGCAAACCGCGATGTGTGCAATTAATTCGCGAAGGAACACCGCGCACGCAATCGCGAAACCGTGATATTGAGGCGAAACGTCAAACTTCACGTTGTATCAACATATGATACATGAAATTGGTGTAAAATTTAACGAGGAATACAGCGGCGATGTTGAAAAAACGAAATATTTTATGGTTAAAAAGATATTTTCATAAAATATAAATTCTCATAAAGATAATGAGAAGAAAAGAGAAAATATAGTGAAAAAGGATGAATATATGAATTAATAAAATTATGATATTGCAGTAAAAAATAAGGAAATGGTCGAAAAGGACATTTTTAGTACATCATAAAAATCGAAGAAAATTGAGAAAATTATATTGAATTAATTAAAATTTTATGAAATTAAAAGGAATAAAATAACTAGAATTAAATAAAAAGAAAAGAAAATAGTTTGAAATTATTTTTTGTCATCAAAAAGGTCTAAATACCCCCACCTAAAAATGGCAATGCAGTTTAGGCCAGGACCGTTGGGTCCAGTGTATAAAAACCCGAACCCAGAAGCAATCAGTCTCTCTTGTCTATTAACAGTCAAAGAAAGTGTATCCAGCAAAGTAAGTGAAATAACTCCCAAGCAATCTTCTTTAAGGTACTTATTGTGAAAAAGGATTTTTCAACAATTTATAAGGTATTTTTTCACCAATCATTAAATTTTCTACAGGCCGCATGTGTTCTGGGAAATGTTATATGTTTGGTTCTAATCAAGTTTCCTTTTCAGCATCAGTTCAAGGATAATATTCAGTGCGACTTTGTATCTTGCCTTAGTCGAGTATTAAATTACTGTCTGGCTATATCTTTGATATACTCAGTGTAATTTTACATACAACCTTTGGTCAAATACTTTGGTCGCTATCTGGATATATCTAGTTATTATATATTTTGTTCAAAAATAAAGAATCCTAACTAGAACCCTTTCAGTAAGGTGTTATTGGTTAGTAATTATAGTATATACAAAATAATTTAAGTGAAGCATAAGTCCTATTTGTTAGTCTTAAGCAAACAGTTTGAAATAAAAACAATATATTGAATTCTACCTGACACGTGTGTTTCCTTCATATTTTCCCTTTCCTTTAGTGCAATTTTTCATTTTGCACTAAACAAAGATAAATTCGATGCTTTGCGTTGATACCGACACAACTTAAAAAAGTGCAATTTTTTTTTAAGATTTCCATTATGGAAAATACTGAAGAATAGAAATTTTATTAATTATTATCAGTAGTAATGATATATGAAATTATTAAATAATTATTTGGCTAGTCGGTGAGGCATTTCCATTGAATTTTTGGCCCATAGGCGAGATTATTGTTAGAATCGCTTCGTTTTAGGGTGTAGTTAAACAACCGAAGTTTGCCCACAATTTGGTTGACCGCATAACTTTTTAATTAACTTATTGTGAATAAAATAGGCACTTTCTTTATATTTCTTTCAATATCCACGCTCCTGCTTGCTTTTAGTATATCATATGCATTGGGAAAGCTCTTCGTTATGAAATTCTCTAAAAAACAAGCTCTGTTAGAGGTCGCTAGATGTAAGGGTGATCTTGCAAATAGCTTCTAAAGTTTTCAAATCACGTTACTTTCACTATTTGTTTCCTCGAGAACAACTGCACATAGAACGCTGACAATTCTTGAAGATGGTTTTTATGTAGTCCCCGGCAATGTACAAAAAATTTCAACAAGATAGGTTCATTAGTTTTTGTGTAGATCTAGTTTTTTTAACCTTATTAACAATGATGCCATTTTTTGTAAGATCAGGTTATAATTGGGAAACTCATTTGGAAAACTTAAGAAACAATTGAAAATGAAATCCCGTTGGAATTTTTGAAAAATCGAAATTTTGGTAGATTTTATGAAGTTTTTTAGGCACATACCATTTTATACGCGACATAAATAAACAAATATAAAAAAGGTACGTACGTACGTAAAAGGTACGAAGCAATTCTAACAATAATATCGCCTATGGGCCAAACATTTTTTTTAGCATTTTTTCTTTCTCGCCGACTAGCCTATATGGTGCTTTTCGATAAATTTATGAAATTTCACCAAAAAAGGTGTCGAAAGGTGACGAAACAACTGAAAATGAACCAGTGTTGAGCAGGTTGACAATGGCACAAGGCGCCATCTGACAAAATTGTAGATTTAAAAATATGTCATTTTACAGAATGAAAGTAGACAGATTATGCAGATATTCTATACAATAAAAAAAATTAGAAATTTTTTTATTTGTACCAGTATGAACGCAAAGCAGGGATTTTTAATCAATTTCAATTTGTAGAAACTCCTTTCGCAACTAGCGACACTGATGGCAATTGTTAAAAAAGTTCTTAGTAAAATTGCAATGTTGTGTACAGAATTTTCCAATCTACAGGGCGTCCTGTCACAGCTCGGCAAGCGGTTAATAGTAGATAATAGACAAAAAATGATCGACAAAAAACACAAAATGGGAGTCTATCTCTGACCGTTTTGAATTTTGCTTTTGGGGAAAAAATGTAGTTTAATGATCTAGAATAAAAAGCTAGTGAAACAACGGTCTATTTCCACAAATAGGGTATCTTTGTTATCGTAAGAAATAAAAAACAGAAACAAAAAATAAAATGTTTCCCACATGTTTCACTGTAACTAAAAATGTACATCATTAAGGTCCTCTTTTCTGAACCTTTTTATCATCCTCAAAAGTTACCTGAAAATGTCCAGCTGGCTTGGTTTTTTGCTATTTGCCATTCAAAAATCAATAACTATTACAATAAACATCGAGCACGGAGTAGTACATAGAACTTCTACTGGACGTCGGCACCATTGATGTCTGTATCCGAGCACAATATTAATAGATAATATTTTCAAACCTACATTGACTTGGCGATGAGGAAAAATATTCGAAATCATATAGTAATTCATAATTCGAAGAAATCGAATAGTAAACTTATGAAGTGAACAAGTTACAACTAAAATTAAATATAAAAATGCCGCCCCAAAATATGTGCCGCCCGGTGCGGACCGCCCCCACCGCCCCCCTTAGGTACGCCACTGTCTCCATGACTCTTTCTTTGGCTGGTGCGATACCATTTGGCGTGATTTCGTGACCAAGGAAATCTATTTTGGAAACACCGAATATACATTTTGTTGGATTTACATTTATTCCATATTTCTGTAGTCTCGAGAATAAAAGTTGTAAGTGTTCTTTGTGTTGTTGTGGAGAGTTGCTTCCTATTAGTATGTCGTCAACATATGCAAAAACAAAATTGAGTCCAGCCAGTACCTCATTAATGAATCTCTGAAACGTTTGTGCACCATTCCTTACCCCGAAAGGCATTCTTAAAAATTCGAAAAGTCCGAAAGGTGTTGTAATTGCCGTTTTGTGGATGTCCTCGTTTGCTACCGGTATTTGATGGTAGGCTCGTATTAAGTCTATTTTTGAAAATATGTTGCATCCTTGTAAGTTAATTGTAAAATCTTGGATGTTTGGCAGGGGGTATTTATCGAAGACGGTGGCGGCGTTGAGTTGGCGATAATCGCCGCAGGGTCTCCAGTCTGTGGATCCTTTTTTGGGTACGAGGTGTAAAGGCGATGCGACTGGTGATGATGATGGCCGACAGATCCCTAGCTGCACCATTGTTTGGAACTCCTGTTTTGCTGCTTGGTATTTTTCCGGGTTAAGTCTTCTTGGTCGCGCACATGGTAGGTTTCCTTGCGTATTAATGTAGTGAGTTACATTATGATTTACCTTGGCATTGAAATCCGGAGGTGCCTTAAGAGACGGGAAATTGTTTAAGATTGACCCGAACTCCCCTTGTACTTGATGTAGTCTTGGTGTTATTAATTTTGTTTTTCGTGCGATGCAACCTACTGAAAGTGAAGTCTGATTGTCCACTAGTTTCCGTCTGCGAAGATTGACTGTTAGGTCATATTTGTAGATGAAATTTGCCCCAATTATAGCCTGTTCGACTGCCGCGATGATAAAGGTATGTTCGTAGGAACGGCGTAGATTTAGATCTAATGTCAAGAGTTTATGTCCATATGTGGCGATGTATGAACCGTTGGCTGCTACTAACAGACCTGTTTTGTGACGATTGTTCGGAAAGTTTCGTTTGGGAAGGATTGATACTTCAGCTCCTGTATCTATTAAAAATTTATTTTTTGTTTTTTTATCGTAGACAAATAAGCGACGTGAATATGCGCCTGGCTTCGGAGTCGCACCCGAAGTGGTTGTTGCTAGTTTTTTGGTTCTTCTGTTTTTTATATTTGCACGGGTTGGTGCACTTGCGTGCTTTGTTCCCATAACGACTGTGGTACCAACATATGTCTTTGGGAGTTCCTTGCTCTGAAAGTGTCCTTTGTCGCGATCGGTTTCTAGCACGATGTCCTGAGAGGCTTCTTTCTCTAGATCTATATTGTCTAGTTTCAAGACGTCTTAGGCGTTCAAGTATTTCCTTCATGGACCTTGTGACGTCCTCTGCTGCGTTTATGTCTGGCGCGGTGTTTTGTGAACGCCCCAGCATTGAAATGGTTGCGGTGCTGGAATCGCAGATCCGGTCCGCTATGCCGAATAGTTCTTCTTGGTCATGTGAACCTTCTATGGCTATGATGCACGTTTGCATGTTCGCAGGTAATTTGTTGATCCATAGTTTCTTAAGCAGTTGTTGGTTTACCAAGCTGTTTCCGCCAGCTAATGATTCCATTTTCCTATACAGTTCTGATGGTTTATAATCTCCTATTTCAACCTTATGTAATAGCGCATCAAAACGTCTTTCTTCCGAATCTCGACTTCTTGCGAGTAGCAAGATTTTTAAGTTTTCATATTTTTCCTTGTCTGGTGGGTTTAATAATGCGTCCGCAACTATCTCCATAGTCTCAGTAGGCAACGATGAGACGAGGTGGTCATACTTTGTACTTGAAGAAGTGATGCCTCTTATCTTAAACTGCATTTCGATTTGTATAAACCACAAGTCTGGCCGGTTACTCCAAAACGGCGGAAACTTTAAGCTAGTTATATATTTGGTCGGTGTTTTGCTATTTTCTGCCGGTTCATCGCCCTCGTTGCTACTTTCGTCGTGCGTCGACTCCTTGTTTGTCTTGGACATGTTGTTGTTTGTTACTTTGTAGGTTTTATACGCTATTTTATTGTCGTGTTTATTATTTCTTATTTAATAATAGACTAGGTTTGATGTTTTTAATTGGCCATCTGTTGTGTTGGTTGGAATTTGTATTATGTGAAAAAAGTTAAATAAATAATTTTAAGTTTCAATGATGCTAAGAAAATATTTTGTGGGGACCGTTAAACCAGAACCGAATTCCTATTTCAAATTATTTGAGAACCTATATTCATTAATATTTTATTTTGCACTTCTATTTATTTTGCGTTCTTTAATTTTTATCCTAAAAGAAATTTTTACTTGATACCTTATTTTTAATGTCATAATATAAATTTTATCCTAAAAGAAATTTTTAATTACTGAAAAATGAAATTCGTTACTTTAACCTAAAGAATTTGCGTACATTCTGTAAAAAAATCTTCAAAATTTTTATTATTATTGACAAAATGGTCTTAATTTATTTATTTTGTTAATTTCATATATATATTTATTATTACAAGATAGGTTCATTAGTTTTTGTGTAGATCTAGTTTTTTTAACCTTATTAACAATGATGCCATTTTTTGTAAGATCAGGTTATAATTGGGAAACTCATTTGGAAAACTTAAGAAACAATTGAAAATGAAATCCCGTTGGAATTTTTGAAAAATCGAAATTTTGGTAGATTTTATGAAGTTTTTTAGGCACATATCATTTTATACGCGACATAAATAAACAAATATAAAAAAGGTACGTACGTACGTAAAAGGTACGAAGCGATTCTAACAATAATATCGCCTATGGGCCAAAAATTTTTTTTAGCATTTTTTCTTTCTCGCCGACTAGCCTATATGGTGCTTTTCGATAAATTTATGAAATTTCACCAAAAAAGGTGTCGAAAGGTGACGAAACAACTGAAAATGAACCAGTGTTGAGCAGGTTGACAATGGCACAAGGCGCCATCTGACAAAATTGTAGATTTAAAAATATGTCATTTTACAGAATGAAAGTAGACAGATTATGCAGATATTCTATACAATAAAAAAAATTAGAAATTTTTTTATTTGTACCAGTATGAACGCAAAGCAGGGATTTTTAATCAATTTCAATTTGTAGAAACTCCTTTCGCAACTAGCGACACTGATGGCAATTGTTAAAAAAGTTCTTAGTAAAATTGCAATGTTGTGTACAGAATTTTCCAATCTACAGGGCGTCCTGTCACAGCTCGGCAAGCGGTTAATAGTAGATAATAGACAAAAAATGATCGACAAAAAACACAAAATGGGAGTCTATCTCTGACCGTTTTGAATTTTGCTTTTGGGGAACAAATGTAGTTTAATGATCTAGAATAAAAAGCTAGTGAAACAACGGTCTATTTCCACAAATAGGGTATCTTTGTTATCGTAAGAAATAAAAAACAGAAACAAAAAATAAAATGTTTCCCACATGTTTCACTGTAACTAAAAATGTACATCATTAAGGTCCTCTTTTCTGAACCTTTTTATCATCCTCAAAAGTTACCTGAAAATGTCCAGCTGGCTTGGTTTTTTGCTATTTGCCATTCAAAAATCAATAACTATTACAATAAACATCGAGCACGGAGTAGTACATAGAACTTCTACTGGACGTCGGCACCATTGATGTCTGTATCCGAGCACAATATTAATAGATAATATTTTCAAACCTACATTGACTTGGCGATGAGGAAAAATATTCGAAATCATATAGTAATTCATAATTCGAAGAAATCGAATAGTAAACTTATGAAGTGAACAAGTTACAACTAAAATTAAATATAAAAATGCCGCCCCAAAATATGTGCCGCCAGGTGCGGACCGCCCCCACTGCCCCCCCCTTAGGTACGCCACTGTCACTATGTTCTTGATTCTCACTCGAACCTACTTCAATGGCATCATGCACGCGATAATATTCAATGCGCAACTCATACGGTAAACAACGTAACAATATTGTCTTTAACATAACATAATAGTTATTAGATGATATTCCGAGACTTTGAAGTGAACGAGAGTTAGTAATAACGGTGTTATAAAGTCGCCGTAACCCGGCTGCGTCGTGACGAGACGTAACGGAATTAAGTGACATCAAGGCTTCACGTGCTGGTCCACGAGCTTATCAACGTTACCGTATTCCTCTCGTAAAAGAGCGATAGCGGCGTCATAACATGCGCCCGTGTTTGATAATCCGAGTGAGGTGCTAGCCGCCTTCCCAATTAAAGATGCCCGTAAATAATAAAATTTATCCGCCGTATTCAACTCCGCGTTTTCGTGAACGAGCTCCTTAAATTGCTCCCAGAAAGGTAGCCACTCTTTAAGATCACCGGAAAAACGTTTCAGCTCTATTTTAGGTAATTTAACGGCGGTGCGCGAAATACGTTCAACCGTTCTTTGTGGCGTCACGTCAACTCCGTCGGATCTAAGTTCCTTATCTCGAAGGAATAATAGGCGATTAAGTCTTGTCTGCACACGCGAATGAATGTCTAGAAATTTGTCCTCGTATTCACAAATAGTTTCATTTTCTCGCTCAATGCCTTCACCTTTAACTGTTTTAAGGGGTTAGTCTACTGTTAAAATGCGAAAAATGAGCTTTTTTTTAAACTGCTGTATAAAAAAAACGACAAAAGATAGCGACTTGAAATTTTATATGCTCGTTTATTAAACTTAAAAGTTTACATTTTTATTGTTAAGAAAAATTAAAAAAAACAAAATGGCGGCCATCCCAGGCATTCACTGTAGCACTGCCTGATGAAAATAAAAATATCGCGGGGTAAGATCCTGACAAAAATATAAATCTGTAATCACAACAAAAAAAATATTCTATTAGTTTTAAGTACAATCAACGCCCCTGGCCTCAATTTAGAGCAAAAAATAAATTTTTGGCGATTTGGCAGCACTTTTTCAAATAAAAACAAGACCAAAATCAACGCAGCTATGTGCAAATGTGTGCCAAATCACAAAAAAACTTATATTTTCGCCTAAAATGAGGTCAGGGGCGTTCATTGTACTTAAAACTAATAGAATATTTTTTGTGTTGTGATTACAGGCTTACTGTTACCCGACTTCAAAAATTCCATGAAACATATGAAAATTTTGCCAGAACAAAGAGACCAAGAACGACATGTACAGTTGTTGATCGAGTTATAGTCAGGACATCAAAAAAGATCATAGAAAAACTGCAGCAGTTATTCATCGTGAGGTTTTTATAGACGAAAACAGCAACATATTGTCTGTAAGAACAGTTCGCTGACGTTTGGCTGAAGCAGGTCTTCATGGAAGAATTTCTCGCAAGAAGCCATTAGTTTCTGCCAATAGTCGAAAGAAGCGAATAGTCTTTGCTAATACTCTAGACAGACCAGCACCATTAATCCGGACTATGACCTTCAGAATGGCTTAGACTGCATTTTATTTCCATTTCTTTTATATGGGTCTACGTCATTCTGACGTCATAATCTGGATTAAGTTTCTAGTCTCTCTCCGGTATAAGATTCACCGAGACTGGGATTTAAGCAGATGAAAATTAATCCTTTGGAGCGACGAAACAAAGATTAACAGGATGGGTCCAGATGGAAGGAGGTTCGTTCGCCGCCCAAAAAAAGAACAATTTGATCCTAAATATACAACAAGTGTAATTAAACACGGAGGGGGATCAATTCATGTATAGGGATTCTTTTCTTGGAACGGTATTGGCCCTATTCACCTTATAGAAAGAATTCTTGACAAAACGAAATATTAAGAAATATAGAGGGAGGTAATGCTTTGGGGGCTAAATAGTTATAAGTCGAATCTTGAACTTTAGACATTATCTTTCAAAATTGATATAACTTTTAGTTATGTTTTAATACAAGAAGAAGAAGTGTTGTTTTAGAGGAAATCTGTTTATTAATTATTGACACACGTGAGCAATGGTTCCAGAGCAATGTTTTTGGAAAATTCACAGTTACGAAGGGGATGCTCGACGGTGGACTGATATAAACTGACGAAAAGACTGATGTGCCAGGGTTACCAGCTTGTAAAATTGTTTACCCCTCAGCACAGAACGAAATACCCCTCAAAAATCATTGTTAAGGAAGAAAATGTATATCTTGTTTTAATTTCAAACTAAAGACTACGTTTTTGCCACTAACTGCAGAAATTATTAAAATATTAACCAGCTGGTAATGTGCAATAGAAATAGTGGAACGTCTGTCGAATATACAGGGTGTATACCCTTAAGTTTACACAGCGGCCGGCTTTGTATAGGTTTTGGATAGACGAACAAAAAATCGGGGGGGGGGGTTAAGTGGTAACGGTTTAGCAGCTAGGGCGTTTTGAAGTTTTTTTGGTAGAGGTTTACATATCACCCTGTATTTTTGTAACCTTATGAGCTATATTCATGGTATCAGTGTACGTAGAATATTCCCACCTATCTAAAACTGTAAAAGTCAAGGCTCCACCCTATCAACTTCCAGAGTTATGAGTCATCAAAATCAAAAATTCGATTTTTTAACTAAAATTTCAACTAAAACCACCGTTTTCTCCAAAAAATACCTAGTTGACTAATTTTTTTTTGCAAAATTTTGGACACAAATTGGACAATTTCCTATGAATAATGTCCGGACAGTTTTTATCATGCGGCTTTAAGTTTTGAAGTTATTAGCAAGTTTGATGTTAAAGCGTAGTTTACATTATGCTAATACATTAGCGCTAATAAATTAGTCGCTAATAAATTAGCAGACAATGCCTGTTTACATCATTAGCAAAGTTCAGTTGTTATTAATATGGCTAGTAGTGAAGTTGTTTTAAGTGGTGTGGCTATTGTAGCTGAACTGTTACAGGAAGAATTAAAAAAACATTTCCAAAGTGGGTACGAGATTGGATTGCAAGAAGAAAGGTCCGAGGATTAAGTGAAAATTTTATAAAGGAAGTGTGCAGCCGCAACCTTCGTTAAGCTTTAATTATTAATCGTGAATGAACTGACTGCACTGAACTGCATACCGGATGATGACTCTAAGTTTTTTTTGTTGTTCGACCTTTTGATCCGGATGGTCGCTCCCGATCCAGCGTTCAGTCAACAACGTAAACCTTTTCGCAACATAAAATTATAATCCAAAATAAAAATCATTAATATCTAGCTCGGTTTTGTAATAAAAGTAATCCGGAATATTTATATTGAATTATTATTTCTTTTATTGTATAAACTGTCATATTTGAAGTTAACCTGAAGTGCAAATTTTGTTAATAAACTCTAAAGAAAAAAGACAAAATCAAATAAAAGGTGTTGTTATTCTAAACGTGAAAAAGCTCACGTTAAACAGGAAGTTCAGTTAGAAGATCCTGCAACCCTTCCTTGCTTCAATTAATAGGACCACAAATATCGAAAAGCGACACGTGTTTTCGGGAAGCGTTACCTGCAAGGCTAAAATTGCAAATAACTCTGCGATACCTAGCTACAGGCGATTCTTTTAGCACCCTTGAACATAGTTACAGGGTTCCTAAGCCTACGATTTCCCTGTTCCTTGTTGATGTATTAAAAGCAATTTATAACGCTCTTCGTCCGTTTATTAAGGTAAAAACCATCTTTGCATGTACGAAATAAAAGAGTAATGTTAATTTTTTAATTGAAGACACCAACTTCTGAACAAGACTGGTTGGCAGTTGCAAATGGATTCTCATCAAGGTGGAACTTTCCGGAATGTTGCGGTGCAATAGATGGGAAACATATTCGTCTGAAATGTCCACCTAACAGCGGCAGCGACTTTTATAATTATAAAGGTTTTTTTTGCACGGTTCTGTTAGCAGTGGTGGATAGTAACTATCGTTTTATTTTCCTCGACATTGGTTCTAATGGCAGAATGAATGATGCCGGAATTTTCCGTAAATCAAAATTAAAAGCCTCAATAGAAAGTAAAAGTATCGACTTTCCAGACTGGGGTTTCTTAGTCGGTGACGATGCGTTTCCTTTGAGTACTTACATGATGAAGCCATTTTCCCGACACGGCCTACTAAATGACAAAGAAGTAATTTTCAATTACCGATTATCACGGGCAAGAAGAGTAGTGGAAAATGCCTTCGGCATCTTATCCTCTCGTTTTCGAGTGTTTTTAAGCTGCATTCAACTCAAGCCCGAAAAAGTGGATGAAGTAGTCAAAGCAGCTTGCGCTCTACATAACTGGCTAAGAAGTACATCAACAAATGCATATACACCACCTGGTTATATTGATAACGAGGACATTGATACTGGAATTATAGTACCTGGACAATGGAGGAAAGAAATACCGGCCGAATGTCTTCATCGTTTGCAACGACAAGGAAGTAACAACTCCTCCACATCTGCCCTTTCAAAACGACAAAAATTGGCTGATTATTTCATGAATGAGGGTGTCGTCGATTGGCAGTGGTCATTTTTACCCTAATAGTTATTTTGTTATTGTTTTTAAATAAAGACTCCATTATGTAAACGTGCATTTAATAAAAAAAATAAAGCAAAAATAAAAAATAAAGTGTTTTCAAACTTTCTTGGTGTTCATACTTGTAATACCATCAATGCTGCGGTAAAATACCCCGTAAAGCTGCTGACAGACGTTCAGAACTGAATGATTCACTATCATCCTCATTATTTGTGGCTATTGATTGCTGCGTTTGCGAATCACAGCTTGATGGCCCTGATAAAATAAGAATTGGTTCATATCTTGTTTCTTGTGTGATTAGTAGGTCTTCAGAAGCAGGCGAGGGTGTCGGTGAAAAAGAATAGGTTCCAGCTGAACTTCTCAATTGACTATTTTTTCTCCTGCAACAAGAAATCCGTTCCGCCGTTATCATATCCTGTATTTTATTTTGGCACATAAGTGCAGTTTCAAGAGGTAGCTTTCTCAATTGTTCGGCAATGTTCATCCCAAAGTAGTGGAATTCGTCATATGCAGACGAATTTTTTTTAAATCTTCAAGTTTTTCCATTTCTGTCCGAATATGAGAGGGTAGTTCACTTTGTTTTTTCCTTTTAGGTGTGGGATTCATATCTGCCACATCAATAGAACGTCGTTTATTCCTACAATGTATGACTTGTGGGACGGCGATAAGTCCCGCGGATGTTTCAGGTAGATTTTCGACAAGTTTTTCATCCTAGAAATAACAAAATTTGATATTTTATTGATCTATTTTATTGTTACTTGCTATGGAACAGAAGCTTTCTCTAGATGAAGATTTATGTAAAAATCTGTCAACGGCATCGAACATCGAAATTTCTTCTGGGGATGCTCCCGACTTGCACGAACTTTTAATTTTATGTTTTTCAATATTGTATGTATCTCGAATAATTTTGATTTTTTTCTTTACCATATTTGCGTCCAAAATACCCATATTTTCTTTAATATCTTCATAAGCTCTATTACGCTTTTCTCTATTTTAATAATCACGACTCTCAACATTCCACAAACACTCGTGATTTTCATACAATGTAATAAATGTCAAATATTCACTTTCACTCCACTTTTTATTCGCCGCCATCTTAAAAATTTCGCGCTAGCAAACTGTATTAGCACAAAAGTTGGAGAGCAACCAACTTTACTAGCGCTAATAGCGTTAGCACTAACGTATTTAGCAGATGTGTTTACATTATACTAATGATGTGCTAATGATGACGTTTTCGGTATTAGCGCTAATGTATTAGCATAATGTAAACTACGCTTAAATGCGATGCTAAAACATTAGCGGAGTCCTCATCATATTCTTCATTTTTCATTCAAGTTTCTGATAAAACCAATTAGCCCAGTTGTCAGAGACTTTGACCTCGCACAAAATGTGATCTCGCTGAAAATTGGAACTTAGGTAATTTTTTGGGTGCAGAAAACGATAAAAAAAAACTTTGCTGCTCTAAAGTGTATGCTAAGTTCACAATTTCGAAAACAAATTCGAAAATTTGGTTTTTGCTTTATATATCAAAAAATAAAAAAAAATTCGAAAAACTAATAGCGCCACGTGAAAGAGCGGAAAATTTCACTAAAATTTATATTATAACTTATTTTAAAAAAATAGTTTTATTATTATAAAAAATTAATAAAAATAAGATGCAAATTCGAAAAATCGCGCCAAAAAGCTGAATTAAAATGTTCTAGCGATAGCCCAGTTGTCAGAGACTTTAACCTCGCACAAAATGTGATCTCGCTGAAAATTGGAACTTAGGTACTTTTTTGGGTGTAGAAAACGATAAAAAAATCTTTGCTGCACTAAAGTGTATGCTAAGTTCAACATTTCGAAACAAGATCGAAACGTTGGTTTTTGCTTTATATATCGAAAAAAAATCAAAAAACTAATAGAGCCACGTGAAAGAGCGGAAAATTTCACTAAACTTTATATTATAAGTTATTTAAAAAAAATTGTTTTATTATTATAAAAATTATTAAAAATAAGAAGAAAATTCGAAAAATCTAAGTGCGCCAAAAAGCTGAATTAAAAAATTCTAGCGAGGCGTTCGCGGAAAAACTAAAGTATCTTTGCCTAAAATGTACGCAAAAATAAAAATAAAAAAAGCATTTTAAAGAGGACACTCAAAGCTTTCTAAGAAGGCCAGTAGTTTATAATTTTTTGTTTTTTTTTCTCATAGAAAACTTGACCGGAAGTTATAATTTGTAAAATTCTCACTGATGTTTATACAATTGAAGATATATATTAATAGAGGCGTACGAAAACGATAAAAAAATCTTTGCTGCTCTAAAGTGTATGCTAAGTTCACAATTTCGAAAACAAATTCGAAAATTTGGTTTTTGCTTTATATATCAAAAAATAAAAAAAAATTCGAAAAACTAATAGCGCCACGTGAAAGAGCGGAAAATTTCACTAAAATTTATATTATAACTTATTTTAAAAAAATAGTTTTATTATTATAAAAAATTAATAAAAATAAGATGCAAATTCGAAAAATCGCGCCAAAAAGCTGAATTAAAATGTTCTAGCGATAGCCCAGTTGTCAGAGACTTTAACCTCGCACAAAATGTGATCTCGCTGAAAATTGGAACTTAGGTACTTTTTTGGGTGTAGAAAACGATAAAAAAATCTTTGCTGCACTAAAGTGTATGCTAAGTTCAACATTTCGAAACAAGATCGAAACGTTGGTTTTTGCTTTATATATCGAAAAAAAATCAAAAAACTAATAGAGCCACGTGAAAGAGCGGAAAATTTCACTAAACTTTATATTATAAGTTATTTAAAAAAAATTGTTTTATTATTATAAAAATTATTAAAAATAAGAAGAAAATTCGAAAAATCTAAGTGCGCCAAAAAGCTGAATTAAAAAATTCTAGCGAGGCGTTCGCGGAAAAACTAAAGTATCTTTGCCTAAAATGTACGCAAAAATAAAAATAAAAAAAGCATTTTAAAGAGGACACTCAAAGCTTTCTAAGAAGGCCAGTAGTTTATAATTTTTTGTTTTTTTTTCTCATAGAAAACTTGACCGGAAGTTATAATTTGCAAAATGCTCACTGATGTTTATACAATTGAAGATATATATTAATAGAGGCGTACGAAAAAAAAATCCTTGCACATTTATCATCATTAGACATTTACGTTTGATGTAAAAATAATTAAAATGATAAACATTGTCTCTGTTTAATAAAATTTATGTTTTAAACTATTCAGTTTTTCTTACGCCATTCATTCGACGCCATTTTTAACTTCAAAAACAGCCGGCACACAAGAGGTTTGTTTATTAGTTTTCAGAACAGGACAGAGCAGAATAGAATAGAACAGCAAGCAATTCAACGTCAAACACTTTAGAACAACTTAGAACAGAAAATCTAATGAACGCTTTTTTGTACTTTTTTGTTCTACATTTTCTGTTATCATAATTTCATATACACATCTGTCAAAACTAAGAAAAAATAACAACAAAAAACTCTTGTCCAAAACTCTCCTGAAAAAAATCTAGAACCAAAAAGTAAAACTTAGAACACTTTAGAACAACTTAATGAACACCAAACTAGAACCCTCTCGGACAAAAAATAACAAGTTTTAAAACTAATGAACGCCAAAGCCTGTACTTTTCTGTTCTAGGATGATTTAGATAGTTCTAGGACTGACTAATAAACAAACCTAAAATATGATGAAGAAGATAGATGCGCCCGGGCCGCCGCCGTCAGTCTTTCACTTCTCTCGTCTGGCGCCGGCTGTTTTTGAAACTAAGGGCCTGTGCGAATAGTGACTAAATTGATGACTAAACTAAATTTTGCAGTTTTTGTGGATAATGTAGAGAATTGCTGTGTGAATTCTTTTGATGACTAAATTCTGTCAGTTATTCAAATATTGAAATTGTAACCATAACAACAATTTGGTCAACTGTCGAAAAATTTAGTCTATTCGCCAAAAGACTAAATACTGTATTATCGACACTAAATTTTAGTCATAGAATTCACACAGGCCCTAAATATGGCATCGAATGAATGCTGTAGGAAAAACTGAATATTTTAAAACATAAATTTTATTAAACAGAGACAATGTTTATCATTTTAATTATTTTTACATCAAAAGCAAATGTCTAATGATGATAAATGTACAAGGATTTTTTTTTTCGTACGCCTCTATTAATATATATCTTCAATTGTATAAACATCAGTGAGAATTTTACAAATTATAGCTTCCGGTCAAGTTTTCTATGAGAAAAAAAACAAAAAATTGTAAACTAATGGCTTTCTTAGAAAGCTTAGGGTGTCCTCTTTAAAATGCTCTTTTTATTTTTATTTTTGCGTACATTTTAGGCAAGGATACTTTAGTTTTTCCGCGAACGCCTCGCTAGAATTTTTCGAATTTTCTTCTTATTTTTATTAATTTTTTATAATAATAAAACAATTGTCCGCTCTCTCACGTGGCGCTATTAGTTTTTCGAATTTTTTTTTATTTGTCGATATATAAAGCAAAAACCAAATTTTCTAATTTGTATTCGAAATTGTGAACTTCTCATACACTTTAGCGCAGCAAAGATTTTTTTATCGTTTTCTACACCTAAAAAAGTACTTAAGTTCCAATTTTCAGCGAGATCACATTTTGTGCGAGCTTTCGGTCTAAATTTGGCTCTGACGACTGGGTTAAATACATTAATTTATTTTACAACTTCGTCCTCTAAATCTTGTACTTTCGTACGTATACTTTGACAATTTATCGAAATTAATGCTGGTCTATTCAAACCTGAGTAAAAATAATTTAATTGGTTAATTTTCTTAAAAGCATGCACGCGCCGCACCTAGCACGCATAGCGAAAAAATGCGCATGCCACACGGGTATGCACGCTCCCGCCACAGGCATGTATGCTACCGCCGGCTTAGCCCCACCAGAAATTATCGAGGAGATCATATTCACACATTTTTTAATTAATTTAATTTTTACAAAAAAGCAACGCAAATTTTCCTTGCAATTTATTACAATTTCTAAGTAGAACTTCATAGGATAAGTATAAAAAAAGAGCAAATAACAAAAATAACAACAACTCTCAACTCTCTCATCAAATTAATCTGGCCGAATAATAATTCCATACCCATTTATATGTAATTCTCTCCTCAGGGGCTATCATTGAGTCAGCCCCGAAGATGAACCATTTTGTATGCAAAATTTCTTGACTAAGGCGATTGATTCAAGCAACATTTGTTCTACCAAGTGGGGCTAAAATTTATTAGCCCTAGGATTCATTGGGATTCTCTTCACTGACATCCCAGCGCGAATAAAGGGACCGATTCCATTGCCATTGAAAATTGAATATATTCATTAAGGTTCAAATGAAGCGACATTAGAATTGAAAATGAAATATATATGAAAAAAGGGGCCATAATTAATTTTACAACTATTCTAAATATATTCCAATGAAATTGAATTACCTCCCTGAAAAATAATTTCACAATAAAAAAATTGATGAGAGCAAGCTTAATAAAATTAGTTCATTATACGCTTTATATTAGCTTGACCTGTATGTTGTATGTTGTATGCTGTATGTTGTATGTTGTATGTTTCATGTAAACAAATCTTGCAATTTGATTTTGACCCACTTCCAGGTAACGGATCAACTTGAAATTTTGCACATATGTATAGTTCGCGTGACAATGCAATCTGACCATTTTGTAAAAAAATCAAGATGGCGGTTCCAAGATGGCGGCCGAATTTTGCAATGGTGCTCCCCGACCCCCGACATGGGTATCAAATGAAAGAAGTAGAATACAATTAGCTATGTGGCGTTATTCAAAATTCAAAATGGCGGCCAACAAAAAATGGTGGACTACCTTTTTCTTTACAACGCACTCGATATGGGTATCAAATGAAAGGAAATGACAAGTAGAATACTATTAGCTCTGTGGCGTCATTCAAAATTCAAAATGGCCGCCAACACAAAATGGCGGACTACCTTTTTCTTTACAACACCCTCGGTATGGGTATCAAATGAAAGGGTGTGAAAATTAGAATACTATTAACTGTGTGGTGGATTCCAAATTCAAAATGACGGTCAACACAAAATGGCGGTTTACCTTTTTCTTTACAACGCCCTCGGTATGGGTATCAAATGAAAGTGTACGACGAGTATAGTATACTGTGTGACGTCATTTTAAATCCAATATGGTGGTCACTACAAAATGGCGGAAGACATATAATAGACTAAAAAATAGAAAATACAAAAATATATAGTTTAAAAAAACTAAAAAATACGCTTTGATGTTAAAATGAACTAAAAAGTAAAAAATAATTTTGAATGTAAAGTTTTTATTGCTCCAGCCAGAATATGGAAACAACCTACCTTTCGGAATGTAAAAAAGCGTGGGCCGCTATCGAAAATTTCCGGTGTTAATAAAATAAGAATATAGGAAGCGAGTCCCACGCTGTTTTACATTTCGAAAGGTAGGTTGTTTCCATATTCTGGCTGGAGCAATAAAAACTTTACATTCAAAATTATTTTTTACTTTTTAGTTCATTTTAACATCAAAGCGTATTTTTTAGTTTTTTAAACTATATATTTTTTTTTTAATTCGAACTCAATTCTCCCGAACGCTTTAAACCGAATTTTGATGCAATCGCAATTATTTTTGTTTAACTTCTTGACAGAAGCAAGCATAAGTGGTTTTGAGTTTTTGTTATTACATATTGTGTGTTTTTTTATAATATCCAAGTGTTTTGAAAATATTTTGTTGTTGTGTGTAATTTAAATTTTTAAAAAAATTACCGAAAAAGGTGTGTGGAATAAGGGGAAAACATTTTAGACGTTTAGTAGCGAAAAACTATATATTGCAAGAAGTACAACCTTGGAAAAAGGCTTTTTCTAAATACTCCAATTTTATAAACTGCCTATTTGGTAATTCTTTCAAATTAATTTATGCTTTCATAACGTTAGTTATCTCTGCAGATTGTGTAAGATCATCGACATTCGGTCGAACAGAGTTCGAGGTAGAACTAAAGAAAACACTAAAAGGCGGAAAACAAAAATTTAATAAAAAGACCTGGAATATCAAAGAAAAGGCCAAACAACAGCAAGGCTGATAGTCGTACTTTTATATCTTTTTCTTCATTTTCTTGTTTTTTTTTCTATATTCGTTGTTACTTTAAATTGTATGGAATTTTATATTTTTCTTATATTTTATTTCCCTTTCTCTTATTTCTGTTTTCTTATTTTTTATTTCTCTAACAGCAGGAAATTTTCGTACACTTTGCAATTTCTTTTAAATAAATATATTCATGAATAATATTGTATTATTTATTATTAAATTAAATTCTACTGAAAAATATTTTATATATCGATTGTATCGATTATAAATATATTTTTACTACATTTCCAATCAAAAGTAAACACAATTTGGATACATTTCTCATGCTAGTTTGCTAGTATTACGTAGGTGCAATATTTTGCCAAAATGTTAGATAGTTTCATATATAACGGTACTTAAATATTTTGAAATTTGCATAATACCAGTCCTTTTAAAAAATCGTGCAAAGTGCAAATATATCCTAGCGCTATGATATATACATAATTTTGAAGAAAAACCTTCAAGCTATTAAATAAAAATGCCAAAAAGGACATTCGACAGAAAAGGATTCAAAGGACATCTTAAGTGTCCTTTATCCTTGGATGTCTCAAAAAGCTCTTCTGGGATTTTCTCCAAATTTTTCTATATTTTGACTGGCGATACTAAAGTTCAGCTTCCGGAGTCTCATGCTGGGACCGAAGACCGCTTGAGCTGGAGAATTTTTTAAAGCATACCCTGTCCAACGTAGTGGCGTGTGTGAGTCGGACGAACAGGTGAATTTTTTTGGGGTTGCGCAACCCCCCAAAACGGCCATAAACCACCCCAGTTTACACAGTTTCCCTGTAAAAAAACAGTTTCCCCCGTTTTCGAGGATGCTGAGATGAGATACTTTACAGCAACAAATTTTGTATCTGTTCAAGCTGATGAAGCAAATTACAAATGGCTTTAATTTTACGTTTCGTTAAAAATAATAAGTCTGTTGACAGTTTTTTATCATAAAAGGTATAGTTGATGTGATACGGTTAGTGAAGCAACTGGCATATTAAAACTTCTGAAAGACCAGGAATTTATATTTTTCTCAGAATTTTTCAATAAAATTTATTATCACATTGATATTTTCAGGGCAATAATGCAGTTGCGTAATACTAACGGTGCTTCACTTAGCAGAAGTATAGATATTTTCTGCGAATTAATTAATCAATTAAGGAATTTCGATTTTTCCCCTCTACAGGTACGGTGTGATAACGAACCCCCATCTTCAAAAAGGGTTCGTACTTATAATTTCCATTTAACTATTTTATGCAAAGAAATTTGCGATATTATAACTACACAAGTAACTAGCCGGTTTGAAAATTATGAACATATTTTTGCTTTTAATATTATCAGTCCAACAGAATTTTAAAAACTAAAAGACAATATCTCTTTAGATAACATTTCAATTTGGGCAGATTATTTATACTATACAACAGTTTAATTTCTCTTTTTCAAGCAAACATTTTTTTGCAATTTTGTAGGGGTAGTTTTACCCCTTAATGGTTGAAAATAAATTTTTCTTGCTTGACAAGACGCATTCAATTGAATTTGAAGTGCAAAGTTGGAAAAACAATTTTTTACAAATTTTTAAATTTTCAGTCGATGTAGGGCTTCTAGTATTATCCTTTTCATAAAATTTGGCTCACCATCGGTTTCCTTGTTATCTGCTTCTTCACCTGAGGCCTTGGTGCAGGCTGCCTGGTTTACTAGGGCTTCCGTGTCTGTTTTATAGACTTTTAATAATAATAAAGCAAACCCTTCTAACACAGAAGGCGCATTTCTCAGCTGGGCCAAGAAAAATTCACCAACTCAGCACCAGCAAGCGCTGAGATGAGGCTCAACTAAAGCATGTAAACATTAATAAAACAAGAAAAAACGTCACACTAAAAACGTTAATATTTTTGTTCGCGTTAATGAACATGCGATTTACAGGTTCAAATTACCATAATTGGTGTTAGAGGAGTTGATGTGTGGCCCTCTAAAGTTACAACTGCTCTCTCTAAACCACGCACGTCGACTTAGAAAATCTGAGTCAACCCTTCCATTGAGCAGCTGATAAATGGAATCAACATCAGCCACCTCCCGACGCTTGTGGAGAGTGCTTAAGTTGAATATCTTTAGACGGTATTCGTATGATGGAAGAACTAATGGGTCTTCCCAAGGAACATGACTGAGTGAAAATCCAACGAACCTTCGCTGAACCGATTCCATTTTTCCAACATGCGAAGAGTAGTGAGGAGACCAAACCTAGGACCCATATTCAAGTAATGGTCTGACTAGAGAAATAGGTATAAAGATGTTAAGTGATCGAGGTGTTGTTAAATTCCTAGGACCACCTTTTGATAAAACCCAGGACTAAACTACTTTGGAGGAAATATAGTTAATGTGGGTGGAAAAATCCAGCTTACTATCAAATCTAATCCTCAAATCTTTAACAAAAGTAACACGAGGGACATCCTCATTAAGAAAGGTGTAGTTATAAATTATAGGACTACGTCTCCTACAAAAAGTCATGACTTCGCATTTACTGATATTAAGAACCAAGTTGTTGTCAACACACCAAGAGTAAAAGGTGTCAAGGTCAATTTGCAAAAATTTGCAATTCTCAATACTCTTTATGTGATGGTACAATTTGATGTCATCAGCGTAAATCAAAATTCTACAGTGTCTAAGCAGGGGAACAATGCCATCAATTGATAGAATAAAGAGGATCAAGATGACTGCCTTGAGGGACACCGGATAATGGAGACGGAGAGCTTGTCGAATGGCTTACTAAAATCCGTGTAAACACAATCGGTTTGGCAGCCGGAAACGAAAACCTCAACAGCATGAGAAGTGAACTCAAGTAGATTGGTGGTGGTGGAACGAACTGCAAGAAAAAAAGTTCGATCTATGATCAGTGCCGCGGCACCCATATGTGCAGACTGTGCATTTGCACTGGGCGGCACTAGGGAAGGGCGGCATTTTGGCGAGAGAAGCGAGCGAAAAATTTGTACATTATATGTATTTTATAAATATGCCGTGCCGACGGCAAGGGCGGCATTTCCATTTAAATGGGCGCGACAGCCGCCAGAACACAAGGCATTTTTGGCGATGAGCGAAGGTTGCGAGGTCCTAGGGTCGAAGGCATAACAACAACCTTTTGCATTACCATTCATTTCAATAAGAAGGCATAAGCACAGATAAGTAAAATGCAGATGCCTAGTCGAATAGGCTAAACGTGTTCCATGTTGCCGAAAGCGATTTTCAGCTATGTAGCCAGCAACAGACTAGTTAATCTATCAACTACATTGTAAATCCCTAATTATGAATCCCGAAACGGTCCTTTTCAGGACCAAAAACCGGATTAATCGTAAGTAAACGAATGACGAAACGATAAACAAAAACGGTCGTTTTCAGGACTAAATCAGTTTGCGGAGCAGAAAGCTAAGCAAGAAGTTTCGCCGAAACGAAAGGCAATGGCACAGCAAGAAGTAGAAGAGAAGTCGCTATCCGTTTTCAGCTTGTCAGCGCGGGTGTTATCATCGAAAGCGAAGAAAAGAAATTAAATAAATTATTTCATTTAAGTCGATTCTCAAGTAAGAGAGGAACTGTACTAATAAATGACTTGGGTGACTTTGCCAAATAGAAAGAAAAATTTAATTAACAATTTGTTATATACTAATTCCTATAAAGAATAAAAAATCCGCGAGCGAAGCGAGCAAAAAAAAATATTGCCCTGAAAGGGGGCGGCACCGGCGAATGTGCACTGGGCGGCAAAGTGCATAGCCGCGGCCCTGTCTATGGTATTGTTTTTGTGCTTAGTCCCATTTTACAATAGAGTAAACCTGGTCACATCAAGATCTTTAATGACTTTTACAGTAGAACTTCGCACCGTTTGAATCGTTGGTTGCCTGAATTGTCTGATTCTAAATTTCAGGAGAAAGATTTTTTTTATTTGTTTTGTAAAGTTGAGAGCTTTCTTAAAACTGAAACTTTCCTTACCTCAATGATAGCCAATTTTCAATTTTTTTCAAATAACAGATTTAGTAAGATCTCATCACTGTTGGCACAGAATTACTATTGAGATTAGGATGATAGAGAATACCCAAGTTCTTCTGAAATGGCGATACAAGCTGTATAGAACTCGGGCCTCTTGAAGTCTCTTCTTCCAGGCAGGTCTACTTCTTGCTAGTTATATCCAGTTTGTTATATAAAGTTGTCGTATATCTTCTAGCACGTCATCCATCCACCTATTTCTGAGCGTTCTACGCTTCTTTTTTCTGATGGTCTACCATTGAAAATCCCTGCTAGCATTCGTTCTTGCGAAGCTCGTACAACTTGCCCAATTTCGCTCAATTTGATGTGTTTTTTTTGTCTTAAATTTCTTCCAGCTTCTCGTTAGTTCTAATGTGCCATTCGTTTTGGTTAACCAGGACCAACAATTTTTTTAGGATTTTCCATTCGACGATTTTGAGTTAACATTCTGTTTGCTTCGTCAGTGTTCAAGCCTCGGGCTCGTAACATAGAACCGGGCGGTTTAATCGTATCTATTTAAATCCATTGTAGGTTTATGGACCGCATCTAACAAACCACTGCGCAATTGCGCTCACAATCACAAAATACATATTATGTAGAAAGACAAAATCCCGAAACCCAAAATCCCGAAAGACCAAAAAGACAAAATACCGAAAGACATAATACCGAAAGGTTAAAACACCGAAAAGACAAATTACCGAAAAGTCAAAATACCAAAAGGTTGAAATACCAAAAAGAAAGACCGAAAAAAATGTAAAAGTTCTTCATGCCAACCTTCTACATGATTTTGTGCGTGTGGCAGTCCAAGTTCAATATTTTCGAAGACAGACCAAAGTTGAGGTTTAAATTGCACTGGACCACGGCTTCCATTTCTTCTTATAGGTCCTCGAACGTAGTACCTACTTGTCGAACCATTCCATCAATTCTTTGGCATCAGCATCTATATTTCTTTGGAGAAGTATGAAAGCTGCCTCAATTTCGTTGCATGGCAGAAACGCAAGCGCTGGAATTTTTCGAAGTTCAATTGAAAATTCAAGATCGATTCCATAATTAGTACCGTTGTGATCTTCCCATCGAGTTGAGTCGATTGATACTGTTAAGAAATGCTAAAATCATCATTTCCATACAACAACCATCAATGCCAAAAATTATTCAAAATAATCCAGACGTAATTTGACGCCTCTTCCGTTCGATGGATCGAACACGTTAAAATTTGTGAAACCATTTTGCCCAGATAGCAATTTTGAGGGAAACATGTGTACTTATTGATTACGCAGCAATTTAAGTTTAAACCTTTGAATTTTGTTCTTATTTCATGTATGTAGTTATTTGTTATTATTATGTTTGTATTAATAAGTATAAATAACTGGAGAAGTGAAAAATAAATTCATTCATATTTTGAAGCTTGAGAATTGATTTTTATCATTCTAATTAACATTCATTGCGCTTAAGTGTTGCACTTATAGCGCAGCTCATCAAAGGTCTAGGTGTTACACCTAAATCTAAATCTAAATCTAAAACAAAGCGAAGAAACAAAAGAGTTTCTCCGCTTAACAAAAACATTGGTGACCCCGACGTGATCACAAGTGAATCACTTGTGACACGATCACAGCCATCAGTTGAACCACATCAACAATCCTGCAATCATCTCGCCATAGAGACGCCAGATTTTATCCAGAGGTTTAAATTGGAATAAAACCAGGTACATCCAGCAGGGGCAGCTATCTACACCACACAGTTAAACCACAACTCCAGCGAGGATGGATGAACTTTTGGATTTACAATCGCAGTTAGGCGAAGAGATCCAGAACAACCTCCGCAACTTCAGAAAGGATTCCAACAAAAGGAAGACAAGGGAATACCTAACCAACCGCCTAGAATGGCTTGAACAGAGATGGGAGCAATTCCACGCTAACCATCACCAACTCACAGACTTTGAAGCCAGCAGTCCAGATAATGATTATTTCACCAGAAATTATTTCAACACTATTGAAGAATTAGTAAACCAATACAAGCAACTATTGCTTGAATTATTGCAAAACCAGCCGGGTCCGAGCCAGTCAGCACATGAAGCCAGCCAAAAGGTACCAGCGAAGACTGCAGCAGAACACCAGGCTGAGCATAGCCCACCAAGGGAAGCCCAGCAAAGAGTAAGGTTTCAAGAACCACTCAGCCCAGCATCATCAGAGCAGTCGCAAGAAGAAATACAGAGGAAGATTAGGCGACAACAACGTGCCATGGCAATATTAACGCGAACCCTGAATGACATAACAACCAAGTCAAGTAGTACACAGTCAAGGGTGTTCTACGAAATCAACCTTCAAACCATCCACAAAATGTTCGATGCAATAACTGACCTGGATCAAGAAATTTGGGAGGAAGTCGTGGATGCGCCACTAGATTACACTAGAGAAGTATATGAAGGCCTCTACGATTGGGTACAGGAAACCCTCGTACACTTACACGAAAAATTAGAAGCCAGGGAAGCCACCACACCAAATGGGCAGCCACCCCAAATCAAACTACCACGTGTTACATTGCCAGTCTTCGATGGAGACTACACAAAATGGACTCAATTTCATGACTTGTTTGAACAAATGATAGAGTCCAAACCGATTAGCAAGACGGAAAAGATGTTCTACCTCACAACAAATTTGAGCGGTGAAGCAAAGGCACTATTGAACCATCTTCCAATATCAGATGCGAACTACACCACAGCATGGGAGACCTTGAACCAGAGATACAATAACCAGAGGTTGCTTTGTACAGCATTGCTCAACAAACTCTGGGACCAACCATGCACGCAGGGTCAATCAGCAAACTCAATCAAACAGCTCCACGATGTAACCAGTGAATGCATACTCGCCTTAGAAAACATAAAGGTTTCCACCACAAACTGGGATCCAATGCTAATACATCTTCTTCTCAAAAAGCTGGATAAGAACACACACGCTCCTTTTGAAGCTTCATTGGATTCACCAAGAAATACTCCCACCATAAAGGACCTGCTAAATTTCCTAGAGAAAAGATTCCAGACCTTAGAAGCTCTTGGTAAAGAATCATCAGGCCATTCTTCAGGGCGAGAACAAGTATCCTCGAGGAAAGGTAACAGTTATCCTCGCTCCTCGCTGATGTCGACAAACAAATCCGCCCAGTGCATAGTCTGCAAACACAAGAATCACCCGCTGTACGCATGCCGAGAATTCCTAGCACAACCAATCGCAAGCCGTCGACAAACCATCAGGCAGCACAATTTGTGCATGAATTGTTTGAACGATGGACACAAGACAGTAGAATGCACTCTCAGAAGTTGCCCCAAGTGCTCTGAAAGACATAACTCCTTACTACACTTGGACATTGCCCCCAAATCAGTTCACGTTAAGCAAGGGAACTCCAAACAATCTCACCCTTCAACTTCAACACCAGCTCCCAAATCATACTTCAATCAAGGAAGTTCAAGGCAAACTCAACCACCAGGTTCACCGGTTGATATAACTGCACCAAATATAACGGCGTTAACAACCAACGCTAGAAATAATATGCGTAGCTATGTGATGCTAGGCACAGTCATCGTAGAAGTTAGCAGTGGCCAGGAACAACGAGTGCGATGTCGAGCAGTCCTTGATTCTGGATCCCAACTCAGCTTCATCACTGAGGATTTGGCAAGGCGACTACGAGCTCTCCGTATTCCCGAAGCAATGTATATCGATGGCATAGGTGTGGAGCGACTAAAAAGTAACCATAGGGTCAATATTCAGGTACAATTCACGATCAATAACTACTCTACACGACTAGAAACCTTCGTACTTCGCGACATCATAACAAAGCAACCAGGCCACAAGATAGAAAGGGAAACCTGGCCCATTCCAAATAACTTGCACTTGGCGGACCCCGACTTCGACGTACCCGACACCATCGACATGTTGATCGGAGCAGAAATATTCCTCGACTTGTTATCAGTCGGACAGATCAAGCTCGGTGAGGGATTGCCAACACTCCAGAATACAGTATTTGGATGGATGATAGCTGGACCAGTACGCCATGAAGGTGCATCCTATGCTGTGTGCGGCATCTGCAGTGAAGACGAGAAGCTTGAGAACCAACTCAGCAAATTTTGGAGACTGGAAGAAGTCGAATCATCAGACGAAATCAGTACATTGACCAGAGTAGAACAAAGGTGCGTGGACCACTTCAATCAACATGTCAAAAGAGACGAACAGGGCAGATTCATTGTCAAACTCCCTTTCGCACAAGATCCCAACGCGCTAGGAAAATCAAGAGACATCGCTCTGCAGCGATTCCACTCATTAGAAAAAAGGCTTCTTCGACAACCGGACCTACAGCAACAATACATCAAGTTCATGAGGGAGTATGAAGCATTAGGACACATGAAGGAAACAGATGCATCCTCTATCAAAGGTCCTCATTACTTCCTGCCACACCACTGCGTCACTAAGTTAGATAGTAGCACAACAAAGCTACGAGTCGTTTTCGATGCGTCGGCAAAGACCGCATCAAATTTATCATTAAACGACGTGCTATGCAAGGGCCCAACCATTCAAAATGAACTATTATCAATCTTGATACGCTTCAGATTTCCTAAATTTGTATTCACAGCGGACATCGAGAAGATGTACCGACAAGTAAAGATTGCTGAAGAGGACCAACAGTATCAATTAATCGCCTGGAGAGAACATCCACAACACCCATTGAAATATTTCAAACTCTGCACTGTCACATATGGATTAACACCAGCTCCGTTTCTAGCTACTAAATGCTTGGATATGCTTGCTACCCAAGGTACCCTGACACATCCACTGGCAGCTCAGGCTCTCAAACGCGATTTCTATGTGGATGATGTCATGTCAGGATCGGATAGTTTACCCGAAATACTAGAAATTCAAGGGCAACTCAAGGATCTCCTGTCTTCTGCCGGGTTCAATCTTCGCAAATGGTGCGGAAATCATCCACAGCTACTGAAGAACATCCCAAGAGAAGACATCGAGCTTGAAGTAAACTTTGACAAGCCTACGGACGAATCCATCAAAACACTTGGGCTGACTTGGCAACCAAGCGCTGATACTTTTCAAATAAAAACCAACTGGAGTGACACACGAAGGATTACCAAACGAACAGCTCTCTCTGATATATCACACATATTCGACCCACTTGGATTCATGAACCCTGTCACAATAATCGCCAAGATGTTCATCCGAAAGATCTGGACATTGAAACTGGACTGGGATGCAGCCTTACCAATGGACATGAACACTAGCTGGAGTAGATTCCGGGAGGAGCTAAGAGTACTCAACGATATAAGAATTCCAAGACATATAGCGTCTGGGAAAAGATACAAAACAATTCAATTTCATGCCTTCTCAGATGCATCTGAAACCGCGTACGGAGCTGCTATATATGTGAGGACGACACACCATGACGGCATCATCACTGTTCGTTTGCTATGTGCTAAATCAAAGGTAGCCCCAGTAAAGACCACGACCCTACCAAGACTCGAACTATCTGCTGCAAAACTGGCAGCCCAGCTGATGCAAAGAGTAAGAAAGGAAGTGAATCTGCCCAACGTGAAGGTGCATTTTTGGACAGATTCTGAAATAGTTCTGGCCTGGATCCGATCAGATTCGTCATCCTACCACACGTTTGTGGCCAACCGCGTTGCAGCAATTCAACGGTTGTCCAACCCAGAACAATGGAGGCACGTTGGATCTAAGGACAATCCCGCAGACATTGTTTCACGAGGAATGACACCAGCTAAACTGATTAAATGTAATCTCTGGTTTTATGGACCACAATATCTACACGGTCCAGAGACCATTTGGCCTGCACAACCACCAACAACAAACACAGATATAGAGAAAAAAGGTCAAGGAAAGGTGGCATTAACATCAACCAATCAAATCTCATGGATCAATGACATCAATCATGGCAACTCATTTCAAAGACTCCTGAGAATTGTTGCTTATGTGTTACGCTTTGTTCAAAGACCAGCAAAACAACAGTCGGAGAGACAAAAGACTCGGCATCTAACAGTCAGTGAGTTAGACAAAGCTCACCGAGTGATCATTTCCCAGATACAACAGGAAGGATTTAAGGATGAGCTCCATCAGCTTCAACAACACAATTGCGTCAACAACAACAGTCCATTGAACAGCTTGTGTCCTTTCCTCGATGAAGGAAATATTATCCGTGTCGGAGGCAGACTAACAAACGCAGAAATACCATACGATGCTAAGCATCAAATGTTGCTTCCGTACTCTCACCCATTGACGACCATGGTGATGACAGACATCCATATTCGTAATCTCCATATTGGGCCTCAAGGACTTCTGGCAGTCACCAGGCAACGTTATTGGCCTATCAAAGGCAAAAGCATTGCCCGAGCGATCGTGCAACATTGTGTCCGATGCAACAAGGTGAAGCCCAAACTGATGACACAAATCATGGGAAATCTACCCGCAATGAGAGTTCAACCTGCCAGACCTTTCGTAAATGCTGGGGTTGACTTCTGCGGCCCGATAGAGACCCACTTCAAGCTACGAGGAAAGCGACCTCAAAAGGCATACATCGCCGTCTACTGCTGTTTTGCCACAAAGGCCGTTCACCTAGAGGTCGCAAGTGACCTCACTACAGAGGCCTTCATAGGAACACTCAAACGCTTCATCGCCAGAAGAGGGAATTGCCGAAACCTCCATTGTGACAACGCAACAAACTTTGTTGGTGCCAAAAACCAGCTTATGGAGCTCCATATACTCTCCTGCGTCACAGCAGAAAATTTCCTCGTTTTGCCAAACAAAAGGAATAGACTTCCACATGATTCCTCCTCGAGCACCTCATTTTGGAGGTCATGGGAGGCCGCGGTAAAATCAGCCAAGACATTATTACGAAAATCAGTAGCCTCAGCAGCACTTACCTTTGAAGAACTATCAACCGTAACCGCAGAAATCGAAGCCATCTTAAATTCAAGGCCTATAACGCCATTAACTGCTAACCCAAATGACTTGACAGCTCTAACCCCTGGGCATTTCTTAATTGGAGAACCACTCACCACAATTGTGGACCCAAAGGCTGCTCCACAAAATGTCAACCTTATAAGAAGATGGAAGCTGGTATCGCACATCAAACACGAATTCTGGCGGCGATGGTCCCATGAATACCTGTGTGAACTGCAACAACGACAAAAGTGGAGTCAACAAGGCCAAAATGCCAAGCCCGGCATGATGGTGTTAATCAAAGAGGACAATCTACCACCATTGAAGTGGCAACTTGGACGAATCGAGCGCACCATCCAAGGAGACGACGGATTCGTGCGAGTTGCTGACGTCAAAACTACTTCAGGAACATTGAGACGACCAATCCACAAACTAGCCCCATTGCCAATTGAAACGGAGGAAAAGTGCACAACCGAAGAGTCAACTGAACCCCTCAGAAGCAACACCAACACAAGACCAGCCATAGCTAGCGAAACACACCACAGGGCTAAAAGAATGCGGCCATCAACCAGTTCAGCTATCAGCACGTTTCTCCTAACTTGCCTCATCCTACCAATCCTGGGACAATCTGCAGTTGAAGTTACGCCATTTACCTCACAATCAGGAATGTACTTCGAAAACCTCGGCACAGCAAACTTAATCAGGAACGAGTGGTCACTCATTGTCTACTACAACATGGAAGGTTACTGGAAGGAGGGTGCTGCAATAGACGTTAGTATTAATAATCTGCGCAAGCTTTGCAATTCACGCAAAGACACAGATCATTGTTCTCTGGTCATCAATCAATTTGCTCAGTTATCACAAGAACTCGCCAGCAACAACGAATTACTGCAACCTGTCGCGTCCAAAAGATTGAAGCGATCCCCACTCAACATCGTTGGAAACATTGCCGGAGCACTATTTGGGGTCCTCGATTCCGAATATGCTGAAAAACTATCAGCCACCATAGACAACATACGGAGCAATGAAAACCATCTTCTAGATCTCATCAAAAATCAGACATCTCTTATAGATTCCACCCTGAACGTATTAAAAAATGATCACAAGGAAACAGAGATGCAGCTAGAAGCCATTAATAAGCACATAAGACTTATAGACGATCAAGTCAACAAAGTTTCGGACGAACTCTACCAACAAAAGGTGGCAGAAGCTTTTTCGATGTTGGCAGTGCAACTGACTTTGATGACAATGAACTATCAGCGGGCACAGACGGCAATTACAAATGTGCTAATCGACACCCATCACGGGAAGGTCAACCCTCAGCTCTTGTCTCCTAAACAAGTAAGGGAACAATTATCCACTATAAAAGATTATTTACCATCAACACTGAGACTACCTGCAAGACCAGACAACTTGCTTCAACTATATAGGCTTATGAAAATACAGGGTCGAGCTACAAGCAAATATATTATCTTTCAAATAAGACTTCCACTGTTTGCATTTGAAGAATTCGAACTGTATCATCTCATACCTGTACCCGTCATAGTCAACGGAACATTTATGGCAATTAAGCCGTCCGCCGAATTCTTTGTGATCAATCTACACAAGGACAAATACTATCCACTCAACAAGCAGGAATTCGCGCTATGTGAGACCATCGGCGAATTCGATCATATGTGCATTCAACAACATCCAATTTATAGAAAAGGTGCAAACATCAGCTCCTGTGAACTCAATCTCATCACATACCTCGAGCCAACCAACACTTGTGAAATAATCAACGCCGAAGAACTCCCTAAATGGATTCAGCTCTACAATCCCAACAAATGGATTTACTCTGTGCGTAAAACCACGCTTGTCACAATCATTTGTGGCGATACAACTGTTCAACAAGTCCTTCGAGGAACAGGAATTTTGAGTATGGGAATCAATTGTGAACTTAGGCAGGACCATCTAACATTGCAGTCCCACAACGTCTATCCGAAAACAATGAAGTCTTCGCTCAATCCAACACAAAATCTCACAGATTTGTTGCACTTGGAAGGCCAGGAGCCTCTCCTCAAATTCGCAGCACCTATTACTCATCGTAATTTTGAGGAAATTAAAAATTTACAGCAGCAAATCCAAGACCTCAAAAGGAATGAAGTTCTTCCCCATAAAATAGACTCAAACAACACACACCAACTTGCATTGGGATACACAGCCCTAGTAATTGCTGCATTAACAGCATCCACCATGTTGGTCATCAAGTGGTACAGAAGGAAGCAGACATCCAGAGGCAGACCAATTCCAGCCCCAAGATCTTCACTTGGCAGTCGGTTTGTGATCGATCCGGAACTCATCAATTGCCCAGAAGCTGGTCAAGGCGGGGGAAGATGTTAAGAAATGCTAAAATCATCATTTCCATACAACAACCATCAATGCCAAAAATTATTCAAAATAATCCAGACGTAATTTGACGCCTCTTCCGTTCGATGGATCGAACACGTTAAAATTTGTGAAACCATTTTGCCCAGATAGCAATTTTGAGGGAAACATGTGTACTTATTGATTACGCAGCAATTTAAGTTTAAACCTTTGAATTTTGTTCTTATTTCATGTATGTAGTTATTTGTTATTATTATGTTTGTATTAATAAGTATAAATAACTGGAGAAGTGAAAAATAAATTCATTCATATTTTGAAGCTTGAGAATTGATTTTTATCATTCTAATTAACATTCACTGCGCTTAAGTGTTGCACTTATAGCGCAGCTCATCAAAGGTCTAGGTGTTACACCTAAATCTAAATCTAAATCTAAAACAAAGCGAAGAAACAAAAGAGTTTCTCCGCTTAACAAAAACAGATACCCTATTTGACCCATCTAGGCCAAACATTTGAAATTTTCGAAATTTCGAAAAATGATCTTTCTTGACATTTTTGTGGTCAAAGTCATAGTTTATTGACTTTGACTCATCGAGCGAAGTTGACCTACAGTGGCTCAAACGAATAATCGGACAGTGACAATTTTTAAATAAATCTCATAAAAACATGGCGAAATAATCGATTGAAATTAATAACACGTAGCTCATTTTCTTCTAATTTCATTTTATTTTCATATACTTTCATCAAAAATTAATTTATCTCAATTATACATTAAGAAAAACAATGAATAAAAAAATAAATTCAAATTTCATGTCAAACGAATAATCGGACACTGTGGTAACACTTGCAGAAATAAAGGTTTTTCTTAGAATTTTTTTACTTTTGCCGGTTAAATTCTACTTCTGTTCGTGAAAGGATAAGTTTAGAAGCATTTTATAGTAAAAGTGTATTTTGAAAAATAGAAATGGCGCCAAAAGGTAAGCAAACTAGTTTCGAAATACGGCAGCTTATAGTTAGGTTGTTTGGAGAAGGAAAATCAACGCGGGAAATTGGGAAAATCGTTGGTAAGGGTCACTCAACTGTCCATGATATCATAAAAAGATATCGTGATGAGAATAGGCTAACCAATAAAAGCAGAGAGGGCCAAGGAAAAATATTAAATGATCGCGATGAACGGCGAATTCTAAGGGAAATTAAAGAAAATCCTTTAAAGCCAGCGAAGGAGTTAAGGAATTTTGTGCAGGAAAATTTGGGAAAAAATGTTTGTACGGAAACCGTAAGAAATGTTTTCAGAAAAGCCGATTTACACGGAAGAATCATCAGGAAAAAGCCTTTTATAAGCACAAAGAATAAAAGAATGCGCTTGAAATTTGCCGAAGAATATTTATTAAAAGACCATAGCTTTTGGGACACAGTAAATTTTTTCAGCTCAATATTTTATAATTCTAACGAACAATTTTAGGTCTTATTTACTGATGAGAGTAAATTTAATTTACACGGGTCTGATGGAAGAGCTTACGTGTGGCGGAAACCAAATGCAGAATTCGAGCATAAAAATACTCGGGCCACAGTCAAGCATGGAGGAGGCTCTGTAATGGTTTGGGGTTGTATGTCTAGTGCGGGAGTGGGTAATTTACAGTTCATAAATGGTAAAATGGACAAATTTGTATACCTCGACATTCTCAAAGGAAATGTTAAGCAAAGCGCGGAAAAATTAGGGATTTTACAGAACTTTGCTTATTACCAAGACAACGATCCCAAGCACACGTCGATGGTTGCAAGGCTTTGGCTCATTCATAATTGCCCCAAATTGGTGTCAACACCGGCTCAATCTCCGGACCTTAATGTAATAGAACATCTGTGGGCAGAAATCGCAAGAAGACTGTACACCAGAACGTTCCATAACATTAATCAGTTAAAAGAGGCAATTAAACAAGAATGGTGTAATATTGAGCCCGAGTTTTGCAAAAAATTGGTAAAATCTATGCCTAATAGACTGCAGGCGGTAGTGGCAGCAAAAGGATTTGCTACTAAATATTGAATTAAATTTTATTTAAAAAAAAACAGCTATTTTTACAATTGTTACCAAAGTGTCCGATTATTCTTTTGACATGAAACTTGAATTTATTTTTTTATTCATTGTTTTTCTTAATGTATAATTGAGATAAATTAATTTTTGATGAAAGTATATGAAAATAAAATGAAATTAGAAGAAAATGAGCTACGTGTTATTAATTTCAATCGATTATTTCGCCATGTTTTTATGAGATTTATTTAAAAATTGTCACTGTCCGATTATTCGTTTGAGCCACTGTACATAGGTAAATAATGTGGTTTGGATAACTACACTCGGACCGTTTTCGGTATTTCGACCTTTAGGTATTATGTCTTTTCGGTCAAATGTCATTTGGCTATTTCGTCTTTCCGGTCAAATGCCTTTTTGGTATTTTGTCTTTTCGGTTTTGTGACTTTCGGTATTTTGTCTTTCGGTATTGGGTCTCAACCTGCAAATTCCCTACACGAAAATGGTAAATTTTAGCGCTGATATTACAAAAAAAATTCACCCCTTTCGGGCGAGAGTATTGGCCGGTTGGAGGGGTTGGTAGGGGTCGGAAGCGCTATACAACACCACCACTGTGCTCAGCATCCTTGAAAACGGTGGGAAACCGTGTAAAGCATGATGAACCCCTCGGGGTGGTGGTTTTTGGTCGTGTTGGGAGGTTGCGCAAAACCCAAAGAGAAACTCTAACCCCGCCATCGTGTTCAGAATCCTCGAAAACGGGAGGAGGAAGTACTCTTGTTCCGGGTCAAAATATTTACATGTTCGCCACTCACACACGCTACTATATGTAGATGGCTCCGTTTGTATGTGAAGACTTTTTTCCCACAGAAATAAAGGCTGAGTTCAAGTTACGCAGCTGACTGCAAATTGAATGCAGCAGCTGAGTGTCATCAGCATTCATATTAGGCCTACCCTAAATGAAAAGTAACGCAGAAGTGAAGTAGAAGTGAAGTAGACGCAATTTCTCTCAAAATTGATATATAAAACAAAATGAAAAGTTCATAAGAAGTGTAGCAAGTAAACAGCCTTACATTCTTAACTTTTGTTTACTTCTTGTGCGGTTCTTACCGCACGGTTACTTCTTTAAATGACTTTTCGAAATTTTTCGAAATTAAACTTCCACTTCACTTCTATTTTGGTTACTCTCATTCATTCATATGCCATGGTACCTAACTTCACTTCACTTCACTTCCCATTTAGGGTAGGCCTATTGAAGGATTTTTGCAGCGGTTTCCATATTTTGAACGCATAAATGCCATATTTTGCAGTCAGCTGCGTAACTTGAAACCAGCCAATGTTTCAATATTTATTTTCGGGCTAAATTTTCACAGTATTCAATTGTAAAATGAATAAGTGCCAAGTGTGATAAATAAAATAAAAGAAAATTGAAAATGGGGAAGGTCCGGTATTAAAATTAACAGTTTCTTAACGTAAGCTCTTCATTCCACTCTCCAATTATTTTTCGGTTGTAGAAATACATATATAATAATATAAAAGGCAAACGAAAATTTCGCTTGATCAGCATTCTAGGCTTAACACTATTTCTACCAAAAGGTGTCAAGAGACACCTTTTAAAATTTTAACTTGAAGTTATTTTCTAAGTCATTTTTGGACTTTTCGTATAATAATTGTTAAAATAATTTAGCGGTACAGTAAAGCCTCGGCCCCGATACGAACGGAGAGCGGCACGCGGCAGAGTGGCGATTCTGAGTTTTAAGGCCCGGTCACACTGAACGCGACGCGGCGCGACGCGAATGCCGTTAAGCGATTTCTACACGAAAAATGAATCTGTGATTCACACCAGAAGCGGCGCGGGACGGCGAGGGTAAAATCAGTCGCGCGGCAAAATTCGTGATTACTCAAAACCAAATTTTGCCGTCGCCGCCAGCGGTGAATATCACATTTCATTATTATTTCTTGAATGAAAACAAGGTCTGTAATGGAGAATATATTGCACCGCGCCGCGTCCAATGTGAATCAGACGCCTTACCGCGCCTTTTTGCGCTCCACCGTGTCGCACCGCCCCGCGCCGCGCCGCGTTCGGTGTGACCCGGGCTTTATGGTGTGTTATTATGTCGGATGAGAACGTTGTAGGAATGGAAAAAATTTTAAAAAAAGTGAAATCAGGAAGAAAACTCCTCGATATGGAGTATGAAGTGCTGATATCTGAAGTTCAGGCGAGACCAGCTCTCTGGAATGACTGCCATTGTTGTATCGCATATCCAGTCGATACACGAGCGAGCCCGACGGGAATATCAAAGGTTTCTCCAAAAAAAACACTAGTTAGACTTTATTTTCAACAACTTAGAATTTTATTAAAAACTTGTGAAAAATACTTATTACTCTTTATTTTCAACAACTTAGAATTTTATTAAAAACTTGTGAAAAATGCTTATTAATATTTATTAACTCGAGTAATGATTATAGGTTGAGGATCCCGCCGGAACTGGCTGGAAAGAACCCTCTCGAGGCGACCGTGGAGCCTCGTTACTTTAATTTTTGCTAACTTGCAAATTCCACGGTCGCACGAGCTTATCTTTTAAGCAACTTTGTGCTTTAAAGTAATTTGATACCTTTTTTATTCTGCTTCAGTCGCAATTTATGGAGTTAAAAAAAATAAAGTTAAATGAAATTAGATTATGATGAATAATCATTTAAATAAATTGCGACTTGAAGATGTATGGGGTCTAAAGGAAATGGGTGGTGTACTGGTGTACACAACACCATAATGATTTCAAAAATATTTTTATTACTAGGAAACAGTGGATTGAAGTTGGAGCTGCGATTAATTTATCAGGTAATAATTTATTTTAAAATCTATTATATACTCGTGTAGATAGAAAGTTAAGAAAAAAGTTCATCATTGAATTTTTTTATTGTTATTATAAAATATATATTATATAATATATAATAATAGAATAATAATTATTTTAATTCTGCAATAAGAAATAGTTCTTGAAATAGTTCCTAACTGCTACAGCTTCTTCATTCGGTCTCCTGAAAAGCTCGGGTGTAGAAACCGGTGTATTTTCTCTTTCTTGAACATGACCTTCACGAAGGTATGACATGTAGTCATTGTCGTTTGCACCATCTCTATCCCTGATAATGTTATGAAGAATGCAGACTGTTTTGACGAGCAAACTAACTTTGCTAACTGTATAGCTCACTGGTATGAGCTGGACTGTATTTTGTTATGTAGGAGATTAGGACTGCACAACCTAATCAATTTAGTAGCAGTTTTTTTGTTTGGAATACAATAATAAACTCGGAGTTACTTGGATAACTGATTTTTAATTCTCAACAACTTAATTTATATCGTTCAACAATATGCTAAATAATCATTTTTTTGTCAATTAAATTTTTATTTATTAATCATCACAACAACAAGTCAATAAGTTATTGACTTGTTGCGTGGTTGCGGTGACCCACTAATTATTTATAATTCGTCAGCACGAATGGCTTTGCCGCGTGCGGCATATTTATAATTTTGTTTGCCGTGCAAACATTTTGCCCAGCCGAGGCTGTAGTTCGCGGGGCTGGGTTAGGACGGCTCAGATTTTCTGCGGATTCTTGTATGCTGTATGAACTGTTGATGTCCTCTTGCAGATCGCCGGTGGTTATGTGGTGTTGTTTCAGGCTCCAACGGTGCCTTGGCCGGCATTTCCATACAATTGCGATGATCGCTATGGTGAGCAGGACAGATCCTGCTGTTGTGGCGGTGTGGTGTAGGGATGGACGATATGCATCGATGTTTCGGAAACATTCGATGTATAAACCCGATGCATCGAACTGAACCGATGTTTTATTAATGCTTCGATATATTCAATGCATCGATGTTTTTTATCCGATGCATCGAATTGGAAATATGCTTTGCCTTTGTTCAGTATTCTTATACGCGAATCGAAAATTCAACTCAATCTCAACTCAACTTTTCAAGGTCCACGTGGTAACTGCTAGAGTATCACACATAAAACTGAATACAGAATTGAGCGGTCATAAGCACCGATAAATGCCAAATGATACAAAATGGTAAAGCTTGCATTCTGTTCAGAATAATCAGGTTGTGTGTAATCTTATTAATTTTGACGTTTATCAGCGCTGGTGTACTTACATGACCGCTCAATTCTGTTTCCAGTTTAAGTTGGAAGGTGCGTGGGAACTGTATTTCAAATACACTCACGGATTTCTTGTCACAGTCATTGCCGTAACCATGCATTTATTTTCACTGTGTACAAGTATTTTATGTGTGATCAAAGCCTTCTATATTTACAAGCCATGCTGTAGAAAAATATTGAGAACCAATTTCCCCTTAATAGGACTTCAAATCGCCAAATTACACTAACAACATAACGTCACTTCACCGATTTGAAATCCCATTAAGGGGAAATCTTGAGTGCCAATTTTTCTGGAACTGCACTAGTCGCGGCATAAGAATTTTACCGAGCGACTCGGATCATGCGGCTCTGATCACGCGGCTGCAGTCGCTATAATCGTAGCATAAGAATCGCACCTTAAGACCTGTAACTGAATAAACTTTTATATTTGCGTATATTTTAGACATAAAATTTATTGTAATTTTGAATGAAGTTTGTGGGTACAAGACATCGATGTATTTTGCGATACATCGTCGTGACATCGATGCCACAGAACGATGCATTGCATCGAAAAAAACATCGATGTATTTTCTTAATGTCCACCCCTAGTGTGGTGTCCGATTGTTTTCCATGTTGATGGCTGAACTTGTAGGCCCGCTGGATCGTGGATGACGCTGCTGAATGTGTCGGATGTCTTTAGAATCGGGTCTAAAATTGCTGGTTTGTTATGTAACCCGGTAAGGTTGTATATACCGGTCATGTTGAAGTTCATCGGCTTTAGAAATGTTGATTGAATAATGACTTTGTTACGAACTTCAGGAAAAAGTATATTCTTCGTTGTTTCAATCACACAGTCCTGAGTTGTCTGCAGGATTCCGACGCCATTCAAGGTAACATCTTCCCGTTGCCCGTTGCATTTAATGGCGGCCGCTGTTGGTGAGTCGGCGATAAATAGCCAGGTGTTCGCCAAAAAGAGATGTTTCCACATGACGGAGTGAATTTTCAGTTGGCTTAGTGGGCACTCCTGCTTGTTGTGTCGTTGGTATATTTCATCGATGATACAATTTGGATTTTGCACTAGGTCACTTACAACTGCGGGTGTGCATAATTTGGAGTATTTTTCTAAAGACACGCAATTTCTCATTTCTTCTTCGGTAATTTCGAAATATCTTTGATTATTATACTCGATCGCCAGAATTGCTGATGATATTTGTGGCGTGACGTATGTATTGTTACTTATGCGCTGAGGAATTGGTGTTGCCTTAATCAATTCAAATGTATCAGCATCCGTTATATGGAGAAATCCAAACACCTTAACATCTGTATCGGCTATGGATATTTCCATATCAGTCCCTGGTTCTGGAATGATTCTTAGATTGGATGGCATTTTGAGTGCTGCTTGATTTGTAATTTCTGCCAATTTGCTTGGAGTTATGAAGTCCATAACGTTTCCTTTACCATAAACTGCTTGTAGTATTTTTACGTAATGCTGTTTTAAGTCTTCTAAGATATCGTTGGCAATCTGGTAAGCTGCTAGTATTTGTGTGCTGACCTTATTACTGTCAATCTTGTCATACCATCCTTCAATCTTGTTTACCTCGGAGATTACTCTGTTCAATTTGTCTGTGACTAGATCGAATTGTCTACCCATGCGGACTTCTGTGTCATTCATCCTTGTCATTGTAGATACCATTATGTTTGCTTGATGATTAGCCGCTTGCCTCAACATTTCTTGATTATGCTGAATGTGTTAAATGTCAGTGTAGACCTCATCATTTACTCCAAAGATGGCTTGCAATAGGTGTCCAACAAGGCCTCTTTTATTTCTCCGCTTCCGCCTTTGGTCTACTGCTTGAATTTCAGTTAGGATTGTTGCTTTTCGTTCTAATAAATGTTCAAGTAGAGTGCGGCAATGAGTGTTGTCTTCAAATCGTTTTGCCTCACTGCAGGTCTGTTCCATCTTGGTTATTATATTATTTACTCTACTAGTGTCTGCTGTTGTGTTTATTGGAATGTGTATCTCGATCTTGATCGTACCTCTTTTTAGTTTGGCGTATCCAATTTGTTCGATAAACAACCCAGGCTGTGGGTATTTGATTGTGTAATGTGTATGTCCCGGTTGGATTGAGCTTAGTATAGCGAGTGTAGCTAAGACCACTTTACCCATGCTCCAGGTATTTGTTGACTTATGTGTCGTCTTCTTGTCCGTATGAAGGCGACTCTCTATGCCAGTTTGAGGTGCACTGGTTGCAGTGACATGTGCCATGGCGCACTTTTTTAGCTCTGTTGGTGTTGTATCATCTATATTGGTCATGTTGTCATCTTCAACCGGTAACACACATATTTTTGTTACTGGACGCTTTATTGTTGAGTTTTCTTTAACACGTAGGGTTACCACTCGTACGACTCCATCTTTGCCTGGATGTGTCTCGATTATTCGTGCTAATGGCCATCTCGTTGGAGCGCAGTTTTCATCTTTTACGAGAACAATTTGCCCAGCTTCGATCAGCCTTGCTCCTGATTTCCATTTTGTTCTTTGTTGGAGTCGGGAAAGGTATTCACTTTGCCATACCTTCCAGAAGTCTTGCGTCATCTTCTGTACTAGTTTCCAGCGGCTCAATGTGGTCATGGTGCTGTCTATGGTTGGTCCTGGTGGTCCTATTAATTCTTGCCCAACCAAAAAATGTCCAGGTGTTATAGTAAGAATTGAACTAGGGTCGCTCGGTAGTGGGTATAACGGGCGTGAATTTAAACATGCTTCGATTTGGCACAGTAGCGTCGACATTTCCTCGAATGTTAGCGTAGCGTTACCTATTACCTTTTTCAAGTGGGATTTGATAGATTTGACTCCAGCCTCCCAGATTCCTCCGAAGTGAGGAGCTGCCGGCGGAATAAAATGCCATTGTATACCCTCGGTCGCAAGGCTTCCCACCACTGTGGTTATGTTTCTGATGGCATGGCGAAGATCCTTATCCAGTACTTTTTGTGCTCCTACGAACGTTGTTCCGTTATCACTGTATATGTTTGAGACAAGACCTCTTCTGGATGTGAATCTTCTAAATGCTGCTAAGAATGCCTCCGTGGTCATGTCTGTTACCGCTTCGATGTGAATGGCCTTTGTAACTAGACATACAAAAACTGCTATGTACCCCTTGTGGGATTTGCTTCCTCTTCCTTTGGACATTCTTATCTGAATAGGCCCTGCGTAATCTAGTCCCGTGTGCGAAAATGGTTTCGCTGGTGTTACTCGTGCGGCCGGGAGTTCACCCATAATTTGTGTCACTGTTTGTCCTTTGTGCCTGCAGCAAGTAACGCATTTGTTCAATATTTGTCGTATTTTGCTTTTTCCATTGATTATGAAGTATCTTCTTCTGATATAGGCATGTGTGACTTCATTTCCTCCATGTAGTGTCGCTGCATGAGCTTCAAGTATCAATAGTTTAGTTATGTGGTGTTTGTGAGGTATTATGACGGGATGTTTTTGACTATACGGAATACGAGAATTCTGGATTCTTCCACCCACTCTTAGAATACCATTCTCGTCCAGAAATGGATTTAATGAAAGAATTGAACTTTTTGTGTTAAGTGGTTTTTTCGCTTCCAGCTGTTTTATTTCTGCAGCGAACTCCGTTTTTTGTGTCATCTGTAGAAGTTGCTGGTGTGCTTTATCTAATTCCTTTACTGATAAATTTGTATTTTTTGTTCTATCCTTCCTGCATTTCGCGATGAATCTTTTGCAGTAAGCCAGCACACGTGTAAGTTTCTTAAATGATGAAAAACGGCTAAGTAACTGGAACCCTTCAGCAATTTGAGTTGCATGGACCGCTATCTTGTCTAACTTAGCTCCTGTTGTAATATTCTTGTTAATTTTTTGTGTTGGCCATTTGTCTTCAGTCATCTTTAACCACGATGGACCAGTCCACCAAAGCTCTGCATTCTTCAAATATTGCGGAGTGGCCCCTCTCGATACTAGATCAGCAGGGTTATCTTCGGAACGCACATGGCGCCAACTTGTAGGCTTCAGATTTTTGTGAACTTCTGACACTCGGTTTGCAATGAAGGTTTCCCATTTATTTGATTTTACATGGATCCATGCTAATGTTATCATCGAATCCGTCCAGGCGTATTCCCTCACATTCTTAATGTCCAGTGCCTGTTTTGTTCGTCGTATTAGTTTAGAGAGTAAGACAGCTCCGCAAAGTTCCAATCTTGGTAAAGATACTTTATTTAGTGGTGCTACCTTAGTCTTCGCTACAAGTAGTGTTATGTGTACTTGCTCTGAATCTAACGTAGTTTTACTGTATACGCTGTATAAGCTTTTTTGGATGCATCGCAAAAGCCATGTAGTTCAACTGTTTTACATGCGGGCGTGTACTGTATCCAACGTGGTATGTTAATTTCTTCAAGTTTTCGTAGTTCATTCCTGATGTTCATCCATCTAGTGGCTAGTTCTTCTTCCAATGTTTGATCCCAGTTGTATCCTTTTGCCCATAACTCTTGAATTAACATTTTGGCTCTCACTGTTATAGGTGCCAACCAACCGAGTGGGTCAAATAGTCTGGCAATCTCTGATAAGATTGTCCGTTTGGTAGGTACTTCTGATGGTGCATTTAATTTTATCTTAAAGTGGAATTTGTCTGCTATTGGTGTCCAGTAGTAGTGCTATGCGACTACGAGCTCAGTGACGTCATCGGTTGTTGTCTTGGGTGTGGATGTGGGTCTTGGGTGTGCCTCGGATGAGCTTTCGTGCTGGCTGAGCTTTTGAACTTGCTGTGCCATGGCTGAACCTGCATGTGCCTCGGATTTTGTCTTGGGTGTTAGTTGGATGTGCCTCGGATGAGCTTGAGGAATTAGATTGAACTTGCATGAGCCTTGGCTGAACTTGCACGCTGGATTAGCTTTTGAACTTCAATGTGCCTGCGGAATTAGATTGAATTTGCATGTGCCTCGGATGAACTTTAGCGCTGGATTAGCTTTTGAACTTGCATGTGCCTCGGATGTACTTTAGCGGCGGATAAGCTTTTGAACTTCAATGTGCCTGCGGAATTAGATTGAACTTTAGCGCTGGATTAGCTTTTGAGCTTGCATGTGCCCTGGATGAGGTCTTGGGTGATAGATTGAACTTACATGTGTCCCGGATGAGGCTTGGAAAATTAGATTGAACTGCATGCGCCTCGGATGAGGTTTGGGTGACAGATTGAACTTACATGTGTCCCGGATGAGGCTTGGATAATTAAATTGAACTTGCATGCGCCTCGGATGAACTTGAGCGCTGGATTAGCTTTAGAACTTTGCTGCGGCTTGGATGAGCTCGGGAAATCAGGTTGAACTTCGCTGAGTGCCTTGGATGAACTTATGCGGGTGATTGAATCTTCAGTTTTGAACATCGCTGTGCTTTGAGCGGGGCCTTGCTATTCAGGACATTACCCTCGAGTTTTGGTTGCATCCCTGCTAGGCCTGCGCAAGGGGCCGAGAGACTTAAATCGATATCCCAGCTTCAAGGATCCCAGATATTCAAACCCCATTTCAATTTTTTTAACCAACTCTCCTAAGAAATAAAATATCCCGCCATGCAAAAATATTCAAATTACATTTAAGAAATAAAATATCCTTGTTTCACCTAAAATCACGCCACACAAAACATGTGCAAGTGATATACTTATAAGGGGCAAGCGTGAAAGGAAATTACCATTCAGATCTCGACATGAATTTTCATGCCCAGCCGCCAAAACCCAAATCCAGGCATCGAATTGCATTCCTTTGCATCATAAATTTTTCTGTCCAAATTGACCTCACACATATCCTTCATGCCCATATGTCATGAAAGCACATAAATTAACCCAAGGACGTGTCACTCTCTTTTCACGAATGCTATTTTTACCGATCGCGCGCCAAGGAGCCTTAAGCAAAATACACATCAAGGGTTGAGATCTCCAGCAGATCCTCCATGCAAACAAATATATATGCCGGGCGTAGGATGTTTCCAATTAAGAGTCCTCGGGGTGCTGCGGCTTATCAGCAAAACTTTCAGGCATCGTGGCTACCATTAATTTGAGGCACATGCGATTTACTTATTATGGGTTTAACAATTTATTTCTTTTAAGGGCTCGAAATTTAGGACGAAGAATTTAAGAATTTGCTAGGTCCAATCGTTTATGAGTTTGAGTTTGAATTTGAAGTGGAGAATTTGTCTGTACTTGAGAAAATGCTTGGGATGATTTACTACGCAGGACCCAATTATACTGAAGCCACCCAGACATGATTGAACAAGTTCAGCTAAAATATGCCCCAATGTAAAAAAAAAGTTGGCTATATCAGCATATTTGGAGTGGGAAATCTTAATGTGATGCAGCTGTATAAACAAAGCTAGATTGAAATTTCATGCGTTTGAGTGCCTTGGCTGAGAACTCGGATGGGATCTAAGCTATTCACCCTTTTAACCGGAAAATCATATAAATACTCGAAAAAGTGAAGCATGTATGACTAGGTCTGAGGATGATTGCTATAAAAGAACGATCAAATCCTTATTTTCACAATTCGTAGGTATAAGCCTATGAATAAACAGCAGCAAAGAAAAAGTGAAAAGTGAAAATTACAAGTGAATAATGTGGATGTGTTACGCAGCTGAATCTTGGCCGAAAGCTATGGATTTGGAAAGTGCAATTAGACGAATTGAACATCAGCTTAGTGATTTTCAACATGATGCAATTCTTTGCCAAAATAGCGGATATGATTGCGAGGATGAACAGTGTTTTAAAGACGAAGAGGAGGTATATCGACGAGGGCTTATTTTATGCGGCCAGTATTTCAAGGGTAATATAAACTTAGAAGAGTTTTGCGACTTACTGGCATGCATAAAATTAGCGGAGTTTCTTTTGGATTTGAAAGATTTTCTCCCCGACAATCTGACATTAAAATACCGAGTGCAGCATATAGAAAGTTCTAATTTGCATGACTTCATTAAATGTACCGGTTGCGGTTTAGGCAATGAACTTCGGGACTACGTATATTTCGATATTCCTCTTACTAAAGAAAAAGATCCAGAAAAACTAGGAGTGAAAGAGTTAGAATGTGAAAAGCGTTTTTAAAATTAAATTAAAGCACATTGGACGAAGCTAGCATTCCATTACAAACTTGGTTTCTATCGATGTAGCTGTAGGTAGGTTAAAATTTGTATACTGTACCAAGTTAAGGTAGCGAGTGGGAAGAATGTCATAAATAGCATTATAAGAAAATAAAAGAATATTTGTAATGTTTTAAAAAATCTGTTTTATTTAAAAAAACTCTATTATAAATAAATACTTTTCAGGGCACATCGACCTCGGTTTATTATGCAATCTAATCCATTTTGATGCTGTTGTTAGCTTCAGGCATCCTTCCTCTTCTGCATCATCATTAATACTTTTCATCAGGTATGTTCACTGAGCTGACTGATTTGCTGCTGGGCCGGTTGATTTTGCTTGTTCATTCAATAAACCCATACTCTCGCAACTCCTCAATGATTGACACTATCTCATTAGTATGACTATTATTTCCAGCTTTCTGCGATGCTACCAATATGCGTAGCCTGGCAACTAGCTCATTGGGGTCATCCCAATATATGTACTCGATATTTTTCCTGGGGATATGCATTATTCCCTTTCCAGTATGAGGAGTGCGAATCAACTTTTTTATAATGTTTCTATATTTGTAGCTATTTGTTCCTTTTATCTGCTGGTTTTCCTTAAAATCACGCCTGTAGTTGCATGTATCATTTACAATTGCTTGGTAATTGGCGACGTCGTCCATTGAGTAACCCTGGGGCATTTTCATAAAAAGTAGTTCAGCTAAGCCTTCAGTTATCTTATACTGCTTCTCACCAATAAGAAAATTTTCTTTATCAACTTTTAAGATCGAATTACCAATATGTAGCATATCGTTGAGATAGTACACCCCATAAGTTTGATCAATTTTCACACTATTATTTTCAAGTAGTTGTTTATATCGGTTTAGTATCTGACCTGGAGACTCTAGCTTTTGTTCTTTTATAGGCGTTGCAAACTCTTCATCATCACCATCATCTGAATAATCCCTAACAGGGGTGCTAGTTGGTTCCAGCTTTAAATATTTACGTGCAGGTGGTGAGTATACTTCATCATTCCGCGGTATTTCATCTTCTTTCTCTTCCTCTATTGGCTCAAGTTTGACCGCATCTTTTAATTCGTATTTTACATCTGATGCTAATTGTTTAAGAGGTTTTGTGATTGGTTTGAAAGTTTCCTCCAGATATGCTGCTTGTTGAAGTCTTCCAGCTCTTAAAGCTCGACATTTCTTTCTAATTGAATTTTCGATTTTTACAATTTTCTCCAGCAATTTAATATCCTTCTCATAACTCATAGTTAAAGGTTCCTTTAAATGAATTATTAACGGCCTGTTCACTGAGCTGCCTGATTCGATACTGAGCTGCTAGATTGAGCTACAAGTTCATTTATCTAATAATGTCAAGCTCGCGTAACTGTTTAAGTATCCAAAATATTTCTCTTCCTTCTCTAGTTGGCGCTAGGCATCTCAATCGATCAACTAGCTCATTGGGGTCGTATAAGTCTGAATTTTCATCATCATAATCTTCATCTTGAATGTATTTGTAGCGATACTGATGAATGTTTTCAGTATATTTACTCGCATCTTCAACCATCTTCACTCGTTTTGCTGCGACTTCGTTAATTGATTCTAAATCTGAACTTTGCAAAGTTTCATCATCTTTTTCTTCAGAAGTATACGATTTTGCTTCATCATTCAGGTTTTTATAAGGGTATTGGTGAATTTTACCGCAGTTTTCACTATATTTATTTACATCCTCAACAAACTTTGCTCGTTTTGCAATTGGCTCTGAATCTGAGCTCTGATCTGTTCCAAGAATTGAATTTTTGCCATTAGATGGTTCAGCCTGATCCTCTTCATATTTACACATCGTCACTTGCTTAGAGAAAATATTGCTAGAGCTGTTCTTGGTGTTAGAATTTTCGGAAACTGTTTTAGGTGTTTGAATTTGCAAATATTCCCGACCTTTTCTTAATTTCAACATTTTATTTCTAATGTTTTCGGCGGGGCTATGCCCATAAGCATCATCCTCATACCCCATAACATTATAAATATCAGCATCAGTATGTATTAGTGATCTATCTTTTTCTTCATATTCTCTGTTTCTGGATGTATGCGTTGATCGGTTTTTATGTCTAACAAGGTTCTCTGCACGAGTGAATGTCTTGTTACATACCATGCACTCAAACATAGCGATTGTAAGATACTGCACGATATCGAACGAGGTATGTATTTATATACCGGTGCACCAAAATTGGAGCACCAAAATTGGAGCACCAAAATTGGAGCACCAAAATTGGAGCACCAAAATTGGAGCACCAAAATTGGAGCACCAAAATTGGAGCACCAAAATTGGAGCACCAAAATTGGAGCACCAAAATTGGAGCACCAAAATCGGAGCACCAAAATTGGAGCACCAAAATTGGAGCACCAAAATTGGAGCACCAAAATTGGAGCACCAAAATTGGAGCACCAAAATTGGAGCACCAAAATTGGAGCCCAATTTTGGTGCTCCAATTTTGGTGCTCCAATTTTGGTGCTCCAATTTTGGTGCTCCAATTTTGGTGCTCCGATTTTGGTGCTCCAATTTTGGTGCTCCAATTTTGGTGCTCCAATTTTGGTGCTCCAATTTTGGTGCTCCAATTTTGGTGCTCCAATTTTGGTGCTCCAATTTTGGTGCTCCGATTTTGGTGCTCCAATTTTGGTGCTCCAATTTTGGTGCTCCAATTTTGGTGCTCCAATTTTGGTGCTCCAATTTTGGTGCTCCAATTTTGGTGCTCCAATTTTGGTGCTCCGATTTTGGTGCTCCAATTTTGGTGCTCCAATTTTGGTGCTCCAATTTTGGTGCTCCAATTTTGGTGCACCGGTATATAAATACATACCTCGTTCGATATCGTGCAGTATCTTACAATCGCTATGTTTGAGTGCATGGTATGTAACAAGACATTCACTCGTGCAGAGAACCTTGTTAGACATAAAAACCGATCAACGCATACATCCAGAAACAGAGAATATGAAGAAAAAGATAGATCACTAATACATACTGATGCTGATATTTATAATGTTATGGGGTATGAGGATGATGCTTATGGGCATAGCCCCGCCGAAAACATTAGAAATAAAATGTTGAAATTAAGAAAAGGTCGGGAATATTTGCAAATTCAAACACCTAAAACAGTTTCCGAAAATTCTAACACCAAGAACAGCTCTAGCAATATTTTCTCTAAGCAAGTGACGATGTGTAAATATGAAGAGGATCAGGCTGAACCATCTAATGGCAAAAATTCAATTCTTGGAACAGATCAGAGCTCAGATTCAGAGCCAATTGCAAAACGAGCAAAGTTTGTTGAGGATGTAAATAAATATAGTGAAAACTGCGGTAAAATTCACCAATACCCTTATAAAAACCTGAATGATGAAGCAAAATCGTATACTTCTGAAGAAAAAGATGATGAAACTTTGCAAAGTTCAGATTTAGAATCAATTAACGAAGTCGCAGCAAAACGAGTGAAGATGGTTGAAGATGCGAGTAAATATACTGAAAACATTCATCAGTATCGCTACAAATACATTCAAGATGAAGATTATGATGATGAAAATTCAGACTTATACGACCCCAATGAGCTAGTTGATCGATTGAGATGCCTAGCGCCAACTAGAGAAGGAAGAGAAATATTTTGGATACTTAAACAGTTACGCGAGCTTGACATTATTAGATAAATGAACTTGTAGCTCAATCTAGCAGCTCAGTATCGAATCAGGCAGCTCAGTGAACAGGCCGTTAATAATTCATTTAAAGGAACCTTTAACTATGAGTTATGAGAAGGATATTAAATTGCTGGAGAAAATTGTAAAAATCGAAAATTCAATTAGAAAGAAATGTCGAGCTTTAAGAGCTGGAAGACTTCAACAAGCAGCATATCTGGAGGAAACTTTCAAACCAATCACAAAACCTCTTAAACAATTAGCATCAGATGTAAAATACGAATTAAAAGATGCGGTCAAACTTGAGCCAATAGAGGAAGAGAAAGAAGATGAAATACCGCGGAATGATGAAGTATACTCACCACCTGCACGTAAATATTTAAAGCTGGAACCAACTAGCACCCCTGTTAGGGATTATTCAGATGATGGTGATGATGAAGAGTTTGCAACGCCTATAAAAGAACAAAAGCTAGAGTCTCCAGGTCAGATACTAAACCGATATAAACAACTACTTGAAAATAATAGTGTGAAAATTGATCAAACTTATGGGGTGTACTATCTCAACGATATGCTACATATTGGTAATTCGATCTTAAAAGTTGATAAAGAAAATTTTCTTATTGGTGAGAAGCAGTATAAGATAACTGAAGGCTTAGCTGAACTACTTTTTATGAAAATGCCCCAGGGTTACTCAATGGACGACGTCGCCAATTACCAAGCAATTGTAAATGATACATGCAACTACAGGCGTGATTTTAAGGAAAACCAGCAGATAAAAGGAACAAATAGCTACAAATATAGAAACATTATAAAAAAGTTGATTCGCACTCCTCATACTGGAAAGGGAATAATGCATATCCCCAGGAAAAATATCGAGTACATATATTGGGATGACCCCAATGAGCTAGTTGCCAGGCTACGCATATTGGTAGCATCGCAGAAAGCTGGAAATAATAGTCATACTAATGAGATAGTGTCAATCATTGAGGAGTTGCGAGAGTATGGGTTTATTGAATGAACAAGCAAAATCAACCGGCCCAGCAGCAAATCAGTCAGCTCAGTGAACATACCTGATGAAAAGTATTAATGATGATGCAGAAGAGGAAGGATGCCTGAAGCTAACAACAGCATCAAAATGGATTAGCTTGCATAATAAACCGAGGTCGATGTGCCCTGAAAAGTATTTATTTATAATAGAGTTTTTTTAAATAAAACAGATTTTTTAAAACATTACAAATATTCTTTTATTTTCTTATAATGCTATTTATGACATTCTTCCCACTCGCTACCTTAACTTGGTACAGTATACAAATTTTAACCTACCTACAGCTACATCGATAGAAACCAAGTTTGTAATGGAATGCTAGCTTCGTCCAATGTGCTTTAATTTAATTTTAAAAACGCTTTTCACATTCTGACTCTTTCACTCCTAGTTTTTCTGGATCTTTTTCTTTAGTAAGAGGAATATCGAAATATACGTAGTCCCGAAGTTCATTGCCTAAACCGCAACCGGTACATTTAATGAAGTCATGCAAATTAGAACTTTCTATATGCTGCACTCGGTATTTTAATGTCAGATTGTCGGGGAGAAAATCTTTCAAATCCAAAAGAAACTCCGCTAATTTTATGCATGCCAGTAAGTCGCAAAACTCTTCTAAGTTTATACTACCCTTGAAATACTGGCCGCATAAAATAAGCCCTCGTCGATATACCTCCTCTTCGTCTTTAAAACACTGTTCATCCTCGCAATCATATCCGCTATTTTGGCAAAGAATTGCATCATGTTGAAAATCACTAAGCTGATGTTCAATTCGTCTAATTGCACTTTCCAAATCCATAGCTTTCGGCCAAGATTCAGCTGCGTAACACATCCACATTATTCACTTGTAATTTTCACTTTTCACTTTTTCTTTGCTGCTGTTTATTCATAGGCTTATACCTACGAATTGTGAAAATAAGGATTTGATCGTTCTTTTATAGCAATCATCCTCAGACCTAGTCATACATGCTTCACTTTTTCGAGTATTTATATGATTTTCCGGTTAAAAGGGTGAATAGCTTAGATCCCATCCGAGTTCTCAGCCAAGGCACTCAAACGCATGAAATTTCAATCTAGCTTTGTTTATACAGCTGCATCACATTAAGATTTCCCACTCCAAATATGCTGATATAGCCAACTTTTTTTTTACATTGGGGCATATTTTAGCTGAACTTGTTCAATCATGTCTGGGTGGCTTCAGTATAATTGGGTCCTGCGTAGTAAATCATCCCAAGCATTTTCTCAAGTACAGACAAATTCTCCACTTCAAATTCAAACTCAAACTCATAAACGATTGGACCTAGCAAATTCTTAAATTCTTCGTCCTAAATTTCGAGCCCTTAAAAGAAATAAATTGTTAAACCCATAATAAGTAAATCGCATGTGCCTCAAATTAATGGTAGCCACGATGCCTGAAAGTTTTGCTGATAAGCCGCAGCACCCCGAGGACTCTTAATTGGAAACATCCTACGCCCGGCATATATATTTGTTTGCATGGAGGATCTGCTGGAGATCTCAACCCTTGATGTGTATTTTGCTTAAGGCTCCTTGGCGCGCGATCGGTAAAAATAGCATTCGTGAAAAGAGAGTGACACGTCCTTGGGTTAATTTATGTGCTTTCATGACATATGGGCATGAAGGATATGTGTGAGGTCAATTTGGACAGAAAAATTTATGATGCAAAGGAATGCAATTCGATGCCTGGATTTGGGTTTTGGCGGCTGGGCATGAAAATTCATGTCGAGATCTGAATGGTAATTTCCTTTCACGCTTGCCCCTTATAAGTATATCACTTGCACATGTTTTGTGTGGCGTGATTTTAGGTGAAACAAGGATATTTTATTTCTTAAATGTAATTTGAATATTTTTGCATGGCGGGATATTTTATTTCTTAGGAGAGTTGGTTAAAAAAATTGAAATGGGGTTTGAATATCTGGGATCCTTGAAGCTGGGATATCGATTTAAGTCTCTCGGCCCCTTGCGCAGGCCTAGCAGGGATGCAACCAAAACTCGAGGGTAATGTCCTGAATAGCAAGGCCCCGCTCAAAGCACAGCGATGTTCAAAACTGAAGATTCAATCACCCGCATAAGTTCATCCAAGGCACTCAGCGAAGTTCAACCTGATTTCCCGAGCTCATCCAAGCCGCAGCAAAGTTCTAAAGCTAATCCAGCGCTCAAGTTCATCCGAGGCGCATGCAAGTTCAATTTAATTATCCAAGCCTCATCCGGGACACATGTAAGTTCAATCTGTCACCCAAGACCTCATCCGAGGCGCATGCAGTTCAATCTAATTTTCCAAGCCTCATCCGGGACACATGTAAGTTCAATCTATCACCCAAGACCTCATCCAGGGCACATGCAAGCTCAAAAGCTAATCCAGCGCTAAAGTTCAATCTAATTCCGCAGGCACATTGAAGTTCAAAAGCTTATCCGCCGCTAAAGTACATCCGAGGCACATGCAAGTTCAAAAGCTAATCCAGCGCTAAAGTTCATCCGAGGCACATGCAAATTCAATCTAATTCCGCAGGCACATTGAAGTTCAAAAGCTAATCCAGCGTGCAAGTTCAGCCAAGGCTCATGCAAGTTCAATCTAATTCCTCAAGCTCATCCGAGGCACATCCAACTAACACCCAAGACAAAATCCGAGGCACATGCAGGTTCAGCCATGGCACAGCAAGTTCAAAAGCTCAGCCAGCACGAAAGCTCATCCGAGGCACACCCAAGACCCACATCCACACCCAAGACAACAACCGATGACGTCACTGAGCTCGTAGTCGCATAGCACTACTACTGTGTCCAGTATATACCCAAGGATTTTACAGCCTCGTCATCTTTTATTTCAATGGAGCCTTGATCCCTAAGTTGTTTTGGTAGATTATCAATTAGTTCACTGTGGTTGCTTCTCCATTTTCTAAGGTTAAATCCTCCTTCTTTTAACGTTTGGATCAACTCTCCTTGTAACCTCCTTGCTTCCTGAATTGAAGACGTTCCAGACATCATGTCGTCCACATAAAAATCATTGAGAATTATCTTTGCTGCTTCTGGATGATTTTTTTCTTCATCGCGTGCTAATTTTTGCAATGTTTTTATGGCTAGGTACGGTGCTGATTTTGTTCCGTATGTCACGGTTGTTAGTTTAAATTCTTGAATGCTATCTTCCGTTGAAAATCGCCATACAATTCGTTGGTAGTGTTGATGTTCCGGTGCAACCTTTATTTGCCTGTACATCTTCTCTATATCGGCGCTGAATACATATTGATGTTTTCTCCATCTTAGTAAGATATCTTGTAGATCTTGTTGTAGTCTGGGGCCGCTGTGCATTAAATCGTTTAAGCTTAGCTTGGTGCTTGTTTTGGTAGAGGCGTCGAATACAACCCTTAGTTTGGTGGTTGTGCTTTCCTCTTTGATGACTGCTTGATGAGGCATGTAGTATACATTAGGAGTTTTGTTCTGAAGTTCTTTGGTATCAATGAGTACCATATGTCCCAGCTGTAAGTATTCTTCCATAAATTTGTTGTATTCATCCCGCAACGTTTTGTTTTTTGAGAACCGCTTTTCCATTTGATATAGTCGTGCTATTGCAACTGGTTTTGATTCTCCTAATCCCTCTGTCTGCTTGAATGGAATTTGTACTGTATACGTGCCATTGGGATTTCGTTTAACTGTTTGATCAAATTGTTCTTCACACGTTCTGTTTTCTTCAGACACAGGTGGTCTCAATGCTGTTTCTTCAATTTCCCAAAACTTTCGAAGCTGTGAATCGACATCTACCCTTGAAATCATGGATGTAATTTTTCTGGTTGCTTCCCTCTGAGGAATTGGTCCAGACAGTATCCAGCCAAATTCAGTTTTTTGAGTTAACGTTCCACCTTTAGTTTTTCTAATGCTGTTCATTAGGATGTCTCCAAATACGTCTGCGCCCAATATCATGTCAACTGGTCCAGAGGTATCGTATGTTGGGTCTGCAAGGATGAGATTACTCCAATTGGTACGCTCTTCGCTAACGATATACTTTTGTGGTTGGTCGCTCGTCACTGATGGAAGTATTAGAGCTTCACACTGCAGTTTGAAGTTGGAAGGAAATCTCGGAATGAGTTCCACTAGAATTTTGCTGTGGGATGTCCCAGCCGGGCACTCGTTCGTGCCTGTAATCTCTGAATATATTTTCACTCTTGGAACTCCTAGTGTTTGTGCCGCATTCTCCGTTATGAGGGTGGCCTGTGACCCGGGATCTACCAATACTCTTAGATACTCATAGCTGTTCCTGATGGTTTTGGCTCGTACTAGTGCTGTTGCCAGTATTACATTACAAGATTTCCTTACAACGTGTGAATCAACTGTGCATTGAGAGGTAGTGAGGTGTGATGACATTACTCTCGGTACATCTTCTTGTTTTGCTGTAGGATTTCTTGCCTCTTGGTGAATTAATGTGTGGTGTTGCTGCTTACAGATGTTGCATCGACTTTGACTGTGACAGGGGTCGTTCGTGCCATGGTTCAAACAGTTGGAACATGTTTTACTCTGCCGGACGAAGTTGAGCTTGTCTGCTAATTTCAATGCTTTGAATTTTTGACATACGTATATACTGTGCTGCCCATTACAGTATCGGCACTTTGTAGTACTAGTGTGATAACTCTTTATTTGGTGGTTACCTCGTGACTGTACATGATTTACGATGCGGCTGCTTTCAGTTTTCTTCCTAGGCTCTGCAATTACTTCTAGTGCTTGAAATCTAGTTTCCAGGAACTTCAGTATGGCCTCTAATTGCGGTATCTCTCGAGGCTCGTTCAATGATTGCTCGTACGCTTTATACGTCTCTGGATCCATCTTTCTTCGTATAATATGTGCTATGAAGGGTTCCCAGGGTGGGGTTTCTAGCTGTAGGCTATTAATTCCATGTAGGCATTCTTTTATCAGGTCATGCAATTGTTTTATTGCTTTGGCAGAATCGGTAACTAATGCTGGTTGATCCAGAATTGCATCTGAAAAGGTGGAAAATATTTTCCGTTTATTATTAAACCTGCTTGTTACTAGGCTCCATGCTGCTTCATAACTAGATTCGCTGCTTGCCAAGTGTTGGATAAGTTTGTGCGCCTCTCCAGTCAGCGATGTTTGCAAGTAATGCATTTTCTCAGCATTACATAAACGCTTGTTGTTGTGGATTAGTCTGCAGAATATATTTTCAAAGTATTTCCAGGCCTTATAGTCGCCGTCAAAGTTCGGAATTTTTATTTGGGGTAGTTTCGTCTTTACCGCATCCTCCCTCTGACTGTTTTCTTCTATCACATCTTGTAGTTCTATCATGGTTTCTTGGTATATTTCTTCAAGGGTTTCATATTGCTCCTCCTTGAAGTACTGATGCGACAGCTCTCCCTCTTCTGCAAACGTCAAGATTTCTTCGTGCAATTCCTGTACAGCGTCCCATTGCGTTGTTAACTGCTTGATTTTAAATTCACAGTACGTCTTTGTTTTCGCTTGGCCTCTCTCTGCTACTTCATCAAGTATTCTTCTAATGTTGCTCATTTTGACACTCTGTTTCTTGAGACGCACTGTCTTCTCCTCTAAGTCATCGTTCAATTTTATGTTGAACTTTGTTCCTGTGGTGTTTGCTGCGGTCTCGACCGGCTGCTCGTTCAGTTTTTGTTGATACTCTCTCAGTAGTTCCTTAGCCTCATCGTATTTACTTTTCACTTGAATATAAAAATTCTGAGTGAAATACTGCTCCGATGGTCTGTCCAATTCTTCCAGGTGGTTGTGGTTTTCTTGGAATTTTTTCCAGGAACTGTCGAATTCCGCTAGTCTTCTCTCTATATAGGTTTTATCTTTCCTCACAATGCTGTCTTTCCTCATATTTGAAAGGGCACGGCTGATGTCCTCCCCTAGCTGCCTTTGTTCCTCTGCTAATTCCGAAAATAGCTCCATTTTGGTATTGCAGACTTGGTGATTTGGTACTTAATTAATTTTTAAGCTCGCGATGCGAGTTGTGCGTAGGTTTCTTGGTTCTTAAAAGGTTCGAAGGACCAATGTATAGCTCACTGGTATGAGCTGGACTGTATTTTGTTATGTAGGAGATTAGGACTGCACAACCTAATCAATTTAGTAGCAGTTTTTTTGTTTGGAATACAATAATAAACTCGGAGTTACTTGGATAACTGATTTTTAATTCTCAACAACTTAATTTATATCGTTCAACAATATGCTAAATAATCATTTTTTTGTCAATTAAATTTTTATAATAAGTTATTGACTTGTTGCGTGGTTGCGGTGACCCACTAATTATTTATAATTCGTCAGCACGAATGGCTTTGCCGCGTGCGGCATATTTATAATTTTGTTTGCCGTGCAAACACTAACTGTTGGTATTTCTACAGCTGTTCCTAGGAATCGCCACTTTGTACGCAAAATGCCAAAAGCACATTCTATGGTTTTGCGGGCCGTAGAGAGGTTAGTGTTATATATTTCCTGTTCTCTAGAAAGATTCTTTGCTGGAAAAGGACGCTCAGAACATGAGGTACACTAACGTTTGCGCCTGGGAGGATTTTTGCAGGTGGGACATTAAATTGGTTTCTTTCCAGCCTGTTAAACAATTCTGTCGCAATGAATACTCCTCCATCACTCTGTTTACCTCTGGCACCAACATCAATTACTATGAATTTCTTATCAGCATCAGCAACTCCCATTAATACTATTGAGAAATACTTTAGATAGTTAAAATAACTAGATCCAGAGTGCGGTGGACATTTAAGTTCACAATGCCGCCCATCAATTGCACCTATGCAATTCGGAAATTTCCAAAGTGTAAAGTATCGTTCTGCAACTTGTTTAAGATGATTTTCTGTTGGTGTTGGCATTGCTTCTTCACAAAGCTGTTCTACTAATGCTGAACAGGTGTCATACACGATATTGCTTACCGTACTTCTTCCAAGACGAAATTCAAAAGCTAAATGTCTGAAAGTAGCTCCAGTAGCCAAGAATCTGAAATAAAATGTAACTTTAGGAACATGGGTATACTGTTTCATATTTAATTTTTCTTTTAGGCGAAGAGGCGAAAATAAAATGGAAAAAGGTGAAGGACAAATTCCGTAAAATTTTGAAAAAACCTCCACTGAAATCTGGGTCTGCAGCAAGTACTGCGAAACCAAAATGGCAATTTTACGACCTGATGTTGTTCACCAAAGATGTTGTATTACCTGGCAATACGATTGGAAATCTCACACGGACACTTGTTGAAGATAATATAACCGTGAGTAACCTCGCGAATAACAATTTACAGGAAGAGGGAGACGTATCCAGTGATGAGGCTGTGTTGCTCACTGAACAGCAAACACAGCAGCAACCAACAACATCAACAACTTCCCGCAGCACTGATAGAAGATTTGCTCGACCCCACCGAGCTAAGTCTGCTGCATTAAGAAACCAACAAATCGACGCTGACCTAATGAAGCTAGAGCAAAAAAAAGGGTCGATGCTATCTTAAATATTCAAAATAATAATTAGAAAAGTGACGACTACCATTTTTTTAAGAGTTTGTTGCCTTTCGTGAAAAATTTAGAGCCACTTGATAAACTGCAAGTCAGGTCTGTAATTCAAACCGCTGTCATGGACGCATGTAAACGTCAAGAAGCTCGGAATTTGCAACATTTTGACTCACGGCCCTCATCAGTTTTAGTACTTCTACTTCCTTAACATCGAACTATTCAGGACAGGTCACTCTGCAGGCAAATGAAAACCAAAACTTTTCAAACGAACGTCTTGTTAGCATCGACGAAGCTTTCATCGAGTTCAGCAATTCTTAAGAATAAACTTTTTGTAATTTGTTTCTACTGTTTTCCTTACTTTATAATATAAACATATTTCATTTAATAATGTGTACATTAATTTACTTACCTCAATGTTACTACTAGTCTCTCCTCTGGAGTGACTTGCTGTCCCAAACCCATTCTTTTTTTCATTAAAAGATGGCTTATCTTGCCCAGAATGTAATCAAAAGTTTCAATTGACATTCTGGTGTATTCGAAGAAACGAATTTGATCTTTTCTTAACACGAGAAACAGATGGTGATATTCACCAAACCTTCTTCTGCGCTTGTTAATAGGATGAACTCCATATTTCCTGTTATAAACTATTTTATTGAGAATGCGCCTTTTCAGCAAAGTATTATCACTTAAAAGTATAAGCTGAAGCACGTCATCCGGAGATGCCATTTCTACTACTGAACAGGTCGAATCGCCGCTCGTATCCTGGCCACCACCGCTCTGCCGCCCGCCGCTCGCCGCTCTTATCGTGGCCGAGGCTTAACGGTATTGATTTAGAATTTAGCATATAAATATGTCACATTGCATAATAAAATGTCTCGTTGGAAATTCAGTTGTTTTTCGGAAGTTCCAGTGCATTTAACGCCAATAAAACAAATTAAAAGTGCTGTTTTTCTCCACAATTTGAAATGTAAACAAACTTGGCCGGAACAACAAAATACATTGCGGAACTTGAACAGAGGCGTACCGAAATTCAACATTTTTGGGTTTATTTTATATTGGTTCATTTTATTTTTCTACAAACTTAATGTTTCAGATTTCCAGCAAATTCTGAAATGAGGAATAAATGGCTACATGCAATCGGAAGGACTGATTTGGTTGTAACCCGGAATGATTGCGTTTGCTTTTCAGCCAAGTGATGTGATGTGTGCCTGGGGACGTATATGCTGTTCTGTGGACTAAAGAAGTAAGCATTATTTAAACATCTATATATATAAAAATGAATGTGTGTATGTATGTATGTTCGCTATAGGCTCCTACACCGTGCAACCGATCTTAATGAAATTTTAACCATGTGCTATTTACAATCAAACTTAGAAAATAGGCTATTTTATTACTTTCTAAAGTCACTCCTAGATGGCGCTGTCATGGAGAGCTTCGTTGAAAATCATCGCAGAGATTTGAATTTTTGCATGAAGGTCCGTGGAGGTCTCCTATGATGCACCTCGACGCCCGATTTTCGAAATTCAAAATGGCCGCCGAAATATGACCAAAATTCAAAATTGCCGCAGAAATATGGTTGAATTTGCCAATTTTATTCCGATTCCAATGAAAGTGTGTATCTAGGGGTTTTTAAGGTCGCAAATAACGTATATTTGGTCAAAACTTATAAATTCAAAATGGCCGCGACAATATGGCCGACGAATTTGCAAATTGCGTTCCGATTCCCATGAAAATCGGTATCTGAGGTTTTTTAAGGTAGCAAATAAGGAATTTATGATCAGAACTTATAAATTCAAAATGGCCGCGTCAATATGGCGGACGAGTTTTGTTACTTTTGTACCGATTCCAATGAAAGTGGGTATCTATGAGTTTTTAAGGTCGCAAATAACGAATTTCTGGTCAAAACTTATAAATTCAAAATGGCTGACGAATTTGCAAATTGTGTTCCGATTCCAATTAAAATCGGTATCTGGGGTTTTTTAAGATAGCAAATAACGACTTTATGTTCAAAATTTAAATTTAAAATGGCCGCACCAATATGGCCGACGAGTTTGCGAATTGTATTCCGATTCCAATTAAAATCGGTATATGGGAGTTTTTAAGGTAGTAAATAACGAATTTATGATCAAAACTTATAAATTCAAAATTGTGGGGCCTATATGGCGGAAGAATTTTGCCAAATAAGTGTCACATTTCCCGGTTAGCTGTATGTAGGTTGTTCAAGAGTTGGAAAGTCGGAAAATCTTGACATTTTAGCTACAAATGGAAAACCATTGAATATAGTGCGTCCTGAAGCTCTCTAAGCAATCGGTTCAGAATTGATCAACAAAGTTTTTTTTGGAAAGATGGTAAGGAGAAACGGAAATGTGGGATGATTTATGTATAACGGATAAGAAGGAAAGAAACCCATCACCTCTGAATTTTTAGGTATAAGTTTAGGATTCTGCAATACGGGAAAACAAATAAAACCTGAGTCAGTGACATTGCAGATGAGAACCCAGGGGCCAAGCAATTGCAAGACATGTAATTTTTCTGCATTTTATTACATGTCTGGTAATGGACAATATTCGTCTGAAGTCACACCCCCTCAGTACGTGACTGCAAGCATATAATGTCCATCACCGTCAAAAGTCCATTTCTAAATCTGAAATTAGTAGATATAATCCTTTTATTTTTTTTTCTTTCAGGATGTAATAATATTTTCCAACTATAAAAAATTTGTTTCATATGTCAATTTCAATTGAATCATATCACCTGATTACTACTATTGGCTTATGGGAGCAGCATAGGCGCGCCGTGTCCCAACTAGTATTAATATAAATATAATATATATATATACATATTTCTAATAAGACTGCTATGAAATGCTTATTAATGGTCTTTGCGGGAATGGCAAATATCTTTTCACTGCTGGCTATGATGGATATGTAAAAAGATGGAAGAATCCAGCTAGCATCATGCTAGCACAAAAGGTTGCCCTGGAACTTAAAACTTTGATACACAAAATGTAATGTATTTAAAAAATTATTAATACCCTTGATACACGGGCTTCATCGAATGATCATTCTTTAAAGAATGTTCATTCGCGGCCCGTGTATCACCTAAAATTAAGCTTGAATTATTATTCATAGCTTCATTCATTATTCGAAAGAATGAAATGAAATCTGCTTCATTTATGAGAAATTAAACTGAAAGTGGGGAAATTTCCATCAACTTTCCATGAAATTTCCATTACTCTCATAAAATTTCCTTTCCTCTCATAAAATTTAAAAATAATCCACGGTATACAAAAACAAGGTAATGTAACAGAGACTGACAGCTTCGAATATCGTAGAAATTTCGGGCCGAGTGACGTCAGCACTCAAATGACATTTCTCCATTACATTGAGTGCGTTCAGTTAGTGGCATAATGTAACATAGTGTAAAATCTGCCAACAGAAAGAGAAGGGTAGAATGTTGCATTTTGTAACGAAACTTCTTCTTCTTGAATGGCGCTACAGTCCTTACAGGACTCGGGCCTCTCGAAGTCTCCTCTTCCAGTCGTCTCTAGGTCTTGCTAGCTCTCTCCAATTTGTTATACGAAATTTCCGTATATCTGCTAGCACGTCATCCATCCACCTATTTCTTGGTCGTCCTACTCTTCTTCTTCCTGATGGTCTACCATTAAAAATCCTGGCTAGCATTCTATCTTCTGAATCTCGTACAACGTGTCCGAGCCATCCAGTCTATTCAGTCTTATGTATATAGCTATATTTATTTCGTCATACATTTCTTGAAGTTCTTCGTTTGCCCTAATGCGCCATTCGTTCTGGTTAACCCTTACAGGACCAAATATTCTTCTTAAGATCTTCCTTTCGAAGATTTTAAGTTGATTTTCTGTTTGTTGGGTCAATGTCCAAGCCTCAGACCCGTAGCATAGGACTGGGCGGATTAATGTTTTATATAGTCTGACCTTGCACTGTCTTGAAATTTCTTTGTTTTTTAGGACCGGGACTAGTGCAAAATAGGTTTTATTTGCGGCTACGATGCGTCTATGGATGTCGTCCTTTATCTTATTTTCTGCAGTAAGCATTGTCCCTAAATAGATAAAATTTTCTACAATTTCCACACTATGATCGTCAAGGCTGATACTTTGCCCTAATCGTTGTCCTCGTTTTGATACGATCATATACTTTGTTTTTGTGTCATTTACTCGTAGATTGCACTTTGCTGAACTTTCTACAATTTTGGAAAAGGTTTCCTTTACATCTTCCGGTTTGCGTCCAATTATGACTATGTCATCTGCGAAGGTTGTATCTGAATGTTCCTTGTGAAGATGCTATTTGCTCCATTAAGCTGTGTTTCCCTCATTATTGCTTCCAGAGTAATGTTAAAAAGTATTGGTGAGATTGCATCTCCTTGTCCCAGACCCGATTCTTGAGGGAAGTTGATCGAGTTGCATCCTCGTATTCTCACTTGTGTTTTACAATCTTTGGTCGTCATTCTGCATAGGTCTATTAATTTTTTCGGGAAATCCATTTCACTCATCTTCTTCCACAACTCTCTTTTATTAAGCAGGTCGTAAGCATTTCTATAGTCAACAAAAAGAAGATGTATATCAATGCTTTCTTCCCAGCATTTTTCAAGTATTTGTCTCATTATGAAAATCTGGTCTGTTGTCGATCTATTTGTTCTAAATCCTCCTTGGTTGGTAATCACCTACTTTATCTTCCAAATGTGGTTTCAGTCTATTAAATAAAATATGTGAAAACACTTTGTAGGCTGTGTTCAACAAAGATATTAGTCTGTAGTTTTTGCAGCTCATCAATTCGCCTTTTTTATGGACTGGGACTATTGTGCCTAAAAGCCATTCTTCTGGCAACTTGCTGCTTCTCCATAGTTTTACGATGAGGCAATGTAAGACATGGCATAACTTCTCCCCGCCATTTTTTAAGATTTCCGGTGGTATTCTATCTGGACCTGGAGCCTTATGATTTTTCAGTTTCGCTATGGCATTTGCAACTTCTTCTATTGTAGGATTTGGCGTATCGTTTTCTGGGTCATCTGTACTAAGGTTGTCTGCTTCTCTCTGTGTTAGGTTTATGTTTTCTTTGCAGAAGTCTCTAAAGTATTTCTCCCACACCTCGAGTATGTCCTCGATACTACTAGCTATAGTACCATCTGCTCTTCGTACCATGGTGCAGGTAGGTTTATAACCTTTCTTAATCATGTTGACTTCTTTGTAGCTTTCTGTTTCTGAAGTAGTCACGTTTTTGCTTCCTTAATAACTTTTTCGTGTCTCTTCGTGCTGCTACGTATTTCTCGTGGTTTCCTCTGGTCATTCTTTCTAGGTACACCTGTCTTGCTTGGTTTTTTATTTCAATGCTTCTCTTGCATTGATCATCAAACCAGTGTCTCCTTCTCTCTTGGTTTTGTGTGCCTAATACACACGAAACTTAACTGAGCGATTTGTGTTGGGTTATGCCGCAAATGTCAAGTTCCCAATTGAGATTTTAACTCGTCTCGTGTAATTGAAATGAGTGAAAGGATAAAAGTAATAGCAGCAATTTCTTGTGTTGCAAAAAAGTTTTTGGATGATGTTCACTCTATATGCTTTGATGTAAGCCATAAAATATGTAATATTGATATTTTTTAATGATATTGCCACTTTTAAGGAAAACGACGAAACTCTCTCCACGTCCGATTCTTCAAATGATGATTCCGATGATGAGAGCGAGTATATAATTACGTGGAAAATATTATACCCAACTATTTAAACGGTGAATTCAAACAGCATTTCAGACTAAGCAGAAGTGCGTTTGGTACAGTGTTGCGTCTAGTTGCAGAAAATATAAAAGAAGAAAGGCGCGCACGGATCGATGTGGAAAAACAGTTTTTAGCAGTGTTATGGCTTTTGGCAACTCCAGACTCCTTTAGGCAATTTTCTGTGGTAATTGCTCCTTAGTTTTCAATCATTTTGGGCACTTCACAGATCTATTGGGGATCGCTTCGAAATAGCCAAATCATCTCTTTCTATGGTTTTCGTGCGTATTATAAATGCCTTAAATAAGATCGCTCCAACTATTATACGGTGGCCCTCAACAACAGAAATGTTAGTTTCGAAGGAAAAATTTAAGGAAATTAGTGCCATTGACAATATTATTGGAGCAATTGACGGAACATATATTAGGATACAACCACCTGCTGACCAATATCAAAGTTATACAAATCGCAAAATGTTTCAATCAATGGCTTTACAAGCTGTGTGTGATCAAAGAATGAAATTTTTACACTGCTTCACTGGTTTTCCTAGCAGCGTTCATGACTCCAGAATATTTAAAAATTCAGATTTTTATGAAAGCGTATTGTCAGATTAGCCCAGTCGTCAATTTAGACCGAAAGCTCGCACAAAATGTGATCTCGCTGAAAATTGGGACTTAGGTACTTTTTTGGATGTAGAAAACGATAAAAAAATCTTTGCTGCGCTAAAGTGTATGCTAAGTTCACAATATCCAAAACAAATTCGAAAATTTGCTTCTTGCGTTATATATCGAAAAGTAAAAAAATTTCGAAAAACTAATAACGCCACGTAAAAGAGAGGAAAATTTTATTAAAATTTGTGTTATAACTTATTTTAAAAAAAATTGTTTTATTATTATAAAAAATTATTGAAAATAGGAAGCAAATTCGAAAAATCTAAGCGCGAGTTATAGTTTAATTAAAGTCAACTTGAAGTTAACAGATATTTATTTTAAAAATTTAGAATTTGAATTTAATATAATGAAATCGAACAAGATAATTTAAACTTTTTTTGATTTTAGCATAATACCGAACAATAATTTAGAGGTTTTGAACTTTAATATCCTAATTGAACCGAGTAGTGAGCAAGACTGACTACCTGGAGCGCGTTCAAAAACCTTACTATGGTAAACCACGAGGTAAGCTGTGGTTATGCTGCATCACTTCACTTAACCACGAAAGTTTATGTTTAACCATGGAGGTTTTTGAACGCACCGTGGTTAACTACATGTTAAAGAAGAAAAAAAATAAAAACAAAATTTTCCATAAAATAGTCCCCGATAATTGCGTCAAATATTTCATTAATTATTTATTTGCAATAATCCCACAAATCCCACTTTGATTTGTTCATGTGTTTACATTAAAACAACTGTCAGAGAGTTGTTTTTATTCTTATTCTTCTTAACTATCGCTAACCTTGCTCCCGAGCAGGGTTAAAATTTAGCTACACCATGGTTAACCACGAGGGTTTTTGAACGCCAAAAAGCTATGCTCGTGGTTATGTTGTAGTTAACCACGGAGTTTTTGAACGACAAAAGTTTACCATAGTTAACCATGGTTAACCATAGTAAGGTTTTAGAACGCGCTCTTGGTCTCACAAAAATTTTCATCTTGTCTGATGATATCTGTAAAATGCTTACGTCTAACAATAATGCAGTTACTTCAAAAGTGCAATCTAAAAGAGGGTTAGTTACCTTCTTGGAAAACATATTCTGCACTTAGTGCTGATGTGAGAAATTATTGAAAGATTGCTGATATAAATTATTAAGAGATGAAATATGGAATTGATATTAAAATTATTAGGAATGAAATTTAGAATAATGTATTATGTTAAATTAAAAAGGGTTAGTAGTCTAAACAAAATGTTATGTTAGTTGTTGTTGTTGCTGGGTGTAATTGTTGGGTGTAATTGTTGTTGTTGCTGGGTGTATGTAACTCGCGCCAAAAAGCTGAATTTAAATATACTAACTAGCGAGGTGTTCGGGGAAGAATTAAAGGGCATTTTCATAAATGCAGGTTGCGTGCGCAACTGACTTATTCAGCAATGGAAGTGTGCTGCTGAATAAGTCAGTTGCGCACGCAACCTGCATTTATGAAAATGCCCAAAGTATTTTTGCCTAAAATGTGCGCAAAAATAAAAATAAAAAAGGCATTTTAAAGAGGAGATTCTAAGCTTTCTAAGGATGCCATTAGTTTTTAATTTTTTGTTTTTTTTTCATAGAAAATTTGACCGGAAGTTATAATTTGTAAAAGTCTCACTGATGTTTATAAAATTGAAGATATATATTAATAGAGGCGTACGAAAAAAAATCCTTGTACATTTATCATCACTAGACATTTGCCTTTGATGCAAAAATAATTGAAATGTTAAACATTGTCTGTAGTAAACAGAAGAAAAAACGCCATTTATATTTTTTAAAAATGTTTTTATATTATATTTTTATTTATCTCTTGGAAGAGCGTTTTGTACGTCGCAAAATTTTATAAATAATTATAATATAAAAATATTTAACTGTATATACTTACGGATTATCACTAATCTCTAAAAAATCCCGCGATAAACGACAGTCGCTCGCTCCATAAACAAAGGTGCAAACAAATTGTTAAATCAAATCTTTATCTATATTACTATAAATACCATCTGTATTTTGACAAAAAATGTTTTCGTCTTCGTCTACAATTATGCTCCCATCTAACATGGTAACAGCGTCATTTTTAATTATTTTTTAGTTTTATATTCACAGAAAATGGCAACCGTTTAAAATCAACAAATTTTTTCCTCTCTTTAAATTCACAAAAAACAACGGAACCGTTAACGACTAACTGTCAACTGTCATTACGCAACATTTAGAGAAGCAAAATAGCTTCATCGGGTTATGTTAGATAAACGATATAACATCGCACAGTGGGACAGAATCCCAAAAAGCTGGCCAAAACCCCTAAAATGAAGATTCTATTTCGAGATTTTCTCTTTGCGGAATTTTAAGTAGGGGCCCCGAGGGTCACAGAACATCTGTCCTCGGGGTACAGGTACGTTTTCTCCCCTTGTAGGATCAGTTCGAAAGTGGCCGTTACACGAGACGCAGCTATCGAAGTTTCTATCACATATTGTGCATTGAAAATAACTATTTGTTAAATAGTGCCAATTAGTGCTTTTGAAAAGTTTAAAAAGGATTCTGTTCATGAAGGTGAGTGGAATTAAATCGAATATGTATAATCGTAAAATATTCATTGCAGAATTATTGATATGAATTTAAATAAATCAACTTTTTTGCAAAACGCAGAGAAAAACTAATTTTTCAAATAACTTAAAGTTTATTAGTCGTCCTCGCTCGTTTTCTACATTTTTTTTGATGTAAAACATCTTTGCCCGCGTTGAGAGTAATTCTTCAAGGTCGGGAACGTTTTTTGGGAACGCTTTATGGGAACGCTTCGTCCAATCCAATTTTCATTCCGGGAAACGGAAGATCTGTATTAAGGAAGACAGAATAAGATGGAGATATTAAAAAAATATGAGTGTGCGTAGGACCACACGGTAGAAGTGAAAACTTCTATGCCCGCCCAGTCTATATTTGCAAATCAATCTTAATATTGCAAGAGGATAAGGATCAATAAATTTTGTTTATGAATATTCCATTTAAGTTTATGTTATTGTTGTACAATAAAATATGAAATTGTTCTAATATATATATATACATACATATATATATATATATATATGTACGTATATCTATATATATGTATATGTATATCTATATATACATATATATAGTATATAGAACATAATACATAGTACAAAGTGCACAGTACATAATATGTACATAATATCACAGTAGGGAAAGCAAGTAATTACCCATCGATTCCGAAAGTACTTCTAAGGAGTAGCAACTAGCTCTCGTTCACATTAAAGCAAGTGGAGATAAGGCATTACATTTGCGCGGGCGATGTCATACGCGGTAACCAATCGCCTCCATTCTGCATTACATAGAACGCTCAAATCATTACTCCTTGCATTACTTTTATGTGGAAGTAATGCAGCAAGGAAGTATTTTTCAAGAATAAAACCCTCTTATTTTCTGTAATGAGACCTAAAGAAATATGAAGCAGTTCTAAAATAATTCTGCATGTAATTTATTGCCACCCAGTCGGGAATATTGGAAGCCCTTACTTATGTATTTAATTACTTCAGTCCTGATTTTACTGCAAAAAGGTAATCGGTTGAAATGTAATTAATACAGAATCCAGAACATCAATAAGCCATAAGAACTATTTACTTTTTGCATCACCTGGTAATGCAGAGGGTAATGCCTTTATTGTAGTAATCTTACCTGGTAATGCAAAAATTAATAGCTCTATTAGATTTCTTTTGATTCTTTCTCCCTTTTACCAGTAATGACCTATGAAAGGCCTTCCATGGCTATGACATTTCTATGTTAATTGTAAGTAACAAAATAACCCTTCTGGTAATGTATTAGTATTTACAAAATCAGGCATTCAGCTTTAATGAAGATGCTCTTCCTTTCCCGCCTGGGCAGTTTGCCATTTCCCTACAGATAAACTTACTACCGCAGATAAGTAAAACACAGATGCCCAGTCGTGAAACACGTGGTTCTGGTTCCATGTTGCCGAAAGCGATAAATCCAATCAAAATGTTTAAATTTGTATCCATGTAGCTGGATGGCAACTTTTCGTTGAGCTCAAGACACAGCGAGAAGCGTGACCTTCGAAGCAAAATGAAATGAATGTTGACGCTGCATTGCAACATTGAAACGCATACTCTCACACTCCTCGTAGCTATTGCTTCCCACACCGTAGCCTCTTACGCTGCTGGCTGTTGCTGGTGCTCTACCAAAAGTTCCCACGCTCTAGCCAGCTACATTTAAGCAGTGTCCGACCGAAGGTTCGGCTTCGGCTTCGGCTTCGGCCAACTTCGGCCAAAAAAACACCTTCGGCCGCACATTCGGCTTCGGCCAAAGGAGCCGAAGGTTAGCCGAAGCCGAAGTTTTTATATCCAGCCAGGCCAGTCGCTGAAAACGAAAAGAATTGAGAGTGTGATGTGAATGTGACATTGAAACGTATGGTATTCCTCAAATAAAAATAAACAAATCTTAGTTTATTATTTTTGGAAAGCCGCAACTTAGTTATTTAAAATGCATATTGCAATCATTTTCAGCACTATGACTATAAAACAAAATAACAGTGAAGAATTTTCATTATTATGTATATTTTTCAGTCAGTATACCAAGATTTCTGTGTATGATTGTACCTTCGGCTTCGGCTTCGGTTTCGGCCGAAGGTTATGGCAAAAGCCGAACATTCGGCATCAGCTTCGGCTTCGGCCTAAAACTGACCTTCGGTCGGACACTACATTTAAGACACATTAGTAGGGGAGCTGGCACTTGAAAAAATCGTGTCGCCCCAACCTTCTGCCGTTTGGTATATAAGCTTTTGAAGTAATTTTAAGCATTTTTTATAATATGACATTTTTGCGGGAATTTCGAGTTAGGGGTTTTGGGGGTAAAAAGGGGGTTAAAATTGAAAAAAAATTCTGCCGCTGCGTATGTAGGTTCTACTAAAGCTAAATAACCGTTAAATACTAGTGGCAGAAATTTTTGACTATTTGCTAGGGTGTGGGGAGAAAAATGGCAACCTCAGCTAGGGGTGGCTTGGGGAGGGTCCAAATGGTCAAAAATGTCTGCCACTAGTATTTAACCGTTATTTAGCCCTAAAAGAACCTACATACGAAGCGGCAGAATTTTTTTTCAATTTTAACCCCCTTTTTACCCCCCAAAACCCCTTACTCGAAATGGGTCCACTTCCCGCAAAAATGTCATATTATAAAAAATGCTTAAAATTACTTCAAAAGCTTATATACCAAACGGCAGAAGGTTGGGGCGACACGATTTTTTCAAGTGTCAGCTCCCCTACTACATGGGTACATTTCTTTGCTACACAAAATTTAGCTGGTTATAGGAGGGAAGGCAAGGAAGCAAATTTTTCCCACAAATGTTGCTCAAAGTGAGTGCGCAACAAAGATGCGCAGAAATGGTACGGTAGCATGATGGTACGGTGGCATGGCGCGAGTTTTTAGTTTTTACCCCAGGCCAAAAAGTGCCCAACGTGCCTAAAGAAGTTTTCACTTCAAAAATAGTAGCACCAAAGAAAAGTGTTTATATGCCGCGAGCCAGACATGACGAGCCAGACATAAGCAGAATGGAACAAATGGTTGAGTGGTTGCCTTACGACGTTGATATTCCAAGAAGTCGCGGGTTCAATTCTTGATTCGGCATTTGAATTTTATTATTTATATTTCAAAGCTTTTATTTGAAATTATTTCAAAAAGATATAATAAAACAAGTGCCCTATTTTTGCATAAGAGTTTAGGAGGACGTAAAATGACTTTTTTTTATTAAATGTAAATTGCACAAAATGTTACTGAGACAGTAAATTTCTTAACTAGAATTTACAAAAATTTAGATGGAGCATTCGGATTTATAAGAATTCTGTCTGTAGAAGGGCAGAATGGAAGGAAGTTACAATCGATTAATGAAATTGATTATTTAGCTAAATTTACTTGATTTTCTATAAAAATGGTTAATGGACTTAAATTACTTTTTATACGCTTTATATTATTGCTTCACCTGTATGTTGTGCTGGTAACCCTTCCAATGGAAGAAACGTCATCCGTGTTTTCACAAATAAATTATTAAATTACAAGTTATTCAGTGCACATAAAAATTAAAAAACAATATAAAAGTCAAGTTCTGTTGCTGCGGCATCTGGGGAAATTGAAGGATTCGCATCTATATAGCCATTGGGGCTTCTATTGGTGAGTGTCTCATTTACTCGTTAGCGGTGCAGCGGAAGCAGAATTGACAGCAGAAAGTACAAAGGTCAAAACAAACTTTTGAATCACAAAGCTTACAACCCACAATTAATCTTAGTGGTGACAACAACCAGATTTGGCAAGAGCTTTATGCAAAGCTTTTCTTACCAACTACTCGTGAATATCGTAAAAGAAATTCTACATTTTTAATTTTAATTATCATCATTTTTATTAAAAATGGGGGTTGACCGAACTCCTCCGCCAGGTGGTGGAGGCCTGTCAAACACTCGGAGATACGGGAAGACCGAAAACCAACCAAATGGAAGCAGTTCAGAGAGATCTAATGTTCAGTTGCAAGAACGACTCCATGAATTAGAGCTACTTTGTGCGCAGCTTCAAAAGGAAATATGCTCCCTGAAAGCAGAGAATGTAAAGCTTAAGGAAGAAATAAAACATAATAATAATGAAACTTCACCAAAAAACACCCAAAAAGAAATGGAAGATTTCCAGACAGACGAAGAAGAACTAGCCAAAGAAACAAATTGGGAAATAAAGAAAAGTAGGCCCAAAAAGAAAAGAAAGATTTCGTCTTCACCAGAATTAACGCCACAACAAAATCCAAAACAGTCACAGGCCACTGATGAGAAAAAGAATGCATCCACTCATCATCGTCCGCCACCAATAGTGATAGAAAATTTCTCTAATTACCAACATTTGCACTCCTTATTAAAGGAACATATTAAGGGGGAATTTGTAATAAAATTAATTAAAAATGATACTTACAAGCTAAATTTATTCGATGCCAACGACTACCGGGGTATAACCAAGGCCTTAACCCAGGAAAATATTTGCTGGCACTCGTATGAAGATAAGCAAACCAGGCAAATTAAAGTTATGGTAAAAAATCTTCATCACTCTTGTGAACCGGAACTTATCGTCACAGATTTACAACGCCAAGGAATAAAAGCGATAACTGCGGTTAATAAACTTAAGTTGAGATCCAAAGAACCACTCAATATGTTTATTATAAGCTTCGACCCAACAGAGGACATAAGAAAAGTATATGAAATTACAAAAATATTGAACACAATTGTAAAAATTGAACCCATTAAAGCTTCTAAGCTTATTCCACAATGCAAGAATTGTCAAGGATTTTTGCACACAAAAAACTACTGCTCTAAACCACCAAGGTGTGTTAAATGTGCAGGCAATCATAGCACAACTAAATGCAGCAAGCCCAAAGAACAGGAACCCAAATGCTGCAATTGTAACGAACAACATCCTGCTAGTTACCGGGGTTGTTTAGTTGCAAAGGAACTACAAAAAATTAGAAATGACGAAAGAAGTAAAAAGTCAAAGGAAAATAATTTACCGACCGTCACACGACCGATATACTCCAATAATACAGCTAGTGGAAACCCCAATAGTTCTGAAAACAAGCTAAGCTATGCGGAAGTAACAAAAAATATATGTAGGCCAAACATACAAAAAGAAACTGGAGACAAACAATTACTAACCCAAATCCTAGAAAAGCTAGAAAAACAAGAATGTCTTATTACCTCAATTCAAAAAAGATTAGATAGTGTTGAAGAACATCTGCAAGAAAATAAACTTACTCAAAATAAGACCAATGGCTAAGTCACTAAAGATAATGCTCTGGAATGCAAACGGCCTGTTAAAACACAAAGACGAATTACAGGCAGTGTTAGAAATTGAAAAAATTGATTTGTGCTTGATATCTGAAACGCACTTTACAAACCAATCTTTTCTTAAGTTCAAAAACTACAACATATATTACACAAACCATCCCCATAACAATGCAAGGGGCGGAAGCGCGATAATCGTCAAAAGCTCTATAGAACACTATGAAGAAGATAAGTTTTGCACAGCTGAATTTCAAGCAACAACAATAAGCATCAAAACCGAACAGTACCTACTTTCATTCACAGCTGTCTATAGCCCACCAAGACATAAAATTAGTTCTGAACAATATGAGGAATTATTAAAAAAACACAGAAACCGATTCATCATGGGCGGTGATTTCAACGCAAAACACACGCATTGGGGATCCCGTCTGATAACAACAAAAGGTCGTGAATTGCTTAAAGCAGCTCAACAAACAGGATGTGAGTTTGTTTCAACTGGCAAACCAACATATTGGCCTACAGATAAGGATAAATTACCTGACCTCATCGACTTCTTCATAACAAAACAAATATCCAGAAGCCTAGTACAAATAGAAGAAGGAACAGATCTAAATTCGGATCATTCTCCAATCTATATGGTCGTTAATGAAAACGCAAATTTTAAAAAACAGAACGTGTATCTCACTCACAAAAATACAGATTGGGATAATTTTAGGGAATTGCTTGAGCAAGAATTGAATCCTCATCCACAGCTGCTAAGCAAAGACCAGCTCGATGAAGAAACACTCGCCTTTACCAAACAAATACAAACAGCAGCTTGGAAAAGTACTCCTCCTATTAAAAAGAAAGCCATTGGTTTAATGTACCCAAAACGCATTATGGACTTAATATCTAATAAAAGAAAGATTAGAAAAAATGGCAACAAACAAGGTACCCTTACTTCAAATCGCAACTAAACCAACTCACTGCACTTATAAGCAGTCAATTAAGAGAACTAAGAAATGAAAATATTAACCAATACTTAAGCGGACTCACCGCAGATAAAACAACGGATTATGCATTGTGGAAATCAACAAAATACCTAAAAAGTCCTATACAGCATAATCCACCTCTTAAATCAGTAAATAGTGGATGGGCAAAAGGCAATTTGGAGAAGGCAGAGCTATTTGCTGAGCACATGGCAAAAACATTTCAACCGAATGAAGGACCAAATGATAGAACTTGGCCAGGAACATCACAAAGGAGTGGCGAAATTCATCCAGTTACGGAGACTGAAGTCGAAGAAATTATTCGGAAAGATTTAAAGCTGAAAAAATCGCCTGGGTATGATCTGATTACCGCAGAGCTGATGCAACAGTTGCCCCAAGGAGCCATTTGTAGACTAACAGAAATAATGAATGCCTGCTTCAGACTCAAACATGTTCCTTGCTATTGGAAAGTCGCTGAAATAATCATGGTCCCAAAGCCCGGAAAGGATCCTCATGAAGTGTCTTCTTATAGACCTATATCCTTATTACCCATAATGTCGAAAATATTTGAAAAAATTCTCATCAAGAGGCTCCGACCATTTATTGAAAACGAAAATATGATACCAACTCACCAGTTTGGATTCAGAAAGAAGCATTCTACCATAGAGCAAGTTTATAGAATAGTCTACGTTATTGAAAAAGCTCTGGAAGAAAAAATGGTATGCTCAGCTATATTTTTAGATGTTGCTCAAGCGTTTGACAAGGTATGGCATGAAGGACTACTATATAAGCTGAGATTACTCTTTCCCAAAGAACATGCGACAATTTTGGAATCTTATCTCTCAAAAAGATTCTTTCGCATCAAGCAAGAGGATGCTTACTCGCACCTAAAAGAAATAAAAGCTGGAGTACCTCAAGGAAGTATATTAGGTCCAATGCTATACCTAATTTTCACGAATGACCTTCCAGTCCCCTCAAATAGTATAATAGGCACTTTCGCCGACGATACAGTAATACTTGCAATAGAGAAAAGCGAAGTAGAATCAACCCGTATCCTGCAAAACGCGGTAGATACTGTAGTCAATTGGACTAAAAAGTGGCGTATACATCTTAATAGCACTAAATCAGTACACGTTAACTTCACTATCAAAAAAACTCAGCCGCTTCCTATTACCATCTTTGGAATGCAAATCCCGTACTCCAATAATGCAAAATATTTAGGGATGAATCTAGATGCAAAACTTAGGTGGAAAGAGCATATAAAAAAGAAAAGAGAAGAACTAAACATCAAACTTAGAAAACTATACTGGCTTATTGGCAGAAAATCAGTTCTATCTATACACAATAAACTGCTTATATACAAGCAAATATTAAGACCCGTGTGGACATACGGAATTCAGTTGTGGGGATGTGCCGCTGAAAATAATATAGAAACTATCCAACGGTTCCAAAACAAAGTAATAAGAGGAATAGTGAATGCGCCATGGTATATAAGAAATACTGACCTCCATCGAGACCTTAAACTGAGGACTGTTGCAGAAATGATTGTGGAATACGCAGGAGTCCATGATCGAAAACTGAGGCAACACATAAATCAAGAAGCAGTGGAACTCACCAATACGAATGGACTAATACGTAGATTGAAGCGCACCAAACCACATGATTTAATTGGTGGCACCTCAATCATTTAAAATCTAAATAATTTTGAATTTTGAATTTTGAATTTTGAATATTAAATAATTTTGTATATTTTGTATATAATGTATAATATTGTTTTCCTTTTGTCTTTAATGTATAAGTCAGATTTAAACTGCTCGTTAGTGTAAACTAGTTGTAGTTTTATGAAATGTAAATACTACTGTAACATTTCAATAAATAAAAAAAAAAAAAAACCTGTATGTTGTATCTTATGTATTTTGTATTTTGTGAAAGCCCTGCATCTTGCTAAGTAATTTTTGTTCGTTTGAATGAATTTATTTATATTATCGTGGCATTAAAGCAATTATGATCGCGGCGTTGATCAGACTGGGTATCCCCAAATAACTCGTGCATATAATGATAGATTTCCTAACAGGGAAGATGATACACTGTGACTCCGATAATATACAAATCGCATGTAGAAGAGGACGCAAATCTAGCAGTAGCTGCAGATCTATTTGATCCACAACTCTCGGCAAATATGGAGGTCACAAGATGAGTAATACCCACGGTATACAGAAACAAGGTAATGTAAAAGAGAAATGTCATTTGAATGCTGACGTCACTCGGCAAGTCTTCCCCATACAAAATCGAAATTGCTGTTGTTGTTTTCTGTATTAACTTGCCGGGTGACGTCGGCTTTTTCTACGATATTCGTACGATATTCGAGCTGTCAGTCTCTTTTACACTACCTTGTTTCTGTATACCGTGAGTAATACCATTCCCACAATGCACATTGGAACGGGGGGAATAAGACCCAGTCTGATGAGCATAAGCGTACCCAGCAGGCCATTGGAAGGTGCCCCCTTGCCCTGCCGGGCTGCGACAATTCTGTTGACTCTGAGATCAAGGGCTAACGAAAGGTTTTGTCCGACGAAAGGTTTTGTTTTGAAATTTTGTTTCCGCGCTTAAAAAACAAATGGGGTGCGACTAAAGGCTCAGTTCACGACTGGCAGGGGCCGTTTCTACAGGAATCCTTTAATTTTTGGACTCATCTGTAAGATAGTCCTTTTGCTAGTTTTTATTGCTCCTTTGTTACTTACTATTTATGTTGAATACGAAATCAGAAAAATTTACCATTAGTTAGTTTGTTTGTACGACCACAGTTCACAAGTCTCACGTATTCCAAAATCATCTACAAACACAATAAGAAGCTTTCGAAATCATCATTACATGTCGCTTTGTCACGTGCAGGTTGTGTCCAAGGACTAGGGCCTATTGCAAGTGGTAAATCGGTGAGTGTAAACCTTACGGCTATTTAACATCCTAAAGGCAAAACTTCTGTGCGATAAAAGAGCTCAAGTGCTGCGTTTCCACTTTGCGTTTGCGATGTAAAATGGTCGTTATTCTTACTAATTATTCAATTTAAAGAAAGATAAAGATCGCCAAAGATGTTTCACATCTTTCGCGGGCACTGGGTACACGCGCTATTTTTTTTCACTTGTCATAGTCTAAAGAAAAAAACAAGAAGTAAATTAAAGTGCGAATTTGTGCGAATTTGGAGATACAATTTTTTTCTGAAATCGCGAAAAAATCGTTGCACAGCAGGGGGTAATGAAACGGACAAAAAGTTCCGAAATGGCAAGGAATCTCTTGAAAACTATATAACAGGGGGTTTTCGAGGTCGCTGATTACGAATTTGACATTATTTTTTCAAAAAACAAAAAGGCAGATCCAATATGGCGGACGACCACTTGAAAGAAAGCATATTCGCGGATAAAATGCAGTACAGTAAATTCAGAATATGATATTATTTTTTCGAAAAACAAAATGGCGGATCCAAAATGGCGGACGGTCACATGAAAAAATGCATATTCGCGGATGAAATTCGATACCCGGGGGTTTTCGAGGTTGCTGATTATACCCGTGACAGGCTGGTAGCATCGAAACCATGGTTAACAAGGAAACTATCAGTCTGTACACAAAAACCACGTTTGTACTAGGCACAACCCTGGTACTATCATGGTTTGGAAATCTACATCTACTGCATGGTATACTACGTTTGGAAGTAGCTTCAGCGCCAATTTCCAGCTGCGGAAATTAAAGGAAACTTATATTTCCAGTTGTTTGACAGCAAATTGTTTGTCAATGGTAAAAAAAATCTAGGGTCTGGTCAAGATTTTTGCTATAGCTGCTTTGGTATTTTCAAATTGTCAAATTCTCCAAAGCAGCAAAAAGCTGCTATGATATCTTGGACACAAAAAAGCTGCTTTTAGACAAAACATATGTATGAGTGTATCATGATGGCCATTCCTTTGATTTCTTAAAGAAATATTTACTACTTGCAACACATTCAATTAATACCGTAATTTATTATTAATTATTAGCCTACTGAAAACAGCATTTGAACCAATCATTTTAATTATTTCCAAATGACAGTTACGCACACATATAAGTTTTAAAATAGCTGCTTTCTTGCTACACTCGAAACTGCGAGCGACAAAAAGCAGCTACATGAGCTGCTTTTTTCAAATCTTGGACACAGAAAAAGCAGCTTTTGTAGCAGGTTTTATTCTGTTTTGAAGAACGAAAAGCATAAAAAAGCAGCTAATAGCTGCTATAGCAGAAATCTTGAACAGACCCCTAGTTTGCGTTTTATTTGCCTTCACGTTATTCTATCACGCCTAAAACTTTTAACTTTGTCAGCTATGAATACTATCAAAGTTGTCTACAAAGTTGAATACTGAAACCATGGTTCGTATACTAGCTGTCTGTCACGGGTTTTACGAATTAAATATTATTGATGTGAAACATCTTTGCGCGCGTTGAGAGTAATTCTTCAAGGTCGGGAACGTTTTTTGGGAACGCTTTATGGGAACGCTTCGTCCAAAATAATTTTCATTCCGGGAAACGGAAGATCTGTATTGAGGAAGACAGAATAAGACGGAGATATTAAAAAAAAATAGCGCCAAAGAAAAGTCTTTATATGCCGCGAGCAGGACATGACGAACCAGGCATAGGCAGAATGGAACAAATGGTTGAGTGGTTGCCTTCGAGGTTGATATTCCAAAAAGTCGCGGGTTCAATTCTTGATCTCGGCATTTGAATTTTATTATTTTTTTATTTCAAAGCTTTTATTTCAAATTATTTCAAAAAGTTATAATAAAACAAGAAGTTCGCTATTTTTGCGTAAGAGTAAATACATTTTTTATTAAATGTTAATGTTAAATTACTTTTTTTATTAAATGTAAATTGCACAAAATATTAGAGACAGAAAATTTCTTAACTCGAATTTACAAAAATTTAGAAGGAGCATTCGGATTTCTGAGAATTCTGTCTGTACTATAGAAGGGAATAATGGCAGGAAGTTACAATCGATTAATGAAAATGATTATTTAGCTTAATTTACTTGATTTTCTATAAAAATGTTAATGGACTTAAATCACTTTTTACACACTTTATATTAGCTTCACCTGTATGTTGTATCTTGTATGTTGTATGTAAACAAATCTTGCAACATAATTTTGACCCACATATGCATAGTTCGCGTGACAATGCAATCTGACTCATTGCTCTAGCCAGTACATGGGAACAACCTACCTTCAAAATCACACCCAGAATGAAATTAGTTATTGGTAAAATTTAGAAATATAACTTACTAGCTGGGACCCGGTGCGCCTATGCTGCACCCATAAACCAATAGTAGTAATCAGGTGATATGAATTTTAATATACAGTAGGAGAGTTTGAAAAATGCAATTTTTTGGTATTTTTGATTTCAAATAACAAAATGTGAAACTATTAGGGATCTGACATTTTGATCAAGACAATAAAAACCATCCATTGACATGGCATTTTTCGAGATATGAATTTTCATACACAGATGAAGTGTCTCCATGAACCACTTATTTTCTGTATTTTGGATAGCTGGGACCCGGTGCGCCTTGCTGCACCCAACGTTTAAACATTTAAAATCAATCCAAACCTTCAAAATTCAACTCTTCTTAACCAGTAACGAAAAACCAACTATTCCTATAAAAGTTCGAGACATTGGATTCAAAATGCATTTATTTGCAGTGTGACCAAAATTACCTATTATTGTAAAGCTCTGGGGCAGACAATATTTTTTGTCGGCGTGGCCCGTAATAAAGTTATGGTTCTTTCTGGTAAAATAAACACACACGAATATCCTTAAAAATATAACTACCCACCAAAAATAAATATTAGTGAAAGACTATTTTAAAATAAGGCTTTTTCCAGCAACTATTAGACACATAGTATAATTTCAAGAAAATATGTCATATCCACAGTGTTATCCATGCTATAATCTTTTTTCGTATGGACTTTTAGTTAAATTAAACACTCAATAATAGACAAATATTATTACATCCTGAAAGAAAAAAAAATTAAAGGATTATATCTACTAATTTCATATTTATAAATGGACTTTTGACGGCGATGGACATTATACGCTACAAATTACATGTCCTGCAATTGCTTGGCCCCTGGGTTCTCATCTGCAATGTCACTGACTCAGGTTTTATTTGTTTACCCAGATGCCAGCCTCTTCCCGTATTGCAGAATCCTAGACTTATACCTAAAAATTCAGAGGTGATGGGTTTCTTTCCTTCTTATCCATTATACATAAATCATCCCATATTTCCGTTTCTCCTTACCACCTTTCCAAAAAAACCTTGTTGATCAATTCTGAACCTATTGCTTAGAGAGCTTCAGGATACACTACATTCAATGTTTTTCCATTTGGAGCTAGAATGTCAAAATTTTCCGATTTTCCAACTCTTGAACAACCTACATACAGCTAACCGGGAAATGACACTTATTTGGCAAAATTCTTCCGCCATATTGGCCCCACAATTTTGAATAAGTTTTGATCATAAATTCGTTATTTACTACCTTAAAAATTCCCATATACCGATTTTAATTGGAATCGGAATACAATTCGCAAACTCGTCGGCCATATTGGCGCGGCCATTTTGAATTTAAATTTTGATCATAAAGTCGTTATTTGCTACCTTAAAAAACCTCAGAAACAGATTTTCATTGGAATCGGAACACAATTTGCAAATTCGTCGGCCATTTTGAATTTATAAGTTTTGACCACAAATTTGTTATTTGCGACCTTAAAAACCCCTAGATACCCACTTTCATTGGAATCGGAATAAAATTGGCAAATTCAACCATATTTCTGCGGCAATTTTGAATTTCGGTCATATTTCGGCGGCCATTTTGAATTTCGAAAATCTGGCTACGAGGTGCATCATAGGAGACCCCACCGACCTTCATGAAAAAATTCAAAGCTCTGTGATGACTTTCAACAAAGCTCTTCATGACAGCGCCATCTAGGAGTAGCTTTAGAAAGTAATAGAATAGCCTATGTTCTTCCCTTTAATGTAAATAGCATATGGTAAAATTTCATTAAGATCGGTTACACGGTGTAGGAGCCTATTGCGTACAGACAGACAGACAGACAGACAGACAAACATTCAGTTTTATATAGTAGATACTTAAATGTAAAAAAGCGTGGGGCGTTAACGAAAGCTTCCAGTATTAATAAAATAAGAATATAGGTAAAGAACGAAGAAAAAAACTTGTTGTCAAAATAGCAAAACTATTAATTTTTTTAGTAGAATAGGGCATCAACAATAACGATTCTATTAACTATATGGATGAAGAACAGTATTTTCTTAAATAATTGAAAATATATTCTTAAATCCTATGAATTTTGTATGCAATGTACTTAAGTCTGTCTTAGATTCAAAATTTTGAAATACTTATAAATTTTTAACTTTTGAACAAGGGTAAAATGTAGATATTTCGAAAACGATTCCAAACAAGTACAAACGCAAAATTGTATTGAAATGCTTTTTCCAATTACCTCTTGTGATGTAATCTTTCAAATATTTAAAAAAAAGAGCGCCCGCTTCAGGCACGGTTCGCGATGGACTGAATATATTTGTATGAATAAATTAAAAATTTGAAAATCAAATATCTTTATTTGGTAGCACAATAATGCTAACTAATTTTTGCTCGTTTGAATGAAGTTATTTATATTATCTTGTCATTAGAGCAATTATGATCGCGGCATTGATCAGACTGGGTAGACCCAAATACCTCGTGCACATAATGATAGATTTCCTAACAGGCAAGACTCTGCATTGTGACTCCGATAATATAGAGATCCCATGTAGAAGCGGACGCAAATTTAGCAATAGCTCCAGATCTTTCTGATCCACAACCCTCGACAAATATGGAGGCCACAAGATGAGTGGTACCGGAAAATTCCCACAATGTACATTGGAACCGGGGGAATAAGACCGAGTCTGATGACCATAGGGGTACCCAGAAGACCATTGGAAGGTGCCCGCTTGCCCCAGGGCTACGACAATTCTTTTGACTCGGAGCTGAAGGACTAACGAAAGGTTTTGTTTTGAAATTTTGTTTCCGCACTTAAAAAAACAAATGGGGTGCGACTAAAGGATCAGTTTACGACTGGCAGGCTCGTTGCTACAGGAATCCTTTAATTTTTGGACTACTCATTTGTAAGATAGTCCTTTTGCTAGTTTTTATAACTCCTTTGTTACTTACTATTCATGTTGAATAAGAAATTAGAAAAATTTACCATTAGTTAGTTTGCTTGTACGACCACAGTACACAAGTCTCACGTATTCCAAAATCATCTACAAATACGATAAGAAGCTTTCGAAATCATCATTAGATGTCGCTTTGTCACGTGCAGCTTGTGTCCAAGGACTATGGCCTATTGCAAGTAGTATTCTGACTTTTCATCATGGCCGAAGGTCATCAACGGCAATGGTACATTTTCAACACAAATCGGTGAGTATAAAACTAACGGCTATTTTATATCCCAAACGCAAAATTTCTGTGCGATAAAAGAGCTCAAGAGCTGCATTTCCACTTTGCGTTTGGGATGTAAAATGGTCTTTATTCTTACTGATTATTCAATTTAAAGAAAGATAAAGATCGCCAAAGATGTTTCACATCTTTCACGTGCACTGGGTACACGCGCTATTTTTTTAAAAAAAAATTTTGTATTTGCCGGGGCATATCGAGTATCGGTTTTTTCCTGCGTTTTAATGCTTTTCTTTGTTGTTAAATTGTAGTCGAAGCGACTAAACTTAACGTTTTTTTATGTTTTCAGGAACCCAAAGATTACTTCAATTAACACGAAAAGAGATCTTCTGCCTAATTAAAGATGCTCTTTATACTGAATCTGCTGACGAATTAGCTCTCACTATTGAGAAGCACATGACGCTCCAATTGGGATTCGCATACTTCATGACTGAAGAAGTGAATAAAAATTTTAAATACGTCATGTACAAATTGCGTACTTTATGGAAAGAGGCTCGCCGGAAAGAGGAGTGGTTTTTCAACAAGAATGCGGATTGGCTGAGCGGTCAATTGATGCTATCGGAGGACGGATCTTCTCAAAGTACTGCGGAGACAAAGGAAATCGGTGGTCGACCTTCTACAAGTTTTTCGGATAGAAGTGAAAGGTCCAAAAGGCGAAAAACCGAGGAATTGAGAAAAGACCACAGCCTAGAAGAACTCTCTTATGCTACGCGGATGAGCCTACGTGCAAGTGGGAAAGTTGCCGCTGCGCAGGTATTGGAGAACGTCACAGCGGGGAGTCCGTCTAAGGCATCGTCCTACCTGTCGTCTTCTAACACAATTAAAGAAAGAACAATGACGCCGGAAGAAGCCTTGTCAGTTTTGGTAGAAGGTAGATTTTCCAAAAGTCAGTATTTAGTGGTACGATCAGGCTGTAAATTAGTTCAAAGTAAGGCGTATCCGTCATACAATGTACTGCAAAAAGCCAAAATTGCTTGTTATCCACCGATGAAAACAACTACATGTACAGAAAGACACGCAGCTATCGATCTTCAAGCATTGTTAGATCTCACGGTGAAACGAATCGTTTTAGCAAAAGAAAATGTTGTACAAAATATGTCACCCGGTGATTTGCTTAAAATGAATTTAATTTGTAAATGGGATTGCGATGGAACTTCAGGTCAGAGTGAATATAAGCAACAATGCAAAAACGAGTGATGATGGCAGATTCACAGACGCAAATATTTTTTTACGTCATTAGTTCCTTTACAACTGTTTTATCTTGATGAGAAAAACGAAAAATTTGTTGTTTGGCAAAATCCTGTGCCTTCTTCTCCGCGATATTGTCGACCAATTAAAATAGAATTCCTAAAAGAAACAGCAGATGCAACGAAAGCTGAAGTTAAATATGTGGAAGATCAAATAAAAAATCTAGTTCCATTTTCAGACATGGTTAACGGAAGATTAATAAAAGTAAATTGGAATCTTGCTTTAACCATGATCGACGGAAAAGTGTGCAATGCATTGGCGGACAATCCAGGTACTCAACGCTGCTACCTTTGCAAAGCCACGTCAAAAGATTTTAATAATTTTGACAAAATGTTAACGCTGTCAGTCAATGAAGAACATTTTAACTTTGGTCTCTCTTCGTTGCATTCGTGGATACGCTGCTTCGAGTGCTGTTTGCATTTATCTTATAAATTAGACATTAAAAAATGGCAAGCACGATCAGAGAAAGAAAAACAAAATGTAAAAGAACGAAAAACAGCCACTCAGGAGTCTTTTAGAAAAAACCTTGGTCTAATTGTTGACAAGCCAAAGCCAGGATTCAGGAGCACGAATGATGGTAACACTGCTCGTCGCTTTTTGAAAATGCCAAAATTTCATCCGAAATAACTGGAGTACACCTTCGTTTGATTACCAGATTTCATTCCATTTTACAAGTTGTTTCATCGCGACGTGAAATTAATATTCAAAAATTTAGAGATTACGCTTGGGAAACTGCGAAACTATTTGTTGCATTGTACCCATGGTTCTTAATGCCACCATCAGTTCATAAACTGCTCATTCATGGCCCAGAAATCATTGCTTCAGCTTTGCTTCCAATCGGTCAGATGTCTGAAAAAGCCCAGGAAAGTTGCAATAAATATATTAAAAAATTTCGTCAGGACTTCTCGCGCAAAAGCAGCCGTTCTTTGACAATGAGAGATGTATTTTGCCGCCTTTTAATTAGTTCTGATCCTTACATTTCAAGCGCAAGAAAACTTCCAAAAACTAAAAGAAAACAAATGTCTGATGCTAAAGATTTAGTTGTACCCGATGTGTGACACTGAAGATGAAACTGATGTGTCTACTTCAGATTCCGACATCGATTTATGTGATAGCGATAGCGAATAGATAGAGCCTATGTGTTAAAAATAAAAATGTAAATTATAAACTGAATTATTATTTTGTATTTATTTGTACCTATTCCTTGTGTACGATACTATTTTTATGCTTCTGAAATTTTTTTAATACGATGAAATTGTATTAAAACTAAAACTATCAATTTTTTTTATGACTGTCCGCCATATTGGATCCGCCATTTTGTTTTTTGAAAAAATAATGTCAAATTCGTAATCAGCGACCTCGAAAACCCCCGGGTACAGAATTTCATCCGCGACTATGCATTTTTTCATGTGGTCGTCCGCCATATTGGATCCGCCATCTTGTTTTTTGAAAAAATAATGTCAAATTCGTAATCAGCGACCTCGAAAACCCCGGGTACAGAATTTCATCCGCGAATATGCATTTTTTCATGTGGTCGTCCGCCATATTGGATCCGCCATCTTGTTTTTTGAAAAAAATAATGTCAAATTCGTAATCAGCGACCTCGAAAACCCGCAAGTAAGAAATTTCAAAGCGATTATTGCACGTTTTGAGGTTTTTGCCAGCTTTTTGGGATTCTGTCCCACTGTGCATCGTTGCTAACTGAACGACTTTTTGTGCCGCATACGTCAAAAATGTTTTACATAGAACCTTAACTAAACGCTTTGTGTTACATTATGTCGCATAATGTAACATTATGCCACTAACTGAACGGACTCATTGGGGCTTATCGCTAGAGTCTATTCCCTATAGACTTACATTCGAATAGACTTCAAGTCTATAGTTGGTATCATTACTACAATAGAAATTTTTCTACAATTTAGAACTGTCTATGACAAATATTTACTCGACTTAAAGCTTGCGTAAATTTTGTGTGCTTATTTTTGCTTTTAGTTTATTATAATATATAATATTTTTAAAGATATTCAATAGAAAATTTTTGCTTTAAATGGCAACCCTATTTTTAAAAGTCTACTGATTTACGCGATATCATTTTTTTCTGCAGTAGACTAGAAAAAGTCGAGTCTATTCTATTCGGATCGACTCGCGATAAGCCCCATTACCTTGATTCTGTATACCGTGAAAATAATCGAACTGTCAAAAAAAACTAAAAAAATTGTAAAAAGAATCGGATTGTTTTATGTATGCCAATCGCTTTAATGTTTTAGATTTTCGTATTAATAAAAAACAGTTTCACTTCAATATTCATAAAAACGCTTTTGAATCCATTGCGCAAATAATTGTGACATTTAATAAATGAAGTGAAAATGAAGTACCGTGTATCACCTCGAATTCGAATGTTCATTCAAGGCCAATGAAACTGGAAGAATGAGCATTCGATGAAGCCCGTGTATCAAGGGTATAAGGCAATCTATTCTTTTTTTAGCCTGGATTAGATGATGTCGTTAAAAATACAGAAATATTAATCTATTCTTTTCAACGGACATTGAAACTGTCATTAATGAAGCGGAATTAATATTTTGTTCCGTAAATACACCAACTAAAATGTTCGGTAATGGTAAAGGGCAAGCTGCAGATTTAAAATATGTTGAAAATGAAGCAAGAGTGATCGCAGAATTAGCACAAAGTAACAAAATTGTTGAGAAAAGCACAGTGTCAGTTCGTGCAGCTGAAAATATTATGCATATTAATAATTTTGTAATTTTATTGTTTATTTATTATGGAAAACTTATGGACTATGGAAAACCTATTTAAAAAGAAAGAACACTCCGAGTCGCAATTTATTTATAAATTGCTATAGCCGATTTCGTTCACTCTCTTCTGCTCTGTGTCGAGAATATCTTAGCTGCATAAGCGATAAAGTGTTTACTGATCCTAGAAATTTCTTTAAATTCGTCAACTCTTAGAAAAAGCTTGATAACTACCCTAATGCCATGCAGCACACGAACTTGTCCAGTAGTGAGTCGCCTGCGATTTGCAACATGTTTGCCTCATTTTTTCGTCAATCTTTCTCACCTTCTGACTTTCAGCCTAATGACAATAATTTTCGTCACATATTTACTAACCGTGAGGCTAATATTTTACCCCTCTCAATTACCAGTGCTGATATGCGAAACATATTAACGAACTGCCATTTGACTTCACCTCTGGCCCCGATGGTATACCTCCTGCTGTCCTTAAGTCCTGTACAGAGGTTCTCCAGTCTCCCCTGAAAACCGTCTTTCAAAAATCCCTTGATAAAGGGTACTTCCCTACTCTTTGGAAGAATTCGTTTATAATCCCTATTCACAAGAGTCATAGGAAATATCGAATTATAGACCAGTACAAAGGGCTTTCCCTGAGCTCTTGTCTTCCACATAAAAAATAGCGCGTGTACCCAGTGCACGTGAAAGATGTGAAACATCTTTGGCGATCTTTATCTTTCCTTAAATTGAATAATCAGTAAGAATAAAGGCCATTTTACATCCCAAACGCAAAGTGGAAATGCAGCTCTTGAGCTCTGTTATCGCACAGAAATTTTACGTTTGGGATATAGCCGTTAGTTTTATACTCACCGATTTGTGTTGAAAATGTACCATTGTATTTGTGTTGAAAATGTACCAGTTGATGACCTTCGGCCTTGATGAAAGGTCAGAATACTACTTGCAATAGGTCATAGTCCTTGGACACAAGCTGCACGTGACAAAGCGACATCTAATGATGATTTCGAAAGCTTCTTATCGTATTTGTAGATGATTTTGGAATACGTGAGACTTGTGTACTGTGGTCGTACAAGCAAACTAACTAATGGTAAATTTTTCTAATTTCATATTCAACATGAATAGTAAGTAACAAAGGAGTTATAAAAACTAGCAAAAGGACTACCTTACAAATGAGTAGTCCAAAAATTAAAGGATTCCTGTGGCAACGAGCCAGCCAGTCGTGAACTGACCCTTATTCGCACCCCATTTGTTTTTTTAAGTGCGGAAACAAAATTTCAAAACAAAACCTTTCGTTAGTCCTTCAGCTCCGAGTCAAAAGAATTGTCGTAGCCCTGGGGCTGGCGGGCACCTTCCAATGGTCTGCTAGGTACCCCTATGGTCATCAGACTCGGTCTTATTCCCCCGGTTCCAATGTACATTGTGGGAATTTTCCGGTACCACTCATCTTGTGGCCTCCATATTTGTCGAGGGTTGTGGATCAGAAAGATCTGGAGCTATTGCTAAATTTGCGTCCGCTTCTACATGGGATCTCTATATTATCGGAGTCACCGTGCAGAGTCTTGCCTGTTAGGAAATCTATCATTATGTGCACGAGGTATTTGGGTCTACCCAGTCTGATCAATGCCGCGATCATAATTGCTCTAATGACAAGATAATATAAATAACTTCATTCAAACGAACAAAAATTAGTTAGCATTATTGTGTTACCAAATAAAGATATTTGATTTTCAAATTTTTAATTTATTTATACAAATATATTCAGTCCATCGCGAACCGTGCCTGAAGCGGGCGCTCTTTTTTTTAAATATTTGAAAGATTACATCACAAGAGGTAATTGGAAAAAGCATTTCAATACAATTTTGCGTTTGTACTTGTTTGGAATCGTTTTCGAAATATCTACATTTTACCCTTGTTCAAAAGTTAAAAATTTATAAATATTTCAAAATTTTGAATCTAAGACAGACTTAAGTACATTGCATACAAATTTCATAGGATTTAAGAATATATTTTCAATTATTTAAGAAAATACTGTTCTTCATCCATATAGTTAATAGAATCGTTATTGTTGATGCCCTATTCTACTAAAAAAAATTAGTAATTTTGCTATTTTGACAACAAGTTTTTTTCTTCGTTCTTTACCTATATTCTTATTTTATTAATACTGGAACCTTTCGTTAACGCCCCACGCTTTTTTACATTTAAGTATAAGCATAGACAAATAAAAGGAAAGATATCTGCAAACAATTTCTCGGAGGTTCGCTTTCTCGGACCATTCTAGATTCGAAAAATGCTTGCGAAGGGTACGAGAAAGAGATTCAAAAAGGAAAATGAAAGCTTTCCTGGTTGATATTCCATTTCATACAAGAAAAGTGTGCACGTTCCTGTTGAGAGAGCTTTCCTATTTCCTCCATTTAAGCTTCCTCCAAGCGAAAGCTGCCCCCGCTAAATCTTTATTTTCGGTGGCACTGTCAAGATATTTGAATAAATCTAATCTGAAGAGAGTAAATGGAAAGGAAAGCGTTTGCAATGCATGGGAGCATGGTTCTTGTAGAGCTATTCGCGTTGGCGCTTCTTTTTTTACAGGTTTTCTCATTTATGAAATATCGGCATGTACGAATGTATTCTAGCTAAATTTTATTAAAGGGATTTTTTGGTGGAAATAAATGTAAATAAAAAGGAAGCTATTAAATGTATTGTTTGATTTTTTGTTTAAATGACAAAAATCAATTACATATTTTTAGAAGTTTGAAGATTTTGTTTTTTCAGGTCTGACTTTTCGGTTTCTACTACTTTGCAAAAGTTAGTAAAATCGTGAGTTTTGTGCGAATTTTGATTTTGTTTTGATTTATAACAATGATTTCCGCGATGTGTTTATTTTGCAGATTTGGGAAAATATTATTTTGATCAAAGATTCACAAGCAAATTATCTCGTTTTTCAGGGATTTCAAGATGTAAAATATCATATCATGAACAAATTTAAAAATATGAAAAGTGGAAATTATTGCTTTATGGGTATTTGTGGCCATTCTCACTTAATAGTGCAGCCAATACAAGAATTCTATCTTAGGCACTAGAAAAAAAATCCAAATAACTTGAACTTTTTTATCTTTATTATAATGTTCTACTGACATCCTGGAAAGTATCCTAGTTTCAGCGGTCACGTTTTCTTTTATTGGGGTAAATTTTAACTTGACGTAATTAATATCGAGAACCTTTTACTCGTAAAACGTGCGGGAAAGTTTCGGTGGCCCTCTCATACTAGTATTTTGTTGAAAATAAATACACACCACCGCAGGGGTAGAGTATTAAGCGCGTTTTTTAAAGAGGTTTCCCCAGTAAGCCTAATCCACAAAAACATTTTCTGCGTTACATTCCTTACAGGCATTAATTTAGCCTTCGTTGAGTAAATCCGACATAAAATTGTATTTTTTAATAGCAATTCTCCAATTTGCTATTCACACTACTACTCCTAAGAATTTGAAGTAACAACTTTCTGCCGAAATCCAATTGTCCTGTTCATTTTGTCTAAAATCGGCGAAATCGGTAAATTTCTACCGCTCAAAATATTAAAATTTATTAAGTAAATATAAAAAACTTATAGAAAAGTTGAAGAGCAGCAGCAAAGAAAATGGAACTAAGAAGGTGGATCTAGAAGGAAGAATATGTCGAAATAACTATCTCAGTAGAATAGTCAAAAGACCGCTAACTTCTTTAATTGCCTCCGCTCCATATAACTCAAAAAAGTGCAATTTTACAGGAGAGACTTTTTAAGATGAAAAACGCTGAATAATAGAAACTTTATTTATTTTTATTAGTTAGTTATTAGTTATTATGATATGCAATTATTAATTAATTATGGTGCTTTTCGATAAATTTATAAAATTACACCAAAAAACTGCAGTCATCCCCTAGATTTCACTACCCTTTTTTGAGTTGTGCCGTTATTTCAGAAAATTTCATTCAAACATCAAGGCGCTATCTGACAAAAACTTGCAGAATTAAAAATACGTCACTTTACAGGATGAAAGTAGACAGATAATGCATATATGTATTCTATACAATAAAACGAAATTTGAAATATTTTGAGTTGGGCCAGTATCGATATGTAACTAAAAATTCAAAAACGTTTTGCACTATGATACTTTCTAACAAGAAAAATAAAAAAAGATGGAGTAATGAAGAAAGATCGTTAGCTTTGAATTTCCATTACAAATCTCCAACAACTTACCTACAGGTATTTTAAAGATAATTTAAACATAAATTTACCATCTCTGACCTCTGCATCGTTGGCAACTAATTAAAAATATTCAACGTGGTTTTAATAACATGGTTACAGAAAACCTTAAGAAGGTTGTTTCATATTGGGATGAAGAAATGAGGCACGCTGTGTTAATATTCGATGAAATTAATATTAGAAGAGAGTTAACATATGATCAGGTAACAGATGAAATAGTTGGTTTTGTAGATATAGGTGATTTTAGAAATAAAGAACCAGCAAAGTATGTTTCTGTTTTTATGGTCTGAGGTTTATTTTCTAATTGGAAATTTATTATTAGTTTTTTGCCACCGATAAACCAATTAACAGTAAAGTATTAGCCGAAAAAGTGAAGTTGAATTTCGACTACTGTTGTGAACTTGGGCTTAAAATCCGAAATATAACCTCAGTTCAGGCTTCTAACAATCCCAGTTGAATTAGTTCTCTCGGAGTAATGAAAAACGACCCTCTTTTTTATTATAATAATCGAATTTTTTTTGCAATGATGTTCCGCATTTGTTCAAATCAATACTTTATTAGTAAAAGCTAATCACTGTGAAGATGGAACAGTAAGTTGGAACTGTGTTAAAGAACTAAAATGGTGCCGAGGTTAACTTCAAAACATGTATGGCCAAATACTTGGGAAAAATTAAGGTTTGTTATGCTCATCAAATTTTAAGTAACACAGTTTGTGCTGCCCTTAAAACTGCTTTGGAATTAAATTCGCTTAGCCCTAATGTTTCATCAGTTACACTTTCTATTTACGTTCTCAATAAATTGTTCTACTGTCTCAATAGTAAAGAACCTTTTAGCAGAAATTGGTATAAGTGTAGATTAACTCAAACAAATACTCTTACTGAAATGCTAGATTACATCCAATCAATTTCATTTGAGAACAAAAACAAAACATTTAAGATTGTGGGATTGATTTTGACTCTAAAATCCATTATTCTTTTAACTTATGAAATATTAAACGAGTTTCCCAATAAACATTTCGTTCTGACATCGAAATTTAACCAAGACCCAATTGAAAAGCTACTTTCCTTAGTACGATCAAGAGGGGGCTTCAGTAGCAACCCATCTTTATATTTAATTTCTATAGTATCATTTGCAAAAATTATATCGAACAAAATTTTGTCTATATCTTCCCATAGGAAGAATTGTGACGAAGATAGTCAGCAATTTATAGCTATTGACTAATTTAGTGATGGCAAAACCATAAATAATAATGACGATCATCGTATTTTTACTGTAGAGGATCGGACGATTGGTGATGTCACTAATGAGGGTCACGAAGTTAGCAATATAATCGAGTCAATTGTTTTGTTTGTGGCATTCACTTCAATTTAAAGATAAGAGCTCATTTGAAAACTATTCCAAGCAAAAAATTATTCAATTCTAAAAGGGAAAATTGTTATAACAAATTCTTAGGAGTAGAAGAAGCGTGAATAGCAAATTGTAGAATTGCTTTTAAAAAATACGATTGTATGTCGGATTTACTCAACGAAGGCTAAATAAATGCCTGTAAGGGATGTAACGCAGAAAATTGTTTTGTGGATTAGGTTTACTGGGGAAACCACTTTAAAAAAACTCGCTTAATGCTCTACCCCTGCGGTGGTGTGGAAAGGAGTATTTATTTTCAACAAAATAAAAGTATTAGAGAGACACCGAAACTTTCACGCACGTTTTACGATTAAAATGGTTGTCGATATTAATTGCGTCAAGTTAAAATTTACCCCAATAAAAGAAAACGTGACCGCTGAAACTAGGATACTTTCCAGGATGTCAGTAGAACATCTAAATAAAGATAAGAAAAATTCAAGTTATTTGGATTTTTTTCCTAGTGCCTAAGATAGAATTCTTGTATTGGCTGCACTATTAAGTGAGAATGGCCACAAATACCCATAAAGCAATAATTTCCACTTTTCATATTTTTAAATTTGTTCATGATATGATATTTTACATCTTGAAATTCTTGTAAAACGCAATAATTTGCTTGTGAATCTTTGATCAAAATAAAACTTTCGCAAATCCGCAAAATAAACACATCGCGGATATCACTGTTATCAATCAAAACAAAACCAAAATTCGCACAAAACTTACGGTTTTACTAACTTTTGCAAAGTACTAGAAACCGAAAAGTCAGACCTGAAAAAACAAAATCTTCAAATTTCCAAAAATATGTAATTGATTTTTGTCATTTAAACAAAAAATCAAACAATACATTTAATAGCTTCCTTTTTATTTACATTTATTTCCACCAAAAAATCCCTTTAATAAAATTTAGCTAGAATACATTCGTACATGCCGATATTTCATAAATGAGAAAACCTGTAAAAAAAGAAGCGCAAACGCGAATAGCTCTACAAGAACCATGCTCCCATGCATCGCAAACGCTTTCCTTTCCATTTACTCTCTTCAGATTAGATTTACTCAAATATCTTGACAGTGCCACCGAAAATAAAGATTTAGCGGGGGCAGCTTTCGCTTGGAGGAAGCTTAAATGGAGGAAATAGGAAAGCTCTCTCAACAGGAACGTGCACACTTTTCTTGTATGAAATGGAATATCTTTCCTTTTATTTGTCTATGGTATAAGTTATATTTCTAAATTTTACCAATAACTAATTTCATTCTGGGTGTGATTTCGAAAGGTAGGTTGTTCCCATATACTGGCTAGAGCAATGAGTCGGATTGCATTGTCACGCGAACTATGTATATGTGGGTCAAAATTATGTTGCAAGATTTGTTTACATACAACATACAAGATACAACATACAGGTGAAGCTAATATAAAGTGTGTAAAAAGTAATTTAAGTCCATTAACCGTTTTTATAGAAAATCAAGTAAATTAAGCTAAATAATCATTTTCATTAATCGATTGTAACTTCCTGCCATTATTCCCTTCTATAGTACAGACAGAATTCTCAGAAATCCGAATGCTCCTTCTAAATTTTTGTAAATTCGAGTTAAGAAATTTTCTGTCTCTAATATTTTGTGCAATTTACATTTAATAAAAAAAGTAATTTAACATTAACATTTAATAAAAAATGTATTTACTCTTACGCAAAAATAGCGGACTTCTTGTTTTATTATACCTTTTTGAAATAATTTGAAATAAAAGCTTTGAAATATAAATAATAAAATTCAAATGCCGAGATCAAGAATTGAACCCGCGACTTTTTGGAATATCAACCTCGAAGGCAACCACTCAACCATTTGTTCCATTCTGCCTATGTCTGGCTCGTCATGTCCTACTCGCGGCATATAAAGACTTTTCTTTGGCGCTATTTTTTTTTAACATCTCCGTCTTATTCTGTCTTCCTCAATACAGATCTTCCGTTTCCCGGAATGAAAATTATTTTGGACGAAGCGTTCCCATAAAGGCCGGGCCACACATATCCGCACCGCGTCCGCACCGCATGACGGCCGTGTGTTGGGCAACACACGGAGAGAAATTAAACAAGTAAAATTTGACGCGGTGCGGACACGGAGACGCGGAAAAGTGGGGACTGACTGGTAAGATTTCACTTGTTTACTTTTTCTCCGTGTGTTGTCCAACACACGGCCGTCATGCGGTGCGGACGCGGTGCGGATATGTGTGGCCCGGCCTTAAAGCGTTCCCAAAAAATGTTCCTGACCTTGAAGAATTACTCTCAACGCGCGCAAAGATGTTTCACATCAAAAAAAAAGTTGCGAAGTTGTCTGTCATTCCGAAACTCTTTGAATCGATTATCTATTCTGCAATCGCGCCTATCTGCAGGAGGTTGGTATCAACGAACCAACCAATCTTCTTGAGTTCACTTCTCATGCTGTCGAGGGCTTCGTTTCCGGTTGCCAGAATGATTGTGTTTACACTAATTTTAGTAAGGCATTTGATAAGCTCTCCCAGTCCATTATACTTCTTAAATTAAGGATGTTTGGCTTTCCACGAGCCCTTCTAGTAGCATGGTTCCGGTCTTACTTACCTGACAGGACCCACCAAGTTCTTTTTCGTGGATCCAAATCAGTAACGATTGAAGCGTCATCCGGTGTTCCTCAAGGAAGTCATCTTGGTCCCCTGCTCTTTATGCTATCAATTGATGACATTGTTCCCTTGCTAAGACACTGTAGAATCTTGATTTACGCTGATGTCATCAAATTGTACCGTCACATAAAAAGTATCGAGGATTGAAAACTTTTGCAAGCTGACCTTGATACGTTTTACTCTTGGTGTGCGAACAACAACCTGGTTCTCAATATTAGTAAATGTGAAACCATGACTTTTGGGAGAAATCGTAGTCCTATAATTTTTAACTACACCTTTTCTAACGAGAGTGTCCTTCGTATTAATTTTGTAAAATATCTCGGGATTAGATTTGATAGTAAGCTCGATTTTTCTGCTCACATTAACTATATTGCTTCCAAAGGTAGTTGAGTCCTGGGTTTTATAAAAAGGTGGTCTAAAGAATTCAATAACCCCTTGATTACTAAACACTTTTATATCTCTCTTGTCAGACCATTACTCGAGTATGGGTCCCAGGTTTGGTCTCCTTACTACTCTTCGCACGTTGGAAGAATTGAGTCAGTTCAAAGGAGGTTCTTTCGATTCGCACTGAATCATCTTCCTTGGGATAACCCATTAGTTTTTCCACCATATGAATCCAGGCTTAAGTTACTCAACTTAAGCTCTCTTTGCAGGCGTCGTGAGGGGGCCGATGTATTTGTTCAACAGCTCCTTAATGGAAGGGTCGACTCCGGTTTTTTGGATTGCCGTGCGTCATTTAGAGAAAGTGAATTCAATTTGAGAAGGCAACCTCTCTTACACACCAACCCCTCTAACACGAATTACGGCAGATTCGAGCCTGTTAAGCGCATGTTCATTAATGTGAATAGAAATATTGATGTTTTTAGCGTGAGCATTAGTAAGGAGGTGTGACCTTTTCGGGATTGCATATTCAATTTATATGTTTCCATGATTTAGTGTAGCCTGTCTCAGTGCTACTTGTGCTGATCTGGTAAATTTTTCTTGGCCCAGCTAAGAAGTGTACCTTCTGAATTAGAAGGGTTAACTCTATTGCATGATTGCATGAACAAAAACGAATTCAAAACGAGTGAATTAATCTCTTCCAAGGCGTACGTTATGATATACTTTCAAATCCGGAATTTTTAGCTGAGGGATCTGGCATTGAAGATTTATTAAATGCAGATCGGGCTCTGATTAGAGATGAAGAAACTACAGAATGGCATTTAGCAGTTGAGACCCGTTCCTGGACTTATCAACATTGGATTCCAAAACAAAATATATTAAAAACTAACACTTGGAGCTCGGAGCTTTCGAAATTGGTAAAGCATATTATAAATCCTTCTTCAACCATTATAACCTTTTAAATACCTGTAGAGATAGGGATGTAGAAAATAATTTTAATTACCTGTAGATATAGCAATATTAAATAGAGATATTTCAGTGAGTGCAGTTTATTCTGGACCGTCTGCAGCTGCAGCCATTAGTAATAATCTCGGTCGCCGTCTATGAGCTTAAGCTTCTCCTATAGAGAACACTCTTTTCGAATTTCAGAAAATCCTTAATTATTAAGCTATATATAACATAAGGTACTATTGTTACAATTTTGTTTGCGAATGCTTTCTTAGCCCAACGCATATTTAGTATAAATTCTTTATCAGCTGTATGCAAAGCAACTGGGGCTGATGTAGCTGAAGTAGCAAGAGCAGTAGGTCTTGATTCGCGAATTGGATCAAAATTTTTGCAGAGCATCTGTAGGATTTGGTGGCAGTTGCTTTCAAAAAGACATCTTGAATTTGGTCTATATTTGTAAAGAGTTGAACAGAAAAAGATAATATTTTACTCGTTAAAAATTATCAATCCATAAGGTGTTTTAATATTTACCAAAATGCTGATAATTGAAAGCCTATTTAACACCTATTTAACGAAAAGGTGGAAGAATCTAGTTGGGGAAACTTGCGTTCTTGGTAGTGAAGTTGCTCTAGGTATTTGCGTCAACATTATATGTAACGGATCGACGTGTAACTTTTAACTATTAATATATTCATTTTAGCGCTGTTCATATTGCAAAATCTAGTTTGTACCTACGTAATGTATTTAAAAAATTTTATTCGCGATAATGCATTTTTATTTCATGTTGCCCCCTCCCGGCTTTTGACTAAATCTGACACCGCCAATGTCCGGGAGCTTCACAAAACTATGGCGGTGTTGTGCATATGTGTTGCCGAAATGCTTTCTCGATTTCAAATAATTGCGCTTCCTTATCTTCTCTATTCTAAGAGGCAGATACTTTCTGGGTGAAATCAGGGATGGCATGGCGATCGTGATTGTAAAGGAGAATTTAATGTAGTTAAATTAAAAAGTGGTAAAGGAGTCTGGGTTAAAAATGCATTCAAGTTTTAAATTCCGAATAACCAAGAATTTCTAAATTCACCGGGTTTCAAGATGCAAAATAACAAGCCAGTCTACGGTAATCCCACAAATATTATTTTATTTCGGTCCAGTTACGCAATCCTGTTAGGAATAATAATGAAAATTTAAATTTCAATGAGATTGAAAATAATACTACATTCAAAAAAACAGATCGCCAAATAACAGGTAAACAGGGTGATTAGTACCTTGCTTTGGGCTTCGTGCCGGAACTTTGCCACATCGCTACACGGTAACTTTTTTCCTGCAACACAAGACTAGCCAACTCGGCTCACCTGCACGCACTGCAGCCTTTCTTTTCGCGGACAATACGATATATAAGTTCGTTTTTAAATAGAACAACTTTATTGTGGAATAATCTTCCGCAGTCAATATTTCCGAACTCATATTACATTTCAGAGTTCATAAGTAAGGTTCATCGACATCTACTCAAACACCCTCCAGACCCCTAAATTATCCTTACTCTTCTATCCTTCAAATCAAGTTTACTACTAGACATTGCACCTTGACTTGAATGCGACGACGGCACCCTTAATCCAGATTATGACGTCAGAATGACGTAGATTCCATTTTATTTCCATATCTTTTATATGGGTGTGCGTCATTCTGACGTCATAATGCGGATTAAGTTTCTAGTCTGTCTCCGGTATAAGACTGATTTCATCATATAAAAAAACCTTTTTGCCTTTTCTTTCAAAAAAATATAAAAATACTGTAGGATCACGAACCATAAAGTATGATGATAATTTTGGAAAATTTTGATTTATATTTTGGAACCCATCGCAATAACTTATCTTATCGTTTACAAGTGAGTAAGCACTTTTAATTTGACACATACTATAAACGGCTCATTCGCCCGATAAATATTTTTTATCAAAATGAATTTTCCGATGATTATTTAAAAGTGTTTTTTATCAATTTAGCAAACAGTTCATGCTTGTTCGGACCACGAAGTACTGTTACGGTGGACTATAATTTCTTATCAAAGCGCTCGAATATAAAATGGAATTATTCGAGAATGGTTTCAATTAAGCAATTTCTTATTACTACTATGGGCCTGTGCACATTGTGACTAAATTGGTGAGTAAACTAAATTTTGCAGTTTGGTTAATGTAGGCAATTGCTGTGTCAATTCTGGTGATGACTGAATAAAACATATGGAGCTGGAAATCATCAACTTTCTTCTCTCATTTTAGTCACCTGACAATTTAAGGAGTATCCACACACATCAGGGCCGGGCCCGGGACGTCACAGGGCCGTGTTCTGTCATGTGTGAACGAGCCCCTGCCCGGACACGGACATGTGTTAATGAGTAAAGGAGTGTCCACACATATTAGTGTTCCGTCAGAGGTTCAAAAAATATCGGTGCGTACATTTTATACGAACTCGTTCACACATGTCCGTGTCCGGGCCGGAGCAAAAATCGAACTTCCCGGGCACGTCCCTGATGTGTGTGGATACTCCTTTAGTCTCCTCGCCAAAAGACTAAACACTGTATTCTCGACACTAAATTTTAGGCATAGAATTCACATAGGCCCTAAGTACTTCAATTAAATTAAGCAAATCTTGCAGTTGTATCAATTAAATCTAAATTTAAACCTCCAGATTATAAACTTTTTTAAGAATCTAGCTTGCGAATCTGATACTTAAAAATTCGTTGTTGTTAAGTATCTGAAAATTAACGGATCTTTCACTTTTTATTGATCTTCAAATTGAGCAGCCAAACTTGATCACTTCTTAAGTGGGTCTTATTTAGGAACCAAAGTAGTGAAAGCAAAACGAAGCCGACTAACATTGCGAGCTTTAAACATTCGTACCAAAGTCGACATCCATCGCATACGCGATTCGGGTTTCACTTTAAACATTTCAAAAGATGTCAAGAAACCGATCGCCAGCATTGAGGCCTTTTGTCAAAAGGTGTGAGAATTCGAAGTCAAATATCTGACATTCCGCCCAAGTTCAAGGCGTGCTTTACACTTTTTATGCTACGAGTATTAGCGAAGCTTCGGCGTGGAAGAGCACACACTGAGTCATCAGAAATTCTGAGCAAATACAAGCTGTGAAATGGGGTTACTATCACATATGGGCGGCATGGAATTGACCTCTTGATGTTTCAGTTATTTATTTTTCTACTTTTTTCTTCCTATTTTTGAAAAATTATCATCTTGAAGACGAGATCTACTTCGAGCTTGCAAGGTCCAAATCTAAAATAACTCACGTCCGCTTTTCGTTATTCTTCAAACTCCTCTCAATGCTCACTCGACTAATTCAAACACTTTAAGCTAGCCAGCCACAATGCGTATCAAAGGTCCGAACACACACTCTGTCCCCGTATTATGTGCTAGGCCTGACTCGATGCGATCAATTTCAAATGGATCAAATTGAGATATGCTTCTATAGATACATATACTTCGATTTTTCGAAGTTGATCATTGATCATCTTTAACATAGAAGGGAAAAGTGCAGTTATTGGATATAATTTTTTGGAGGGATTTTCACCGGAATCTTCTCGCCTCCGCAGCCCGAAGCAAATTTTAATTGAAGAATGGGAGTTTTGCTTTGCTCGGGTGTTTTCTTCGCAGTGTGGAGATACGCGACTTTAGAAGTAACACAATATAATAAGTATTGTTAATTTGTAGTAGGTGATACAAAACTGGAAGCGGTTGAAAATGTGGCCACTTTGAGGTTGAGTGATTTTGCACTTAGACGTAGTGCGAAGGTATTAAAGGTATCGTCAATGCACGTGAGCCTACGCAGAATGCACAACCGTATCGGTTTCTAATTATTGCCTGCAATACTGGTTACCATTGAACAATTGACGCGCTGCCGCATAATAAATGGTACCATTTGAAGGTCTACAAACATGTTGGAAGTTGAAGCTGTCCATTATATCATATTAAAAAATGTGGTGCACCTGCGACATCTGAATTTTTACAATTCCAGACCAGTATTCAAATTAGTCGGATTAAGGCAAGCGTAGACTGGATTATATATTTTTTTCAAAGGCTTTTATTAAAGAGAATTGTTATGATTTGATTTGAATGAAATTAGAGTTTTGTAATATATTGACATTTAGCTTGCCGTATTGAATGGCAGATATGGACGTAGCTCTTCCGAGTTCATTTTTAAGTCATTAATCCAAAACTCGATTTATCGGGTTTTCATAAATCTGGCTTCATTCTTCATTGCGGCCAAAGCGTAATTTTGCAATATTGCAGCTTGATAAGAATGTCTGCATCAAATAATTTTATTGGATAAGGATGGAATTCAAAGCCAAACAGACAATAAATACTTCGACCTCAGAGATAACACCAAGTCTTGTGCAACCAAATATGTAGCTCGAAAATGTCCATCATGTGTAGACACATAAAAGCTGTAATACATATTAATAGCAATTTTATAAGTATCGAACCTAACATCCTCATCTCCTTACAGCAATATACATATATATTAATGTATGTATGTAGGTTTTGTTTTTTTATGGGGAAGTCTAAGCTCATGTGTCACCCTTTGTACCACAAGTCCGTCATGTCGTTCACGTTATGGTCAGTCAGCTTAGCTCGAAGGATAGAGAAAGGATAAAACAGGCTAAGAGGAGTCTGGCTGGTGCATGAGGAGATGGTGATGAACCTTGCGTTTGAGCTCTTGGATGTTGTATGAGTTCGGGAATACTGACTGCGGGAGGTTGTGGCACAGACGAGATGTTTTCGTAATGAACGAATTTCTAGAATGGTCTGTGCGTGAAAATAAGTGGAAAACAGTGGGGGTGAGCCATGAAGGCTAGTCTTGTGAGGAGGGAAAAACATTGCCGTGGAGGCAGAAGGTTATGTATTTCGGTGCAACAGTCATTGTGGTAGATGCGGTAAAATTTCACCAGAGCCGCTACATTAGTGAGTCAGTTGATGAGCTAAAGGCGCCATCAAAAATAAGTTGGAGAGCGCGATTTTGCCACTTGTCCAGCCACACTGATGCGGTGCTCAGGGTCCCGGCCCAAATATACGTGTTGGATTCAAGGCGGGGACGAATGTAGGATTTGTAGATTACAACCCTGGCCGACGGCTGGAGGAGGAAAGGGGAATGCCCACCGACCATGGGCACTTCGGCCCTGGGTGCACACATATAAAAGTATAAGGAAACGATAATATGCAATTTAAAGAATGAAATGTTTAAGGAATTAGTTTAAAAAAGTCCGGATTTTTAAGAAATACAGGGTGCAGCAAAAGTCCGGCAAAGGTCCGATATTTCCTGAAGGGTAGGTTTTCGTGAAAAAAGTTTACAAAAGTTTAATATTTCCCTTCGGAGAATCATAATCCGTAAGAAAAAATGTGTGTTACCATTATTCACCGCCACTCCTGCGAGGGGTGAGGAATTTGCAATTTGGAATATATGATTACTCCAACGCAAATCTTCGGTTCTGGTTCTGTCGTTAGTTCTAGACCGTCCATTGTAAAGGGAGGAATTGTGGAGCATGTTTTGTTAAAAAAGTTCCCAAGCATCTTGTAATAACAGTCATAAATAAGTTTACAAAACTCGTGGAAATAAAATTTTCCACAAAGCATTTACTCTGTTTCAATATAAGTAGGCTTTGTTAAAATTCTCATTGATTGGTCATTTATTCTAAGACCTGCTTCCAATGCACATATTTCTAAGCTGTCTATTTTACTTTGCATGCCTTCTCTTGAATGAGCTAGAAGTACGATATCGTCTGCGTATTCGAGATCTTCTAGCCGTTCTACCAATCCCCATCGTTTTCCTCTTGATACTCTGGTGGCTTTCTTCATTAATTCGTCAAGTACAGTAATAAAGAGTAATGATGAAAAGAGCCGACCTTGTTTCGTTCCACTTGTCGTTGTTATTGGGGCACTTAATTGTGCTTTGCGAAGGATTCTTAGCTCTGCTTCGTCGTATAGTATTATCCTACCAAAAACATTAAAAATGTAAATTTAAAGTTCGTGGAAACGGATATTGTTTATTAGAAAAGCTGAATCCACACTTATAGCAAAAAGAAGTGACATGTATCAGTGAAGCTGAATTGTAAATAATACGAAATAATTAATCACGTGCATTTACGAACGAATTCAGTGCGGCTCAGTCTATAATGTTTGCAATGAAATTTGTTACATTTAGAAGCACACCTAAGATATATGCTATTCAACAAACTTGACTGTCAACATTTTTGCTGACTTAGTAGTAAGGTGACCATACCTACAGAATTTCTAGGAACAGCCCTGAAGTGTTGGTCGTGTCCCGATTTTTCACAACTCGTTTTTTGGTCGCGAATTAATCCGAAAATTCGTAGTATGAGCATGTTAAAGTTTACTTACTTACTTATGCTCCTTAATCCCTCATAGTACATAGGGCGGAAACAGTTGCCCTAAAGCGGAATCTATTTTGCGCGACAGCTCTCAGCTCTGACCAGGATCTCCCAGGTGTTTGGGCCCTGCTAATAGGGCTCTTCTCCATGTTCTTCTGGGTCTTCCGACTTGACGGGTTCCTTGCGGATTCCCGTCGAGGGCATGTTTGGCTAGACTCTCGTTTTCGCGTCGCAAGGCGTAGCCACCCAATTCCATTTCCTTCGCCTGATTTGGTCGTCTATCTTTTCTTGGCCGGCACGGCGCCCTACCTCTTCATTTGAAATTCTATCTTGCCAGCGGATTTTTAGTATACGACGTAGGCATCTGTTGATGAAAACTTGTAGGCGCCCTGTGATGAATTGGGTGACTTTCCATGTTTCGAAACCGTACAAAAGAACTGCCTTAACGTTTGGTGTTAATTGAGATCTTCGTTGATCTCCATATGCGGAACAGGAATGCATATGCGCTTCATGCTTTATTTATACTGGAACTGACATCTTCTTCTGCCCGCCATTTTCGGTAATAATGCTACCGGGGTAACAGAATTTATCTACCAGTTCCACGTCGCGGTTATTCAGCGCTGTGCGTGCAATGGAGTTTGCATTTATCCGCATTTCTTTAGTTTTCGTCGGATTTAGCCTTAAGCCTGCTGAACAACTTTCTGTTGCCAAATTGTTTAACATGTTTTTGAGGTCCTGGTGTCTGTAGGCCAGCAAACAGATATCATACGCGTAGTCGAGATCCTTAAGGAGGTCTAGCAATCCCCGTTTTATGAGACCTGTTCTACTATCTAGAGCGCTGACAAGGATGGCGTTTATTACTATAAGATATAGTAATGGTGAAAGTAGGAATCCTTGTCGTGCTTCTGAGCTCACCTCAAAGCTGTCGGATAATTTTCCATTGTAAATAACTCTGCATTTGGTATTGTTGTATAGAGCTTTTATCAATTCTATTATTTTGTCGGGCTGTCCACGATGTCGTAAAGCTCGCCATATAAAGTCGAAAGCTTTCTCATACTATAGTCTATGGAAGCAAGGTAAAGGGGGATCGTAATTCACTGGACTGCTCCACTATGGTTCTCAATCCAGCTTGCTGTCTTCTAAGCGTTCGGTCTACTGTCTCTCGTATTCTTGATAATAATTTGTTTGGAAAGATTTTGTTCACAGTAGATAATAGACAGATGCCTCTCCAGTTGTCACATATTGTTAGGTCCCCCTTTTTGGTATTTTGACTATGATACCTTCGGTCCAATGTTGTTATTTTCTTCAGATTCCTGTTAAAAAGAGCCATTCAGGGCGGCAAACAAGTAATCTCTCCATCTTTGGAGCATTCTTAACGGCATGCTTTTTCGTAGTCCTTTCCCGAGAGCTGTGTTTAGTGATTTCGTACAGCAATTTACTGTTGCCTGTGTTTGCCGCGTTTCCCATACAAAGTTTAGAAACCGGCCCTAGATTGGGCCATTGCTAGGCCAAGAATGTCGATTAATGGCTGAGCAATGGCAATTTTTATTGGCCGATAAACGGCTTATAGCTGGAATGATAACCTCGGCCCATTAATTGCATTCCACTATCGGCCCATTCATGGCAAACAGCAATGGGCCAGACATTATTTAAACTGTCGGCCTACTAATGGTTACCTGTTGTATGCCAATTATGTTTTAAATCGTTGGCCCTTTAATGGCTGATTGTTGTAATGATAATTATTATTATAATCAATTACTTAATATTATACTTCATAATTCCTTTTGAAATTATTATAATTTTTATTAATTTTTTAAGGGTTATAATATATTAATAGTCTTAAAGTTAATTATTATATATTATAAAGACAAGGATCGTTCTTTTCGACCATGTTCTCGGTCTCCTTGCCCTGACAACCACCGCCCAACTTTTCCAGCGAAATTTTTGCACTCTTCACAATCACCTATTTTTTCTTTTACTACATCTGCAATATAACAAAAAAAAAATCATTTAATGAGTTAAAAAACACAATCATATAAAAATCGTTACTGAAGTGTAAGTGTAAATATCATTTTGTCATACCTTCCATACACTTAAATGTTTCTGTTGCGCTGAAATTAAGTTTTCCCACGCCTTTTATTTTTTTCCCAGTTCCAGAGTAATGTTTTTCAATATTTTTTGTCATCAATGCAGATGCCATTTTACTTATACATCCTTTAGCCGTTTTTTCTCCAAAAATTTTGATCCGGAAGAACGTTAGCTAAAAATAATTATATTTAATCAATGCAAATTCAATTTCAAAGTTGGAATAGTAATATAGTATAACAATGTGTATAATATTTACCAATGCCTCTTTTTTTGATGATGTGTTTTTTAAGTCAGCATCAAACTCTTGAAATTCCTCAAGATTTTTTAATGGAAGTTCCACATTTAATGTTTCGATCGCATTTGAAGCACTTGGTTGAGGATCTGTGGCTACTCTGTTGGCTATTAATGTATTTTTTATTTCATCTACATATTTTTTTAAATCATACTGCAAGCTTTTCTTCTCATTAAGTAAAGAACGCTGCAGTAACGCAGTTTGTTCACTCATTTTAGAACTTATAAACTCTTTTAAAGATTCTATAAAATTATAAGTTATTTAAATCATTTCGAATGCAACAAATATAATTACAAATCAAATAAATATCAATTTACCTAAGTCAATAACTCCCTCCGCTTCTTCAGCAATCGGTCTTATTGTATCAGATGACATCACTTCTGTAAAATTAATTTATTACTTATGAAATTAAGTTTTTTTTTAAATCATTAAACATATCTTAGACGTATACTTTTCATAAACAACTGAGAATACATTACCATTATTTTTTTGTTTGCTTTTTTTTTGATTTTTTCTTCTCAATGGAACTAGTTGAAGAATCGTCTTCGTGCATTGGTGATATTTTACCCATTTCCTTGAGAACACTTGCTTGTGACATTACTGGTGGCTTTACAATTGTTCTGTTGTACTCATCATCAGTGCTTCTAATATTAACAGTTGTAAAAGCACGATTTAAACGTCTGTTTCCTTGCGAGTAGTTTTCTATTTAAGCATAATTATTAACAGAGCTTCATAATATGATTCTAATCAAATCGTCAATTATTCTTTTAATAAAATGATAAATATATAATTACCTGCATAAGATAGAATTTCCACTGGATATTTTAGCCAACTGTCTTTTGCATCCCGCAACTCTCGTACATACTTCTTAAGTTTGTGATAATCATCAGCAGGTGGGTAATACGAATATAATTCTTCACCATCTTTTGTGATCCAGCTCGATGGTACCAAGTCAACTTGATCTGTACCATCAGTATTTGTTGGTAAGAATCCCACAACAGCATAACGCTTATTCGTTTGATTATCCTCCATCTCTATTTATATTAATCATATTAATAAATATAATAAATGTTTTTTTTTTCTTTTATTCTAAAAAATGAACAGACCTCCAATAAATTGTTAATATTTTAAGAAGAGAATTATTGATAACAAATGTAACAGATCAGATCAGAATATTGGGAAAAATATTACATAAATCATGTACAGATTTATAAACAAACATCATATAAATTAAAATCATTTTTTTGTATAAGAACTTAAAATAATCAAACTTGCCTGATCTGTTACATTTGTTATCAATAATTCTCTTCTTTAAATATTAACAATTATTGGAAGTCTGTTCATTTTTTAGAATAAAAGAAAAAAAAACCATCTATTATATTTATTAATATGATTAATTTAATTGATTTGACAACAATCTTTGGTATTTACATTATTTTCATTAAAACAAAAACTGTCGGTCCTTTATTATCTTCATTGTCAAATCAATTAAATGTTGAATATTACCGAGAAAAACTTGATAAAACTCGCGAACAATATTTTATAAGCCTAATGTATATAAATATATTTTTGAAATTATTATATATTTTTTTAGTAAAATTATCGCAATTATTAGGGAGCTGTTATTCTTACTATAATAATTATCAGTATTACAATTATTTTTTACAATGTACTTACTTTTTTTACTTTATTAAATTAATCAATAAACGAGGTTTTTATTTTAACACCTTTTAATAATTATAATCAAACTTATTATTGAATTTTTCAATATTACGACGAATGAATTTAGACACGCACGAACTGGTAAGTCACAATGTCGCATATGAACTGTAATGTTAGATGCACACACACATACATCTACTCGATACACTTGGCGTTACTGGACGAAATAATGTAAACACTAGAATATCGGCGCAAGTAGAAGGTCAAACCATAAAGGAAGACGACGAGAAAAGTCTCGTTTTCCATGCGCAGTAGAACCCCCGCATGCAATTCCCGCCCCTTAGTCCAGTCGCAGCAGATTTCGAAGGGGAAATTTGAAAACACATAAGCGCATTTCTTATCCATATGTGCGCAATTTTTATTTGTGTGCAACTTCCATTTCCCCAGCTGCGCGCTCCGTCGTCTTCTTTTATGGTTTTACCTCGTTTCATGAAGTAAAGATACAACACACACTTTATCATTGTAATTTAAACGAACACATTTATTTTTTATTTTTCTTATTGAGAATAACTCTTTTAAATCAGAAAATCTGTCTCCCATAATGATTCCAACATCAATTGATGATGTAGGATAATTGAATAAACTATCAGGATTTATTATTTTACGGCCAAAAATAGAAAAGTTATCCATTTCCAGTGGCGTTTTCTTTTCATTTTTTATCAACAAAATTTTATCAATTATAACAACTACATTATCCTCAAATATTACAACATTGTCGGGTCGCACTGAACTTAAATAAACATTGTTTATAATAACACTCGATACACTTAAGTACTGTATATTTTCGTAAACAAAAATATCTGAAATTTGACTTATAATGCACTTTTTAACAATAATCTGTTTTTTAATTTTGAGTTTATCTTCATTCTCAATCTCAGATAATCTATTAATAATTTGAGTGAGAGGTTTGTAGGGCGATTTAACTAGATTTTTTATTTTTCCAATATAACTTTCACCCCAAAACGCCGAGATATCACTCAGTGGTAGGTTCAAATTTATTACATCATCTGGTAAATGAATTAAACAATGATTATTCAAAGTTTGGGATTTTTCACCATACAACGATGGTAATAAAAAAAAAATTTTCTTAATAATTTCCTGGCATAATCATTGTAAGTAATCATGAAATCTTTACAATGTAAAATTCTGCATGCTACGAACAGAAGTAGAAAATGGTCATACAATTGCTTTGATAATATATCTTGGAATATTGCTGGCCCACAATAAAGTAAAACAAAACGATACTGTGTTGCTTTCCACCTTGCTAAATCATTACTGTCAAATGTTTTTCTTTGAAATTCAAATGGTACGTAACCTTTTAATGATAAAAATTTCAATCGAAGACGTTTTAATTGTGTTAATTTCAAACGTGCTTGACTTTTTCGTAATACCCAAGATTCCATTAGAGTCTTCATTACACCTTGAAACAGTAAATGCATGGAATCTAAAACAATATTATTAACAGGATCGAAGCCTGGTAACTTTACCAGAGGAGACGTCAACCCATCTTTGTGATGTTCAACTTGAGTTTTTTTTTGAAAAGATTGTTTAGTACGAAGCTCGCAATCCATTTCCGGATAAACTCTCTTTTTTTTCTTTTTTTCACCAACTGATATACCTACTGTAGTGCATCTTTCACAAGCATAGAATGTACCAGCTGCTTTACAGCATTTGATATAGGTTCTAGCTTGTGAATCAGCAACAATCGCTTTTATTTTAAAAGTATATTTTTTTCCATCAATAGAGATACCCGATTGAATTAAATTTGTACACTCGTTGACAAAATCACTGAGATATTCATTCACATTTGCTGGTTTTGAATCACCACAATATATAGCGGCTATAAATGGATGATTTAAATATTTTTTATTAATTATCTTAACACTAATCGGCCAAACTTGTACTTGCGAATTTTTATAAATTTGCATTCCATCAATATGAATTAGCACTTCAATTGTATCTTCAATAAATATTGTTGGAATGATAATTTTTTCTAGGCTATTTGCAATTCCTAGATATTTATATTCACAATTGGACCCCTTAAGACTTAAAATTGATTGATTCACACGGTGATGTTTGGTTTTTAACAAAGCCTGTGGTGTTTTTGGCAACTCGGGATGTCCTTCTTCCCTTAGCAGTAATAAAAGTTCAGCAATTACGTTTAATTGAAGACTTTGTAAATTTTTCAACGCCCACTGCCGAAGTTTTTCTTGAAAACTTTCATTTGAACCAGTTTCATTTGCAATGTCATCACTGTTATCATCATTATCACTATTTTTACCACTTGTATTATTATCATTATCAATATCACTATCACAACTAATATTAGAATCAATATGGATATTTTCACTATTTACAATATTTTCATTAGTATTGTCATTGACACTTAGATGACTTGAATTATTTACAGAAATATTCGTATCGCATTGAGTATCATTATTTACATTTTTTCTTAGTTCCCTAAATTTTTTAATCGCTGGTATGCTTGTGACATGATGACAGCAAAATTAATAGGTATAGAAATTATATGTATTTTAAAACTCGCACAATATTATGAAAGTTATACAAGAGAAAATACGCAAAACTATTAGGGAAACGAAATGCAGCTTTTCCGGTTGTCAGCAAGAGACTGAGTCGCAGTCTGGGTCCTTTTTACAACGATATTGTGCCATCGTAAATATAAACAAAATATGTTTCAGTTGGTGAAGACTGGACCTAATCTCTTATTTATAACACCCATCTGTGGTGTTGATACATAGGTTTTATTGATGTAGGAGTGGAATATTCTCTTACATAGGTAAATATAACCTATAACATAAGGTATATAAATTAAATTAATATTTGGGTATATGTCACAATATTCTCTGAGAACAAAGAGACATAGAATTTATTGTGCATGCGCAACGACTTATGTATTTGATTATAGGCTGATGAACGGCTGTTGATCATATGGTATTTTTATGTACGATTTAACGGCTGCTGGAAGTTAACCAGATATGGGCCATTATAAGTTGCCAATACTTGGCCGAGTGTTTGTAGCCTAACATCGGCCGATGTATGGCTCTGTCTCCATCAATGGCAACTTTGTATGGGTTCTGCCTTTTTCTGCGAGCTCGTTTATCTGCCGCCTTTTATCACGACGGAGCTTCTCCTTACCTGCCGGTGTAATTGGGAGTATTCCCGTTCAAGTTATTGACCTTTTTCCTGGGGGGTTATTCTGGAATGCGATTCGAAAGTTAGAAGCAAACGGAAGTCAGTTGCGATCCGATTTAGTTTTTGTATCGCTGAAAGCAATCGCATCGAATTGAAATCATTGCCTCATCAATATTCGAAAAATAATTATTTTCAGAGTCAACTGTAGCCAACTTCATTTATCAACTTAATTTGACATTTGAAAGTGAGAATTAAAAATCAAGTGAAACAAAATGATAAGTATTGAGAATTTTTTTAGTGACAGTAGCAGTGAAGATGAAGAAGAAATAAAAGTAGATAGGAGAATAATAAGGGACAAATCAAATCCCCTTGGACTTCCTTCAGAATTGTAAATTTTTGTTTTATGTATATTATTTATACCTAATCGAATATTATTTTTCAGGTTTATTAAACTGTTCAGGTTGTCAAAGGATGGTTTCGTGTATTTAATGGACACACTTGGCCCGGAACTAAAATCTGCTTCCAGATCTTCAGCAGTTCCTCCCATGATAAAAATTGGAGCTACTTTAAGGTTTTTCGCCGAGGGAAGTTACCAAAAAGGATGCGGGCAGGACTTTAACATCGGATTGGCGCAATCTAGCGTGTCGGCTGCTTTGTCAGAAGTTTTGTGTGCCATGTCTGACAGTATTTGCCCAACTTGGATATCGTTTCAGCTAACGGAACCTGAAAAGCAAAAATGCAAATTACGGTTTTTGCAAAAATCCGGCATTCCTGGTGTTATAGGGTGTGTTGATGGCACACACATCAGCATTGTAGCGCCAAAAGATAATGAACACCATTATCTCAACAGAAAGGGATATCATAGTTTAAATGCCATGATCGTGAGTGAGAAAAATTATATATTTAAAATTATGAGTATAGAGATTTATTTTAGGTTTGTGACGACGAAATGCGAATAAGATGCATTGACGCAAGGTATGGAGGAGCATCTCATGATCCATTTATATGGCGCCTTAGCCATCAACGGAGTTATTTGGAGCAACAAAGATCCCGCGATCCCAACAGTTGGGTTCTAGGTTACAACCTAATTCATATTTTTAATTTAAATATTCAGTATGTATTTCTAGGTGATTCTGGCTATCCATTGGAGCCATGGATTATTACACCTTATAGAGCAGCTACGGCTGGAAGCAGAGAGGCAGCTTTTAACCAAATACACTCAAAAGCACGCAATATTGTCGAGCGGAGTACTGGGTTATTAAAAGGTAGATTCAGATGTTTGTTAAAAGCACGTCAATTGCATTATACTCCAGAAAAGGCAGTCCAAATTATAAATGCTTGCTGTGCTTTACACAACATTTGTATTCACTACAATGTGGATTTGCCTGAATTTGTCGAGGACGCTGAAACAGAATTTAATGAAGATTTCAACAATATTGAAAATCAAACAGCAGCAGATGTTAGAAATAGAATATTAAACAGTATTATTTAAAATTATAAAATCAATTAATAAATTTTATTTAGTTAGGAACATAATATAATTTCTTTATATATACTAAAATAACAAGCTTAAAAAATAAAAGTAAAGTCAATAAAAAGTCAAATAAAGTCAATTTTTTACTTAATCGGAATCAGAAGATTCAGGCTTCTTTGGTGCCGATTTTTTTTTATATTCCATTTCGTTTGTATGCATTTGTAGAGCAAGCTTCCGTACCTCTAAAAGAGACGTGTGCGATTTAAGGTCATCAACATGTTTTTTCTTATAAAACTCAAACTTCTCTTTATCAAGTTGAAAAGCTTTCTCGCTTAAATAATATTGTCTTCTTCTATATTTCAATGATTCTTTACTATTGTCATCTAGATGCTTTAAAGTCTTTATAATATCAGAAAAAAATTCCTCTTGGACATTACTTTGTTTTTCTAATAATGCCGTTCTTTGTGGGTTTCTACTTTTAGTACCGAAACCCCTAGAGCGTGTAGAGTTATCATTGGAATAATTAGCATTTGAACGGACATCGGTAGATTTAGCATTAGTATCCGAACCGAGCATATCAATGTTCTCAATATTTTCGACGTCACATATATTTTGTTGGCTTATTTCACAACTATTTAACACAGAAGTTGTAGAAGTATTCATTGTAGATGTTTCAGGTAAATCTTGCTGCGTTTGCCCACCAAATGCCTTTCCTTTGACACCTTCAACAGCAGAACGTAAGTCAACAAGCTCAATAACAGCATCTTCCAAGGGAGTAAAGTGAGATAATTTGCAGGGGCCTCCACCCGTTGCGGCTATTTCCTTTTTGTTATTTTGGAGTTTACCTTTAATGTGAAATTTATAGTCACACCAAACCTGTAATTATAAAAGTCAAGGGATTGTAATTAGCTATTAGTTCATTGGTGGTCCCAAGGCATTAAGCTCCTCTGCAACTTTTTCACATAAATTACGGGCATTTGTTTTGGCGTCTTTTGTTTGCAAAAAACCCCTTGCAAGATTTGCGTTTGACTTCATAAAAGAAATCAACACCTCAGTTTAGGCGTTGTCGTTTTTCTGTAAAATATAATAATAATATAAATCTGTGGTTTTTTTAACTAACTGCTTATCTGCAAAATTGTAATTTTACAGGAGATTGAAATTTGTAATTTTTTCCGATAAAAATTAAACCAAAATAGATTTTCAATTTTTTTTAACAATACCAAGATTATACCGACTTTTTTTATTATTATTAATAATTTTGTGCATTTTATATAACCGGAAATAACTTTAATTAAGATTTTGTTAAGATAGATATTTGTTAGGTAGAAATATTTTTGTAAATAACAATATATGTACAGATATGTAGTTAGTCTAAAAAATATTTTTCTTTTATCACTTACTATATCTGAAGTTATATTTCTTTTAAAAAAAAAATAAGTCGTTAAAAATAGGCAAAGTTGCCTGTAAAAATTGAAGTGATTATTCAAAAGTAAGTTAAAGGAAACGATATATCAGAATCTTATTTTGTTTTATTTATTTTAGTTACAAATTATTACATTTTTTAATATATCAAATATTATTTATATAGTATTTAAGAGTAATCAAATTACAGGTAAATTATTCTTCAAATTCAATAATCTTCCGAGGTGTCATTCACATCATAAATCACATCAGCCAGATCATTTTCGGTTTTCAAATTTTTGTAAAAGTCGTGAAAAATAGGAGGAATAAATTGTAACAAATCCATTAAATCTTTTTTCTTTTGTAATGAAATTGCATTACTTACGCTATGCAATATTGCCGGAACAAAGTTTTTTATATCATTGCTTGTAATAGAAGCTTTTTTGAGACATTTAACATTAGCACTTTCACCTTCATAGTTTGTTTTGTAAGAATAGGTTGTACTATTTTTATTATATTGCAAAATTCGAATTTTTCTCCATCCCACTTTTTCACCATTCACATCTTTCTGGGATTTTTTAAATAAATTTTTGAATGTTGCTGAGAAGTTAAAAAAATCAGTTCTCTTCATGGAGAGAACTTCAAATTTTGTAGATTTTCGACCACATGTTCTTATCAGTTGTTCCCAATCATGTGGATGATAAATTTCTAATTTGCTATTCTTTTTTTTTCTTTCAATAAGGCTGTGATCATTGTCACACTCTAAGTGAGTGTGACCTGGTTCCAAAAATTTCTGCTCTATAAAATCAATGTTCAAAGAATCCCTGTTAATTAAAAGTATGAACATTGCAGTAATAATAGTGTTTCTATTTTGTCCGGCGCAAGTATCGGAATATACAACCACATGATTTTTTATATTAGGGGCTGTGTGGAAAAATCTCCATATACAGGAGGCAATTTCATTTGCTCCTCTTCCGCTGACTGTCTCATCCCATGTAAAACAGTATGTTTTCTTATTACTGCAATCTCTAATTGTGAAATTGAATGTCCATAAGGATCTCTTGTAAAATGCAACCGAAGATGTAAGGTAAGGATTAGGGAGGCATTGTTGTAAGTCCATGCACAAGACTGTTTTTTCCGGGTTATCTTTATCAGATCTTTTTACTTCATAAGCTAAGTTAGCACATCTGTGATGTTCGTCCCTTTCTTCTATCAACTGATTTTTGGATTCTTCAGTTGTCGCAACTTTAATTGCCATCGCCAGCTTATCGCATTTGGAACAAGTGTCAATTTGAGGTTTTTTGAAAGTCAAATTTAATGATTTAAAAATTTCTCTATATTTGCCGTAACATAAAGGATAATCGGTACTGCTCTTGTAAAGGACGTACATTTTGCTCAAATTTAAATTTTCCGCTAAGTATTTTTTACTGGAGTGTGATCTGCCATAGTGAGACACATAAGCTGGGAATGACTCAATGTGTTTCTTTGCAGCTTCTAGTCTTTCTGGTTTCATTTTATGCGTCTGTGCGTTTTCTTTACCTCTTTGGTCCTCTAATGTTTTTTTATTAATAAGCTTGTCCTGCACGGTTTTAAGGAAACCAGATGTTTCTCCAAAAATACTCATTAAACAGCTTTTACAAACTTGAATAGGGCGTTGATCGACAAGAACTTTATATTTAAAGGCAAAATTTCTGTTCCTTTTTGGAGAACTTAAATTAGTTGCACGTTGCTTAAGCTGAGCAGAAATTAACCGATGCATATAGGACATTCGGAATAAATAAGTTCCTCCACTCCAATAGTCTTTAAATAAATTTAATCTTTCTTCGGTAGTTATCTTTTCTTTGCATTTTAGCCTACAGAGTGGCAAATCCTTACTTGTTCGTTTTGAAATTGTTTTTCCAGTTTTCACAGATACATATTCTTGGCCGGAATTTCGTTGACATTTAGATTTTTTTACCTGTACACTACCAGCTGCCATGGATGAGTTCATATTGTCATTTGTAGAGAAATTAAAATTGGAAACTTGATCCTGCGGGTGACTTTTTAATTCGGTTCCGCTTGTTGATAAATCCGCAAATATATCGGAACCTAAAGCAACAGAAAGATTTACAATGATTGTCACGCTGTTATAAAAATTATATTTTTACTTGGAATTTGGCTTTCGTTTTCTTTTAAACTTTCGCCGTTTCTTTCATTATTTCCTTCAAACTCTGGCATTTTTTCCGTATTTTCTTCAGTGATTTTATTTAACAGTAAGCCTAAATAAACCATGTATTAGATAACAATTGTAGTTCAAGTACCTACTTACATTTGGCATTTCCTAATTCTAAAATAATGTTATTATCTTCTTCTGATCCTCGGTCCTGCTGCATAATTTTTCTTTTCTTTATGGAAATATCTACAGATCATATGATAATGATATTCTTAGTTATGGTCTTGGAAATAATTGATTCTAATAATTTATTAATTCTTACCATCTTCGGATACCGTATCAGAAATTAAAACTGGAGTCACAAAATTTGGCTCGATAATTTCACAAAATTGCGATTCCTCTTCAGGAAATATTTCTTTAAACCATGTACTTGAACCCAAAGACATTGCGCGTCGAAACTAATTTATAATAATACTTTTATTAAAAACAGAATTTTAGACACAAGTGTGCTTGCAATGAACGCTTAAATCACAATGAAAGTGAAACACAAACGGATTTTATTTCTAACTAACTGAATAACTGCAGTTATTTTCTTGGAAAACGATTTATGTGAATATTTGGGATGTGTTTCATTTCATGCTAACTAACTACATGAAGATATTATATTGTTGTGTAAAAATTTTTTCCACAATAAATTGGCTTTTGTTTTTTAAAAACATGTTATCTTTAGTTATATCGTTTTTTCTCAAAAATGGCGTGAAATTTTTTTATTATCTTCACTTGTATTGTTATTTCAAAACAATCTATGAGTTTTTTCTGCAGATAAGATGTTATCAGCAAAAAAACTTTGTTAATAATAGTAAATTTAACTGCAAGAATTATATAGTTTTGTGCACATTTTAATTCTGAATTGTTTGGTATAAAAAACTCAAAATCGGAAATTTTGCAGATATAAGCAGTTAGTTAAAAAAACCACAGAAATATATACACTAATATTCCATTTAAATATTACTTTTTTAACATAATGTTTTCTGTTGACATTTATTTTTTTTTTATTTTTAACTTTGACCAAGAATCCAAAGATGTGTTAAAAAATGTAGCCTTATAATTGTTGACACTTATGTGGATTACCCCTACACTGATGGCCAGTTCAGCATAGATGTGGCACGTTTACAAGGATGCAAAGTGCTGTCACTCAGAAGCCTTCATATATCTACGATAGTTGTTTTGTGCTGTCCTAATTTTTATACATTGACACAGTAAGGTGTTGTTGAGGTTCTGCTTATGATCATGATCTAAGTTGTCAGCATATAGGTTAATCTGATTAGAGTGCTATATCCTCTTAGGACTATGATATTTAGACAGTGTCAACTTTCTAAGTAGTATTCTCTCTGTATGGATTAGTCTTCTCCTACTTAGGAGACTTCGTCAGAACGTACAGTCCAATATATTTCCTTATATTGTGCAAAAATTACATTTAATTGAACGGAAATTACAATTGAGGATTGTAGTTATGAGTTTTTATTGAGGTAGACCACCTTGAAAAGCACATGTACAATAACTGTAACATAAACACGTGGATAATAAGATATTAAATTCTTAACTATTTAGTTTAATTATTTTCGAAAAATTCTTTATAGATGAATTATGTTGATTTAATTATTAAAAAGGACATAAAAATTTGCAAAATATACGAGGGTTTAAATTAAATTTTACTTGACTAGAACACAATGGACGCCAATTTATCGCACATGTACTAAAAAAAAGCTATTAAAATCCACATACACTTTGATCTGGAGGGGATTTTGGTTTTATTAAAAACTTTTAAATATTAACATATTAAAAGATTCTATCATCTTCTTATTAAAACTTGGTTCAACGATACCGAGGAGGACACAGGAAAAAAGCAAAATTTCGACACTTTGAATTTACTTAAAATTTACTGTAATTAGATTTAAATGAATGAACTAAAATGATGAAAAAATGTCTCAAATTAATCATAGGATATTTTTTAATATATTAGAAGGCTTAATTAGATATTTAATATAACATCTACCACGCGTTAACAAAATTAAGTAAAACTGAGAGAAAATTTACATTTCACAAACAAGTAAATTCAGCCGATCCGTCAATTGCTTCTTTCACGAACTGAAATCCGATGACAGACTGACAAATTTAGTTCGAAATCGCATTGGGAGATACCGTTTTCTTATTTTCGAATTTTATGGTTTTCGAATCGCATTCCAGGATAACCCCCATTAGAAATCCGATGACAGACGGACAAATTTGATTCGAATTCGCATTGGGGGATACCAATTTGTTATTTGCGATTTTCATGACTTTCGAATCGCATTCCAGGATAACCCCCCTGGTTGCTTGTAGAGTTCACGTTATCTTTTAGGGCCCTCACGCGTTCTACTTTTTGCCAGCTTGTGTCCGAAATCTAGTGTCGCTGATTTCTTTGGACATAACCAATGGTTGTTTCCGCTGCTGTTATTAGAGCACTAGGACTTTCGGGACTTCAGCTTGTCTCGATGTCGGGAAATATAGCTCGAAACATTCGAGACATCGAGAAATTTCTCTTTGAAGTAGGTCGAACGAGCGATTCGCACGTAGAGGCCGTGTGTCCTTTGATACAATAGAACTCCGATGTCGTCAACCCGGCTATAGTCAACATTTCATTGTAGTTAACTAAACGATTTCAAAGTAGTCAACTTCCCTGTCCCATCAAAAAAAAAGTATATCACGCTTAGTGTCGACCTATTTCTGAGTCTGAAATTCTAATAGAAAGAGCTAGAGATGAAAAAGAAAAAGAAAGAGACACATCAGCAATGCGGGAGGGCATGGAAAGCGTTGGAGGAGAAATTTGACTACATCGAAAGAGTTAAGAATTCATTGGTTGACTACAGCTTTTACTGTGAACACATTCGAATCAGTCGCTATTTCTGGGCGACAATTATTACCATTTATTAATACAAATGCAGATAAAACGGGTCAAGGTAAGTTATACTATCTGTAACGAATCATATCATAATACCAATTAACTAGTTGCTATCCTGCATAATAAAGTCAATTTCGTTAAATTTTATTACTTTGATCGAGGTTCTGGATTGGTAGGATTAAAATTGAAATCAAAATATTTTTATTGTAAAACATCGTTTGAAATTGAAGCTACCACCTTTCGGAAGATGTTATGGCTGTTGAGAAGAATGCCAGGAAACTGAACAACACTAAGATGGAGATTAGATATATGATATTGGTCGGTTTGTAAAATTTGTGATATGAGTTGAAGACGTGTCTGATGATGATGGAGAAGCGGTAGTTGATGCTGATGGCAGCCGTCTCATGCAAACATCTAAAAGCTGAATTTGGATTGGAATTGAGCCTACTTTATGATGTTCAAACTAGAAGGAACTCTATGTTGATCATGATCGAGTGTTTTTTAAAGCTAATAAATGCTATCAAAAAGGCGCTCAATGATTTGGAATTATCCAGTGCGTGGAAAGAGGAAAACATTATACTATTAGAAAAACTTCAAACAATTTTGAATCCAAAATACCCGCGGTGGAAACATTGAGCAGACAGAATGCCAATTTGTTGGAGAGGGGATAGTCAACATACTGCGAGTATGAACGACCCTTTGGGTCAGACACTATTTAAAGCTCTTAAACTCAAGATCGCAGACTTTCGAAACACACATCCTATTTCACTTATTAATTATTTAAACAGTTCCGATAATAACGGAAATGACTACTTCTTAAACAGCAGCAAAACTAACATGATCAGTTTCACAGAGGAAATATTTAACAGACTTTTCCCCGCCAGGGCTACTGTAACAGCTACTACTGAAACTCACATTGATTTAGATTAAGAAGCAACATTTATCGAACTACCAGAGCCGGACATATTTGAGAAACAGTTAGACAATGTCTCTTAAATTATCTGTTTAAGTTAGTAGAAAGTTACACAAGAAAATAGATTTCTACAAATAGAGCTTTTAGTGACATACCTCTATACCTTTTCGTTGCCTGGCCCTTATGTAGTTCTGTAGTTCAGTTTTACACAAGTGCAGTAAATACTAATTTCTAGGTTGTTAAAAAACAAAAATAAAAATAGTCCTAATTATTAAATACAGCGATAGTCTTACTTAGAAAATACAGTCCATATACATTAAGGGTATCTACACTCTATACTTTAATATAACAAATACTGCATCCATTACAAACCAGTTACCAAAATTTTACATGAAGCTGTTATATACATAAATAGAAATAAATCTACATCAATTACGAAAATTACATAATAAAATCAAGGTGAAATATTAATTTGCAAATTTAATGTGGACTTTTCTTTTTATGAATTCACAAAAATAATTTATATTGGTGTTATTTATTTATTTATTTATCTAGAGAAATTTCTTACAGACTACTAGCAAACAATTGTTACATTTTAAATATTAACTAAAATGTTTCACCATGTAAATATAATTATGCGAAATTTAAGTAGTACATAAACTTATAATCATATATTTAATTTTTCACGATTTTCGTGCAAATCAATGTAATTGCAGACCTCATTAAACTTTCGTGAACAATAAGAAATGGGCTCGTGTTGTCCATAGCTTGTTCTATGATAAGGTACATACAACAAATTACTACATCTAAGCGACGCACCAGGCACATAAATATTAAATAAAGTTACAAGTTCCGGTGAACAGATTTTAAAGCACAAGACGTCTCTGACAAACATAATGCAGGAAACTTTCCTTCTGGATTCTTAGGGCCTGTTTCACCGCTTGCTGATAAAGTTTCAGATAGTTATCTGCCTTATAACAGTATCTAACAGATAAAGGTTGCTGATATGTTTTTTCAGTTTCACCATCAAACTCCCTGATAAACTAACTGGCAGATAAATATATCTGCCACTTAATTTAGCAGGGTCACTCAATCTTTGCTTAATACGGGAGTTTTTAAAAATGGTTTGTTTATGACATGATCAAGGCAATCTGGCAATAGTGTCCACGATTTAATTTGGAGTCCCAGTTAAAAAATATCGGAGAGTTATAAGCAATCGTTGCATAGGTGGAATTGCAAAGTTACTGAAAATTAAATCACTGAAAGACATTTTTAGTTACCACAACCAAAATATTACTAAAATTTTTAGTTAAATACGGCATCAAATAAATATATTTAGTTGTCGTTAGTAAAAAAATGCTTCTCATGAGCAGAAAAAATTGGTGGAGTAACAAATATTTCCACTATAATCGTATAGTAATAGTTCGCGAGAGCCCCGGCCCGCCAGACCTACGTCATTTTCTTAAAGCTGATATTTCGTATATACATAGTGTGATACGCAGTTAAGAACGTAGGCACACTCGCCAGCCCGGAGAATGGACCCTTTTGTAGATAGAGGGGTTGGGGGGTAAAAAAGGGATTAAAATTGAAAAAAAATTCCGTCGCTGCGTATATAGGTTCTACTAATAATCTAATAACCGTTATATACTAGTGGCAGACATTTTTGAACATTTGCACCCTCCCCAAGCTAACCATAGCTGAAGTTGCCATTTCGAAAACACCCCCGGCAAATTGGTAAGGCGGAATCAAATCCTAAAATCGAGTGATTCAAAATAATTTGGGAAAAACTCGGTTCCTGCGAAGTCGCGTAATATGTTCGTAATATTCATCAAATTCGTCTTCTAAGAATTTAAATAAATCCATCTGGAAACCTTTTGTGACCGCAGTCTACGATTGTTAACGTAAAAATGCTTGGAGTATTATTATACCAAAAAATCCTCTAAAACTATCTCTATTCCCGCTATTTGCAACATTTTTTTATTATCTTCCAGATAAAACTTTTAACAGCCACTAGAATCGGCTGATAAGTTACCAGCAACTTTATCTGCCAGATATTTCTATCCAAGACCTGTGAAGCCAAAATTTGTAGTTTGTCTTGCAGATAAGTTCTGAATAGGCTATCAGGAGCTGAATCAGCAAGCGGTGAAACAGGCCCTAAGGTTTGTAATCCGAGGAGCAGACATCTTGCATTATAAGAAGGAGGGCTGAAATTCCATCGGAACCTACGCAAGGCATAACGAGTGAAAGATTTTTGAATTGATTCAATCCGTTTTATATGAACAGTTGAGAATGGGCACCAAACCACCGAAGAAAATTCTAAAATAGAGCGAACTAACGATACATATAGTGTCTTTAACGTATAATGGCCGCGGAACTCACCCGAGTTGGGTTTTATAAACCTCAGCGTCTTCCACGCTTTACATGAAATATAATCCACATGCAAAGAGCAATCAAGCTTATTATCAAAGACAACTCCTAGATCTTTGATGTACGAAGGATGATCAATAGTATAATTACCTAATACATATTCAAAACAAAGATGATTAGTACGACGATGAAACGAAAATCTTTTACATTTACTAGGGTTCAGTACTAAGTCATTTTTTGAACACCATTCCATGAGTTTATTGAGATCAGATTGAAGGTTTACGCAATCCCGATAATCTTGAACAGAGATGAAAAGCTTGAGATCGTCAGCATATAAAAGACTTTGGGAAAAAGAAAATATTTTAACTATGTCATTAATGTAGATTAAAAATAGAAGTGGTCCTAAATGGCTACCTTGAGGAACTCCGGATACAACAGAAAAAGTACGTGATGTATATGAATCAATCATCACACATTGTTTCCTATCAGAAAGGTAAGAGTCGATCCATCTAAATAATGATGAGTGAAAACCAAAATCTCGAAGCTTATGTTTGAGCAAGGTCAAATTAACTCGATCAAATGCTTTGACAAAGTCAGTATAAATGACATCTACTTGAGCGCCACTCTCAATTACTCCGATGGCAAAATGTTTAAAAAGAGTCAAATTCGTAGAAGTTGATTTACACGAAATAAACCCATGCTGCTGCGGGCAAATCTCTTCCTTAATGAAAAAATAAAGTTTGTTTTTAACTAAACCTTCGAAACATTTAGGTACCGGTAACAGCTTCACTATCGCTCTATAGTTTTCAATCAAATTTCGAGGGCCTGCCTTATAGTGGGGATTAACAATTGAAAATTTCCACTGCTCTAAAAAATAACCTAATTTCAAAGAAAGATTAAAAATTATTGTTAAAGCTGGAGCTAATGAATGACTACAATTTCACAAAAGATAATTAGATATCATATCATAGCCATAGAATGTGTCACCATTTAAGGATCGCAAACAGAGGTCAACCTCATCGGCCTTAAGGGATAACCAACCCAAATCAACTGTAGTGTTCATATTATTGAACACGGAACCATCCTGATGAGGAGAACTAGTACAATAATTAGACTCAAAAAAATCAGCAAATAAATCACAACTTTCCTGCAAATTCGAGGAAGACATATTATTGAATGCCATATGTGAGGGAAAACCAGATGAAGAGCGCTTATTATTAATAACATGCCAAAACGCTTTACAATTTTGTTTTATATTTGATTCAGTCGACCAAATGTATTGCCTAAATAAATATCTATGAAAGAAATCATACTCACGCTGTAATCGCTTAAAATTGGAGTTATATAAGATATTGGCTGGATTAGCTTTTACCAATTTATGTGCTTTGTTCTTAGCATTTTTTAGCCTCAACAATCCACGTTTAAACCATGGCGGATGAGTATACACCTTTTTTCTTACAATTGGTATGTACCTGTTAATTCCAGTCTGAACTACATTTAAAAATTTAGAATAAATTAGATTCAAGTCATTAGAGTTTACCACGAGATCGTTATACCATTGTACAGACGTAAAATAATCATTAAGTTTCGCATAATTACCATTAGGAAAATCAATTACATAAGTATTAGTATCTACAGAATTGGTAAAACTTAGAACACTAAAATCAAAAATAATAGGCTTATGGTGAAAGTCGGGTTTATCAAGAGGGCAAAAAGCTTCCTGAACATTAAAAATTAAATCTGCACTTAAGAATACTAAATCGAAAATCCTACCTAATACATTGCATAAATGATGTTATATTGGAAAAACCTATATCTTACCTTATCCTTGCTCCCTTTTTTCTAGGTTGTTGCTAAGATACAAAACTTTTACAGCTAAATAAATAATAGATTATTTAAGAAATTTTTTTTAATTTCGATTTTGTCTTTTGGTTTTTTGTTCCCAAAAATTAACAAAACAAAACAAAAACAAAAAAATTCTTAAAATTGCAATAAAATTTATGCTTGGTTCTTTAGTGTTTAGTTTAGTTAGTTAGAAGTTTATTTAGAGATTTACAACATTTTGGGTTGTTATGCCTTAAAAAAACATTGACTGAGAGAATTTATCAATACATTATTCAGAAAAGTGAACTTAAATATTTAAAGACATTAGTTAAAATTCATGCGTTGTGATAATATATGTATTCTAATAAATCGTAAGTTTCCACTTCACACCTAGGAGGTACTGCGTCAAAGCGTTAGCCGATTTTGGTGCAGTGGCGGTTTCAGAGGGGGTAATTGGGTAATTACCCCCTAAGAATTTTCGTTCGCTTATTTATTTTTATTTTTAAAAATTACCAATATTTAAAGCAAACAAGTTAAGTTATGGTGAATCTAGTCGGCGATCTATGACGGTGAATTTTTCACAAACTGCTAGACAGTCGTGGAAGGGACCGATACCCGAGACTCCCGCTAATATGGCACGCTATGGCTGATTCCACACGAGCGTACACACGACACGACAAGGTAGGTAGGTGAAGGGCTGCCTCCAGTGCGACCGGAGGTCCAATTAGCGCTTGGCCCGCCGTTTTGTTGCCACAACTCGTGTACCTTACGTTGAGTGGTTGTTTGGTCGGGTGTGACGGATGCCTAAAGCCATCTTGGGGAATTTAGGAAGCTTAACAGTGATCAGATCTCCAGTCTGGAAATCTCTTTTAAGTCTTCCAAAACGTAACTGCCTAGTGTGCGCTGCCTGGCTTTAGCTAAAGCCGGGCACTTACAGAGGAAGTGAACAAGTGTTTCTCTCTCGTTCGTCTCACCGCAGCTACGACAACAGACGTTGAACGGGATGTCCAACTTGGCAGCGTGGTCTCCTATGGTCCCGTGACGATTGCCGTGATTCTGGCAATATCTCGTCGGGGTCTGTTTAAGAGGCCCATTGTTTTTTCTTTGTTATAAGTCGACCAAGTCGCCCTAGAGATAGTCTCTCCAATGCTCTCCACTTTTGGCTGGCTAATAGCGTTTTTGACTCCACCTGCTGGGCTGCCGACCATCTCGGTCTCCGAGCGCCGGAGACAGACCCAATGCTTGGCAAGGTAGTCGGTTTTCTCGTTCCCCTTTATGTTCCTATGACCGGAAACCCAGACGAGAGCGACGTTGGGCTTTCTACCTACCCTATCTAGCTCAGCTCTGCATCGCATCTTACTGAATGCAATGAGTCTTGGCTGTCTGAGTCTTGGCTGTCTATGAAAATTCCAATACTACATCCTTCTGTAGGTTCGCCCTCTGACGTCTTGGAGCCGTCGGTACATTGAACTTACGACTCTGTTTCCCCACTCTATTCTTGAGTACCCTCGACGGAGAAATCCTTCCTAAAGGGGGAAGGTAGTCTGTGGTTGTAGCGACCATACCCTCCTGTAGCAGATTCAAAATATTGTTAGTCTGAGGGCACTGCAAGAGGCTAGACGTTTGAAGTGATGGTCGTAGGGGGGGAGGTAGGTGCAAGAGAACGTCGACAGCTTTCGTGGGGCATGTCCTACATTTCACAATCAGATTTTTAGGCCTATGGCACTTACAATTTAGTAAATCAAACTAACTATGTTAAAATATTATACATATAACGCGACAAGCGATTCCTTATCATATAATTTTTGGCTAAATTCTTCAGCCTAACTATATAACCTAATTTGATCTTAAGATAAGAATCTACTAATAACTTGAACTAAATTATAAATACGATTATCAATGAATTCTAAATTACTAATATGGTCAGACAATGATCTAAATATATTGGAGAAATTAATCTCAAATAACACGCTTCTACATAATGTTATGTTTGAGATTCCTATCATTTAAATTAGAATTGTCCCTTACCATGTACCATCGCAGTTCTCTGCTTTTACGCAAATTTTTGTAACATCCTCCACCGGCACAATTAATCCTCCCCTATTTTTTTAAAATATCAAATAGGTCCTGAGCTGCTGTTGTGAACTAATAAAGCCCAATTGCATTCTGGGCCTTTGATAATTTTTTGGACCATTTTAACAACGTATACCCACTTTTATAGCCTACTGCAAGTTCGATAAATTCCTGTTGTTTAAATCAACTAGAAAACTATCTTCTAAGCCTTCTGCGTCTAGTGCAATGTTTTTTGCAATGTTCTCTGTACTTTCTATATTATCTTGCCCTGTGGGTACAGTGTTTGATGTCATTTTTATCAATAAACTGTACATGCGTCCAAATCCTTTACGTTGCCATTGGATCCTTTTCATTTGTGCATGGCTTAATAATGCTTTCATAGCTCATATAAACTGTCGGGCTGTTGGGTTATTATTCCATCCAGATTTGCTCCTTAAGACACAAAAAAAATTTACATTATAAATCATAATACATAAATCATAACACATTAATTTTAAAATCTCCAGGCGAGAAATTATTCCTACGAAATCAGTAGACATTTTTTTTATATAAACATTGCCATCTGAGTTCTTCAAATTCATTACCCTGTATATCTTTGAAAGCTTTTACGCGGCTTTCTATATTTTCAGCCGACATCGGACCTTTTGTTCCTTTTCCAAAACGACTTCTTGAATTTAAGAAATCCAAAGCAATATCCATATTTCTAATAAATTCGACTGTGTCACGGCCTTCAAATGCTTTCAATTTTAAATCCTTGTTGCAGAACTCAATTGCATCAGCAACACTAGAGTGTTTGAGTGGCAAATCGCACTTTCATTTTATTTTTTTCCCATTCAAGGTGCAGCTTTGATAATTTATTTCCAAGTGAAGTGCTTCTACATTTTCCAATTTATTTCTCCAATTTTTGAAACAAAAATTTTGATTACGAAGTGGCTTCGAATTAATTTTATACTTTGGCATGTATCCAACATTGTATAAGAAACCAGAAGAATTTTTCGAATTTCTGCAAATTTACCCCCCCCCCCCCTCCCCCCAGGGGATTTATTCCTAAACAGCATTTGTATATATTTCGATTTCTATGCTTTCATAAAATCATAGTAAAATTTTAGGGCTCCATATTAAGTTAGACAAATCTGCCATAAACGCCGTACTGAGCCTCAAACAAATAACCATCTGACATGAGGGACATTCTGAAAATCTTAATATTAGGGTAGAAATTCCTGAAATCGATCACCAAAAATTGAAAATATTCAAACCAATTTGAAAACTAGTTCATTTGAAAGATTGGTTTGAATTGTGTAAATTCAGCAAATATCATGAAAAAATATTAATAATTAACAAAGTTATAAATATTTGAAATTTTGTGTAATTTTTTTTTCAAAATTCAATATCTCCGAGCGTAATTGACCGATTTTGAAAAAATTTAGTGCGATTGAAAGAGAATGAAATGAATTTTTCTAATGCTTGGTAAAAAACGAAAAAAAGTTATTTTTTTATAATTTTTACATAAAAAGTTAAATTAAAAATTAAAAAAAGTGAGAAAGGCAATAAGTGATAGTGATCTTATAAAAAACATCTGAAAGAGCATTTAATAAAGCTTCCATAGCCGTTGAGAAATTGTCAGGCACGCTATTAGTTTTCAAATTACAGCCATTTGTTTATAATAGTACACGCGCTCGGCGCGCCAACGGCGCCTCCACGGGTTGCCTGAACCTCAGCGCGTACAAACTCTTACTTGTTTGGTGAAAAGTATCAATTAAAAAAATAACAACATATGACATCACGTATTATTATTATTATAATTATTATTACAATACAATATACACAATGTATCGAAAATATTGAATTATGCTGACATAACTGCCGTCTTGAAATTTTTAGCTCTAGAAAATTCTCTACAGATCATCGATTTCAAATTGTGCGGTATGAACGAATGAAATTTCCGAGTGTTTACAATGCGATGTGCGTTTTCAAACCTCTTTGCAGCATGTGCTTTTATTAAATGTTTATACTTACGAAAAAGATAATATTCGATAAATAATTCAAAAATGACACCATACAAATACACTTCAGCTGAAAGCACGTGCCCAGCGGGAAATGGGATCATATAGCCTGATCCAAATCAGTTGAGGTTTTCTTCGCGCATGTGGGGAAATTAAAATTGCACACAAATAAACATTGCGCACGTCGGGATAAGACATGCGCTTATGTATTTTCCCATTTCCCCTTCGAAATCTGTTGTTATTCTCACTTTTCTGTTGTTATTCTCTCTGCGCATGGAAAATGTGATTTTTGAGAAACCTCATCTCTTTTGGATCGGGCTCTACCAAGAAGCATGACGTGACGGTAGCCTTTTTTGGAAGGCGAGAATTCCTTCCTTTTCGCATTCCGCTCCATATCTTTTTTGTGCAGCCGCTCACTCAGAGAAAGCACTAAAGGAAGGAACTAATAGCGTGCCTGAAAATTTCTCAACGGCTATGGAAGCTTTATTAAATGCTCTTTCAGATGTTTTTTATAAGATCACTATCACTTATTGCCTTTCTCACTTTTTTTAATTTTTAATTTAACTTTTTATGTAAAAATTATAAAAAAATAACTTTTTTTCGTTTTTTACCAAGCATTAGAAAAATTCATTTCATTCTCTTTCAATCGCACTAAATTTTTTCAAAATCGGTCAATTACGCTCGGAGATATTGAATTTTGAAAAAAAAATTACACAAAATTTCAAATATTTATAACTTTGTTAATTATTAATATTTTTTCATGATATTTGCTGAATTTACACAATTCAAACCAATCTTTCAAATGAACTAGTTTTCAAATTGGTTTGAATATTTTCAATTTTTGGTGATCGATTTCAGGAATTTCTACCCATTATGGAGTTTTATCGTACTGATGAGATGAGTAACGAGTTGGTATAAGAATTGCGTGTTGAGTTAAGTGTTAAGTTAAGAGTTGAGATAAGAAATAAGGGTTGAGATTACATAAGGCGAGTTGAGCTACAGCTAAGTTGAGTTAAGAGAAGGTAAGCGTTGAGTTTGCAGTTGATTTACTGGTTTAAAAGTGGAGTTCAGATAAATTGAATTTAGATTTGGTTGAAGGATTGCGCTAACAGTTGAACTAAGAGTTAAGTTTAGAGTTGAACTAAGAGTTGCATTAAGAGTTGAGTTAAGGGTTAAGTTCAGTTTAGATAAGTTGAGTTACGATTTTCCCCCTCCCGTACGATTAAAAGTTAAGTTAAGAGTTTAGTTGGGTTGCGTCGAGTCAAGAGATTGGTTAAAAATTCAGTTAAGAGCGCAAATCACCACGCTGAATATAGAACTTACAATATGAAATGCAGGTAAACGTAATGCTACCCAAGCAGCTATCGGTGATATACTGCTTCTCAAGGTAAAATGGATTATGGGAGAGCATTTTCTATGGTTGTTGTGTATATTTCACTACATCAAAAAGTCGCAAATATCATCAAATTTTTACACCGTCGTCGTCGGTTATTTACTTGCGATGATTTTAGCAGAAGATTTCAATGTAAATTTTGCAACAAATGATTCAATCCCTTTGAAAACATTCCTTGAACAAAATTTTGATTTGAAAATTAATAATAAGCCAACTGAATCTACAACTACGTATGGAACAACAGATGCCATATTTTCAAGATACCTCGATAACATCACATCTAATACTTTTATTTACTTCACTTACGATCGGCCAATCATTTCATTAATGCCGTCTAATACGCTAATATTACAATATTCTGTATAAAGGGTTCTCCCGACAGGAGCGCAGCTTTTACGCATTTTTCGGTGGAACATGTGAGCTTTTTTTGGCGCTGCAACAAATTTAATTTTTTAAATTTACTTAATTGCAAAATTTTAATTTTTCGTGAATTTTGCAATTTTTGGACTACCATAAATTTGGCGGACGTTTTCATGTTTGCGCACCCCCTAGATATTGTTGGGGATGTCATTTCTGCACAAATTCACCATAAGTCCGTTACACCACTGGAAATGCTCCAGCCAGCGCCTGTACTCTTTCTTATAATAATAGGTTTGTTTATTAGTTTTCAGCACAGGACAGCGCAGAACAGAATAGAAGAGCAAGCAATTAAACCTCAAACACTTTAGAACAACTTAGAACAGAAAATCTAATGAACGCTTTTTGGTACTTTTTTGTTCTACATTTTCTGTTGTCAAGATTGACAGATCATCGTTTTCAGCTACAAAAGATCAGATTTTCAAACTTCTTTAAAATTTTATTACAATTACACATTCTTAAAATATATTTCAAAATCAATAAATATCTAAATAAACATAAGTTTATAATTTATATGTGAACATTTTAAAAAAAGTTAAAAAGAGATTTAAAAAACAAAGTTAAAATGGAAGAAGATGATTTACATAAACTAATAGCAGAAGAGTTAGAACAATCCGATGGATCTTTTCTTTCAGATGGTAATAATTAATTTAATTTGTTTAAAATAGTGACATATTTTTTTAACTTGATTATTTTAAATTTCCTTGATTCTTCAGATATATTAACAACATGGGAGGAAGACAGCGAAATTGAAACCCTGTTCTTTTCTGTTATAAAAAATAAAAGTTGTATAGAAAGGTTTGTTTGTTTCCATTTAATCTAAATAAAGTTTTATTTAAAGGCATACATTTTAGGTATTTAAGTGAAGTGATTCCATCTTATAATGAAAAAGAATTCATTGATCATTTTCGAATTAAAAAATTGCTTTTTGAGGAACTTTCTATTAAATTTGAAAAATCTTCACAATTTACAACTCTTGATTCAAGAGCTGCTTCTCCGAGATGTCATTTGGCATTATTTTTATGGTTTGTTGGCCACGAGGCATGTTCTTATAGAGATTTAGGGGATCGATTTAATTTATCATTGGGGTCGGTTATTGTAATGCTGAACAGAATTATTTACTTTTGAAGCAATATGTCAGCAAATGTAGTATGCTGGCCAACAGATGAGGAGAAATTAGCAACTATATCTGACATAGAAAATAAGACAGGAATAAATGGAGTTGCAGGTATAAAATATTTAATAAGCTTTACTTTATGTTAAAATATTTATGCATTTTAAAAATTTTAGGCGTAATAGATGGCACTCGAATTCGGATTGATCCACCGAAATCATCAAGAGATGATTATATTGATAGAAAAAACAATATTAGCATTTGTTTACAGGGCATATGTAATCAAAAGAAAAAGTTTATTGGCTTGTTTGTTGGATACCCAGGATCGCTGCACGATAATATATTGTTTGAGAACTCAGATATATTTCCAAAAATTCCACATCTATGCGGCGATAATTTTCTTTTGGGCGATTCTGCTTATTCTTGCACAACATTTTTAATTACACCTTACAAAGATAATGGTCATCTTACACGTGAACAAAAAATTTTCAATAGAAAATTAAGTTCGGGTCGTGTAATAATAGAACACACTTTTGGAATACTAAAACAAAGGTTCCGTCAGCTATATTATTGCAAGCTTCGAGGTATTCCTAAAATTTGCCACTTTATAAGAGCTTGCATTGTCCTACATAACTTGTGTGACCAAGATTTATTATGTGATCAAGATTTGCTTAATGAAGGAATATCGAACGACGAAAATATTGAAATTTGTTGTAATTACGACCATGAAAGGGGATCCTCTTTAAGAGACAGACTACGCCAAGAAGTAATAGCAAAATATAGAAGTCAACATCAATTTAATTAATTGAAAATTTTATTTATGTTTATAAATTATAAAAAAAAATCGTTATATGTAAATAATAAAAAGGGTATTTTAATAAAGGACAAGTTTATTGTCATAAATAAAAAAATTTAATTCACAGTATGTATTTTAATAAATAAAAAAAATTTCGAACTGTTTTTCTTTCAATTCCCTAAGCAGGGAGAGCTCGTTAGCTACAGATTTTCTACCAGATCTTGAGGGTTGTGGGTTTCAGGTGAAGGAGTATCTTCCTCTGGGATTTCTTCTTGTGATCTCTCTTGTTCTATGAAAGGAAAAACTATTATGTTCTTCTAGAAAAAAAACTAAAATTAATTTTTAATTTTACCTGATATTCCTGCTGCTTCCAGAGCCTGGGAATTGCTTGTACCACTGCCTGACGGTCCCAAGGTGTATTCTGCAAAAACTTCTGCTCTGCCTTGCAGAACTTCTGACATATCTCTAAAAGGTTTAAATATTAAAACATTTTATTAATTATGTGAATTTTATTATTTAAATGTATTATATAAAACTTACTTGTCAGACTCTATGCGGTTTCTACCAGTTTTTTTGTTGTGTGTGACGGTTTTTTTAAATTTTCTCTCCAAGCTTTTCCACTTTCCTTCCACTTGGTTGGCATTAAAAAAAACACCTTTCTCGATCATTTTTTTTGATATACTTTCCCACATTTTTCTTTTGGTTTTTAATTCAGGTTTCTTTCCTAAAAAGGGTCTCACTTCTTTATAAATGGAAATAAGAAGTTTCTTATCTGACTCCAACCATGAGGCTTTTTCCACAGCCGGTCCCCTTAGTTCTGAAATTTGCTGAATTATATAATTTATTTACAAAAAAAAATATTTTGATGTACCTGCCGAGTTTGTTAGGTCCTCAAATATACCGAAAAGTTCTGATACATTAGCTGCAGGGGTATATACAGGTTCTGGTCTCAAACTATAGTCCGAAGAATTTTCATTAGAAATTTGTTCGGTATAGGCTGAAAAAACACTATTTCTATACGGAGACTCTGCAAAATTTTTATTATTTTATATAAATTTGTAAATGCTTTACATATATTAAATATAAGTAAATCTTGGTTTCTTTATAAATGTGTTTACCTGTTGCCAATCTTTGTGCAGATGTTGGAGAACACTCGAACACAATAGATCCCCCAGTTTGATCTGAAATTTGCACATGCTGCATATTTTGGCTGTAAAAAAATGTAGTCAACATTTATAATTATTACTAATAAAAAACTACCTCATTGCGTCTAATTCTTCCTAATGAAATTTACGGCTACAAATCCACTCTCTAAAATTCTTGCAGTGTGTTAAATTAAAAAGAAAAGCAACACTTTAAAAATATATTCTTTATAAATTTGTGTTCAATAGAAAATTAAGTTAAAACGAAAAAACCGAAAATTTAATTTTATCAAAATGTTTTTTTTATTATCGTAAATTTTCCAAGTTTTTACGTATTTTGTCTATTAATTAACACTTAATTGCACTTCACCAAACTTAATCCAATTTGTCCAACTTATCGAATGTTTATTAATTTTAACAGTTCTTTTAAATTTTTAATGCACACATCTGCTTTCCACCATGTTTCACTCAAAAGTAAATAATCATCTGTCAAAACTAAAGAAAAACAACAACAAAAATATCTTGTCCGAAACGGTTCTGAAAAAAATCTAGGACTAAAACGTAAAGCTTAGAACCCTTTAGAACAACTTAATGATCACCAAACTAGAACACTTTCGGACAAAAAATATCAAGTTTTAAAACTATTGAACGCCAAAACCTGTACTTTTCTGTTCTAGGATTCTCTAGATCGTTCTAGGACTGACTAATAAACAAACCTAATGAACGACAGCGCTCTAAACAGTTTGCTGTGTGCTGGCCCACAGACATCAGGACCTTAAAAACATGTTAAAAAATTTGGTAGCAGAAAGTAGTCCAGCAGGCTTGACGTTAAATCCGACTAAAACCAAAGAAATGTGGATAAATGAACGTACAGCTTTGAATAGCCGTGACGGGGAACTGGTAGATAAATTCTGTTACCTCGGTAGCATTATTAAGGGCAGAAGAAGATGTCAGTTCCAGAATAAATAAAGCATGAAGCCCATATGCATGCCTGTTTCGCAAATATGGAGATCAACGGAGATCTCAACAACACCAAATTGCGGCTGTTCAACTCCAACGTGAAGGAAGTTTTTTTATGGTTGCGAAACATGCGAAATTCATCACAAGGCCCCTCCAAGTTGTATACTAAAAATCCGCTGGCAAGATAGAAGAGGCCAAGAAAGGATAGACGACCAAATCAGGCGAAGGAAATGGAATTTGATTGGCCACACTTTGCGATGAGAATCTAGCCAAATTGGCTCTTGGCTGGAATCCGCAAGGAACCAATCGAGTTGAAAGACCTAGAAAAACGTGGAGGAGGACCCTGTTAGCAGAGGCCGCAACAACTGGGAGATCCTGGACGGAGCAGAGAGCTATCGCGAAAAACAGAGTCCGCTGGAAGGGGGCTGTCTCCGCCCTTTGTCCCATGAAGGATTAAGCAAGAATAAGTCAATACAGCAAACAAAATAGTATACAATTTTTAGCACAGTGTGCTACTGACAAAATTGTAATAAAATATTAAAAAAACCAAAGAAAAAGAAAGAACCTGTTATTGAAAATGCGATATCTTGAGATTTCTTCATTCTTTAGACTAGAACGAAATAGGGTTTGTTTGCGGCTATGATTTTCGTTCTTTATGTTATTTCGTTCTAATCGTTGATACAATAATATTCTTTGTTTTCGTATCATTCACACTTAGATTGAACTTCGCTGAGTTTTCTACAATTTTTGGGACAGTTGTCCTTTACGTCCTGCGCTTTCCGTCCAGTTATGTTTCTTCTGAAGATGCTATTTGCTCCATTAAGTTCTGCTTTTCTCATTATTGCTTCCACAATAAAGTTAAAAACTATTGATGTGTAGCGCATCTCCTTCTCGCAGCCCTGATTCTTGAGGTAGTTTTATTATACAACCTCTTATTCTGACTTCTTATGTCGTTGTGGCGATTCATTTGTAGCAAATGCAATTACACAATCACAGTTTTATGTCATTATTTATTTACTACAAAATACATTTAACTCGTACAATTTTACAAATGTTTGGCTAAACATGTGGGAGGAAAGATGTCGGTGACTGCATTACATGAATGTTCAGTAGTTTTAGCATATTTTGAAACAACTAAACAAAAGATAAACATTGGGAAACAATTTTTATCCCCCAAATAAAAAAGGAAATAAATCAATCACGAATCAACTTAAAAAATCAAAAAACAAGTCAAACATTTTATACAATCGACTCAAAACGACGAATTTCCTTGACAAAAAAATTTAATATTCAAATGAAATGCGCAACCAAAATCGTTCATAGTCGAATTTGCAAATTTAGTTTGAAGTATTTCCAATAAAATAAAAATATATTCGTGTTAAAAAACGAGAATTAAATGAATAAATATGGAACCAAGTTGCTGTAGACATGCAGTGATGTGTGTTGAAAAAGAAGATTCCATGAAAAATTATTTATTCCATTTACACCCTCAATTGCGCCAACCATTGTTGCTTTCTTTTAATTAAAAATTTGCTCTGCTCTGTTTTGCATATTTATGAAGTCATTGTTTCGCAGAAAGTATTTTCTCTGGCGTTTTTAAGTTGAACATGAATTGATAAATTTATAGTAAAAACTAAAAAGAAAAATCTCGTGTGGTTATGGCTCATAAAGACTTCTTAAACGCTTTTCATTACCACTTATTTTAGACAAAGCGAACATAAAAGTGCAAGAGGAATTTATGCTGGGGCTGAGTCAAATTGGAAGATCAGATAAACGTCATAACTTAACAGGAGCTTTATTATCATAAATGGTTTGACCTACAGAGGGAAATACGTGATCGGAAGCTTTGAATTGAAATAAACATTAAAGATCAAGCACCAAAGTTTCAAGAAGATGGCGATGTATTCTCGTTTAAACGCCCTTCACTACTTGAAGAAAACGAAAGACTTAAGCGGCAAACCCGTTTTCTAGAGTTGTTCTTAGCGGCTTTAAATTGATTCCCATTCATATTCGCCGCTGCAGCAAAGAAGCAACACCGTCATGCGGCACTTGTTTAAATGCTTTTATATAAAAATATTGCATGCCGGACAGAGCTGTGCAAGTATGTGAACTTTCCTATGATAAATTCAAGAAAAGATAAATAAAAGAAAAAATATCTGCAAGAAAATACCGTGAGAGGTTGCACCTTCTCAAAATGATTATTGAGACAAGAACAAGATCTTTATATACACATATGTAGCTTGGAAAAATTCAAGTGTGGTGGAGCGTTATACGAAAGCCATAAGCGCCGAAGCTGGTTTTTACTTGAGCCAAACGGTACCTATTTAGTTGCAGAGTAGCGGTCGAACTACGAGGAGAGCTCAAGTCGGTTCGGTGGTATTCAGTGTTTTGTTATCCATTTTCTTCTTATTCCAGAATAAGTATTTTAAGAAGTTTTTAAATTCTGATACCGTGGATAACTAGTGAACCGTTAATCAAGACATCAGGGCAGGCAAACTGCTAAGAATGAAAATCAGTTTCGAGTTTTGTTTAATGCCATAAAATAATCCTTTGTGTATCCTGAATGTCCTTTTATTAATTAAGTGCTTTTGTGATTGTTTCTTCTTTGTTTTTTGGTGTAAGCAAAAAGTGTGTGAGTAAATTTTATCTTTAAAGACTGTGTCCGACTTTTTCTCTTTCTCCCAGACATCTTAAAAGGAATTTATCAGATCGAAGAAGGTAAGATCAAAACCGGTTCATGTAAGGTGGTGCACCATCCATAACCGCTAATTTATAAAATTACTTGGTGGTCCTCTGACCGCAATCTTGTTCAAGGGCATATCATAATAAGCATACTTGCACTCCGACCTTAATACATCTCCCTGACTTTATTGGTTTTCCATTATGTTCGCGTTTTCATTGTGGCTTGAGTTCATTAGTGAACTAAAAGATTTCTTACTTTAATCAAAGAGAGAAGAAAAAGCCAACACAAAGAAGAATATTCAATGGTTGCCATTATGAAATTGGGATGAATTTTATGCAACAGAGCAATTGGAATAGGATAGTTAAATTGTTTTATTAAGAAATTTAAATGGTAATTTCCGATTCATTTTTGTGGTAACTCACAAGTTTTGCACTTAAGGTTTTCTTAATGTTTTTGGGCATTCATTCAGCTATTAGACAAGTATTCAAATATTGTTTTAAAACCACTCTTTAAACGCCACAATTCTATACTTACAAGCCATTTGTGTGCAAATTATTTTGATGTACTATCATTAAACATTCTGTCTCGTAAAATAAAATCTTTCACATTGCTATATTCGAAAAGAACTTCGAGTCCTGATTCAGGTCTTATTTACAAACTCGATAAACAGGTTAAATATGGACAACAATTTTTCATATCTAAATATAAGCAGAGTGCTTTGACAGCGTTTTGGGTTAGAGTTGAACCGTGACGTCATTTCTTATTCTAAAAACGAGTTTTTATTTTACAGCCCGAAAAAAGATTATTTTGCGAAACTTTCAGGAATATTTTTTGGTAAAATAAGCAGAGGGAGGGAGGGATTTACATTTTTTACTGTAAAAAAACAGGGTGCTTCCAACAGAAATAGTTTTTTTAATTTCTATCATACAACTCGTGTTTTTTATAGTGTTTTCAACTTTGATGTAATATATGTTTATATACTTAAGTATTTGAATAAAAGTTATATTTTCTAAACAAATTAGACAATTATACCAGACAATTAAAAGCACGGAATAATTTGCAAATGGTTTTCACGAGCTTCATGAATGCCGTTAATTTCGAAGTCGATTCCCTGGTCATATGCACCAACTGTACAAACATTCCTTTAGCCTCTACGAGTCTGGCTAAAATGTTTCTTTCTCCGCTCCTCTGAAGATGCATGTAACCACATATTTCACATCATCAAATACCGGTTTAGGTTAGAGATACAATTCTCTCCTTCAGTCAGCAAATGGGGCTACAATCTGCAAGTCCTATATTTGGCCCCGCCTCGAATACAACTCGTCTATCTATTCTGGACCATCGAAGACTGTTTTAAGAGGGCTCGACCAAGTTCTGGTCATGAAACTCATCCATGACGGTATCTAGAATGTAGCACTACTGACCAAATTTTATCACCATTACCGCCACAGCGAATATTCTACTGAAATTAACGTCTTCCTGGTTGCACGGCAATATTGCAATATTTTCCCTGCAATGTAGGACTCGCCCGTACGACTCACTTCCACACCATGCGTTTCGAATTTTATTTATAAATAGAAAAACAAACAATATTCCGCAGTCAGTATTTCCGAACTCTAGCTTGAATCTAATAAAAAAACAGTGATTGTTTGGTGACGAGATATTGACCTCGACGTAAACTGTAGAACACGCAACTGAAAAACTCAGTATATTTTCATTTAGCCGAAACCCATCTTTAAATTCTTGCACTATCAAGCCCTGACTGAGACTGCTCTCACTGTTTATGTTAGCTTTTAATATACATTCGAAAGTTCAAAGTAGATTTAACGTTTCATATCGTACAATTAAAATATCTTTCTTATATAAAAACTTTTTAACGCTAATCATCTTCCGCCCATGGTTCGGCTGAAACATCATTTTTCATCATGGGTTCGTTCAAAAAATGTTCATTGCTGAGACGTGATACCGAAGAGCACTACGTCGCCAATCGTTTTACTTAATTAGACTCTGAATGTTTGAAAGTGAGGTGACGCTTACTACTAGCGAACCCTTTTCGATAGTAAGAGCGCCAACTTTTCAATTTTCTGAAGGCTTATTTTTATGATTCTCTTAAAACTAGCAGCTAAGTGGGTTTGACACTACGAATAATAATACTGGGCCGAGTACTAACACTTTACAAATGTCGCATTTGTAACTAATTGCAACTCCACACAACCAACTTCCCAGTTTAATGAATGTATTAAATGCTAAGATTATGTATGCACAGTCCACGGTAGGAAAAAGGTATAATGAAAGAAAGAACAACTCTGCAAAACTTGATTTTGGACACATATAAAAATTTAGAGTAACCTATAAAAAATATGGCCCCTATTCCCATAGCCACCTCACTTTTTTTCTCACCTCACATTTTTTGTCACGTCACTTTTAAAGTAAAAAGTATGTTTTATTTTAATATTTTTGATGATTTAACATTATTCTTATATCCTAGAATTAAAATAACGAACAGGATATATAAATAGAAATATATCATATGTACATATATAGAAATACCGTCACTTTTTCTATAACAAGTGACTACGAGAATACGAAAATAAGTTCGTCACATTTTTCAATGGGTGACGTGACTATGGGAATAGGGGCCCATGTTACTTTTTCCAAAATACGACGTTGGGCGTAACCTATCGGAAAATTTTGTGCTGCGTCACAGCACGCACCTAGCCATAGCTTTCGGGCACGATCTCTTCCGCGTAAATTAAAACGTACCGGGGGCATTTGGCGTTTTGTGCAGAACTTCGCCCATAGCGCCCCAACGTTTTTCCCCAAATATATCGCTAAAAAAGGTCATATAATGTAAAGGTTAGCAAATAGAAGAAATTTCGAAGATCTGCGAAGGCCGGTACGCCCGATATAGCGCACTCATTTACCGTAGTATTAACGGTTGAATGTCGATTCAATGAAATATTTTTTTTCTTTTGCGAACAATTTCAATATTTTTTTGTAATTTATTTACATTTATGCATGACGATTTTGAACTCAAATTTTTGTTTGTATGTATTTTATAACTTCTATTTTGTTTAAAAATAATCAATGGAAATAGAATGAATATTGTTTGTACTTCGGGGTCACGATTCGATTCTTTTTTCGTATGGGCCAAATGTGTCCTCTGATATTCTCTTTTTTCTTTTGTTCTTCGGAGCCACCCATCAGATCATATTCGCACTACTTTGTTTACTGAGATTTAGTCAAAACGCACATTGTATGAAAGTAATTTTAAGCTACCTACAGACGATCAACTTGGGTTGTCAACCCGTTGTCAACTAGCCCTAGTTTTCAACGAGTTGCACGTCTGTAGTCGTGTTTATGATTGAAAACAACCGTTGATAAATGGTTGAAGAAATATCAAAATTTTTAGATTCTTGGTAGGCGGAGCTTCCAGGTTGCCAACCAATTTGCGCGTCTGTAGTGACGTTGACAATTACAGGTGGCAAAATCATTGTAAATCGTGAGCTTGAGCAGTGAACATCAGTGTGCTTTGCAATCAAAAACTGAAAATGAAAAGATGTTTGCAAACTGGTTGACAACAAGTTGAAGCGTGTGTATACTTTCTGTTGACAACAGGTTGGCAACCCAAGTTGATCGTCTGTAGGCCGCTTAGTGTCGCATTGCAAACCAACAGAGATTCATTTATATAATACATATACATATGTATATATAGATTGAGGATGAATATAATTAATAATGACACAAAAAAGTAAGCATGTTAATCATTAAAACAATTTTGTACAGGGTGTGCCATCACAGCTTGTCAAACGATTAATAGTAGATAGTAGACAAAAAACACAAAAGGGGGGGGGGGCTATCTCTACCCGTTTTCGAAATAAGGCGTTTTGGGGAAAAATTTAGTTTAATGATTTAGAATAAAAAGTTAATGAAACAACGGTGTATTTCCACCAATAGGGTATCTTTGTTGTCGTAAGAAATGCGGCTTTCATGTCATTACAATAATGTACGATGAGAAAATACAGAAATAAAGGGTTAATTTGTAAAGAAATATGAAAAAAACCAATTTTTTCTTATATACACGTATATCTCACTGTAGCTCAAAAAGTAGATCGTTTAGGTCCTTTTTCCTGAACTTTTTTAACATCCAAAAAGTTACCTGAAAATTTCTTGGAACACTCCAAGAATCCAGCTACCTTGGTTTTTTGCTATTTACCATTCAAAAGTAAGCGTCCCTCGCTGATTTGTTTTTAGTATTTTGAAACATTGAAAAGCCTCTGCTAATAGTGTTCCCCCCAAGTTGTTCTTCCAACTCGACGGGTTCCTTGCGGATTCCAGTGAAGGGCTTGTTTGGCTAGATTTTCGTTCTCGCGTCGCAAGGTGTGGCCAATCCAATTCCATTTCCTTCGCCTGATTTCGTCGTCTATCCTTTCTTGGCCGGCACGGCGCCATAGCTCTTCATTTGAAATTCTAACTTGCCGGCGGATTTTTAGGATACGACGTAGGCATCTGTTGATGAAAACTTGAAGACGCGTTGTGATGAATTGGGTTACATTCCATGTTTCGCAACCATACAAAAGAACTGCCTTAACTTTGAAGTTGAACATTTGGTGTTAGTTCTCCGTCGATTTCCATAGGCGAAACAGACATACATATGCGCTTGATGCTTTATTTATTCTGGAACTGACTTCTTCTTCTGCCCCGCCATTTTCGGTGATAATGCTAACGAGGTAACAGAATTGATCTAACAATTCCACGTCACGGTTGTTCAGCCCTGTGTGATGTTTGCATTTATCCGCATTTCTTTTGTTTTAGTCGGATTTAGCCTTCAGCCTACCGACTATGGGCCAGTAAACAAATATCATCCGTGTAGTCGAGATCCTTAAGGCAGTCTATCAGTCCCCATTGTATGCCACCTGTTGTACATACGCTGACAAGGATGTCGTTTATTACTATAAAAAAAATATTGGCGAAAGTAGGCATCCTTGTCGTACTCCTGAGCTCACCTCAAAGCTGTCGGATAATTTTCCATTGTGAAGAACTCTGCATTTGGAATTATTGTATACTAGCAAAAAACCCGCGTGCGTTGCAACGCGTTTAAATAAAAAAAGTTTATGTGTGCACTGTCCGCGGTAGGGAAAAAGTATAATGAAAACAACAAAAAATCTGGGAAAATTATTTTGGATACCATACAAAAATTTAGAGTTACCTATAAAAATATTGTAATATTTCTTCTCGAGCTTTCTCGGATTCGTCAGCGATTAATTGGAACAATTTCAGAACAAACCTTCTTTCACACATGTGCTCCTCATTCCTCTTCTTGGCGGTTCAGTTAGAATCAGGGGTGGTCAACCCAAATGGTATCGCGGGCCACTTTGAAAATGCCTTATGATCCCGCGGGCCGGGGTCATATATTGGGTGATTCAAATTTAATTTAATATAATTTAGGGAGAGAGTTCCAAAGCTGTTCTGCGAAGACAAAGAAAGAATGCTGACCAATCAACGTGCGGAAACGCGGAATTATAAATTATCTGTGAGGGATTGCAAAAGCTGCACAAACTGTTGAGGTATGCAGGTAAGTACACAATCGTTAAACGCTACTTCAAGTTTATGGGCGCAAAAAGAATCAAGAGAGGACAGATGGACAGCCCTTTTCAGCAAGCCACAATGGTAACGAAGTTTAGACAGGAGCCCGAAGGTTTTGCTTACAATGAAACTAATGTGATCACAGCAGGTCATGCTGCTATTCAGTACTAGCCCAAGATTTCTTGCTTTACTAACGCAAACAAGAAGAACCGAGTTTAACGCGATAGCAGAAAAGAAAAGAAAAAAGAAAAATGAAATGGGATTTCGAAGGAGCTGCAGTAAATTTAATGTCGACTATAAGGATACGTGACGCAAGTCAACAGCAACCTTCTCCACACACATGATGTATTTGATCTCTTGGCACAGGGAAATAAAGCTGCACATCGTCTGCATACATATGAATCTTAAAATATCGTTAATAAAAATACTGAATAAAAGTAGCCCAAGAATGGAGCCTTGAGGAACGCCAGCGTGGAGTAGGGCACTTGAGGTACTTTAGCCACCTGGTTTAAACTTTTGAGAGCGGATAGATACGAAACTTTTCAAAAATTTAAGAGCAGAAAGAGAATAATACTGATAGGACTGAGAAGGACACTTGGGAATAGGTATGATTGAAGCATGCTTCCAAGTCGAGGGAAACTTGAATACCGCGAGGCAGGAGTTAAGAATGTGAGAATGTGAGTTAAAATAGGCAATAGAAGAGGTATGCGCATTTTTAAGAAACTAGGTGAAATGTAATGTAATTGGTGGTGCAGGTTTTCGCCAGACAAGGTGGCGGGGTATTCATTTTACGTAAATTACATTTTCGAAAAGAAACGATTCGCAATCACAACCTTTTGTCCCAGACACACAGTGGTCTGAGAATGAAATTTACGCGGAAAAAACTGCCGAACATAACAAATTGATTCATTTATGACAGTAATTTGTCAAAGGGACTCCAAAAGTGAGATTTCAGTGCGAGTGCAACAGTTATCTTCGACGTAGGTCAAGAATGGGCGTTATTTTCATATTTTTGTGAATAACGCTTTTCTTTTATTTGGCTTATTTCTTTTATAGATAAATAAATCAGTGTTAACAATAACTTCTGAGAACACAATGAGTATTTCGTGCGATCATAAATATATACATATACATACATATATGCACATATAAAATTGAAAATATTCATATTTATATGAAAACTAAAATATTATTTCGAAGAGTCACAAAGAGACAAAAATTTAATTACGGCTTCTGAAAGAACATATAATTTACCGTTATGTCTAAAAATTTCATGTGCAGTTGTGCGCAGCTGCGTGAGTCACAGCGAAAAGAAAATAGCCATGCAGTCAACGTTGTAGAAACTAGTGTATCACATTTTAAAGGTTTCGAAATCAGTGTAAACAATAACTTCTGAGAACACAGATTATAAATATATACATATAAGCACAGCACATACAAAAATGAAAATAGCGTGTGAAAGCGCTACTGATCACTGCCCAACAGCAAAACTGTTTCATGGAATATTTTACATCAATCTAAGCTAATTTTTGACGCTGATTTCAAATATATTATCCGTTTCTTTATATCACATTTAGTTTATGAAAGTCAAAATTTTGTTGTTTTTGAACAAAAATATCAACTTCAATCTTCAACTACCTTTTTCCCCAAAAATACGTAGCTAGTTAACATTTTTTTTTCAAAAATTGGAAAGCATGGACAATTTCCTATAAATAATGTAAAGACAATTTTTGTGTTACCGCCTTTATTTTTGAAGATATTAGCAAATTTTGATGTTAAAGTTGGCTTTATTTGGTACTTTTCGTCATAAGCTTATGAGAAAAACGTATACCAAATGAAGCCAATAAAACTCGAGCTGAGACAATAAAACTGAGGGTAGATTCGAAATCAGTGACCTCAAATTAGTAAACAACCATTAAAATATTTTATGCAACAAAAAAAAAATTGATTTTGTTGTGCTGTGTTATAGATGAAAGTGACGAAATGGAAATTGATCCTGTATAAAATTCTTTAGCCACCATATTAGATCCGCCATTTTGTTTTTTTAAATATTCGACTTCAAATTTGTAATCAGCAACCCCAAATACCTATACTTTTCAATTTCTGTGCAAATCCAACAAAGTTTGACGTTTTTTCCACGTAAATATCATTCTCAGACCACTGTGAGACATCTCAATTTACAAAACTTTTCTTTTATAACAAAAAATCATGTTTTGAAAGGGTTTTTCACATTCAGGTCCTCAAAAATATGTTAAACAATTTAGTAGCAGAAAGCAGTTCGACAGGCTTAAGATTAATTCCGATTAAAACTAAAGAAATGTGGATACAGCGCTGACTAATGGTGACGTGGAATTGGTAGATTAATTGGAACCTTCTAGCACAAAATATTTTGTTAAATCTTGTTGAATCTTGCGGGCCGCACAATTTCTTGCGAAGGGCCGCGGGTTGGCCACCGCTGAGTTAGATGTTAGAACAACCGTACCATGGTACAATAATACAAGGTAGGCTCATAAGGAAAAGCTCTGCTTCCATCTTGAAAAGCTTTAACGCCTTTTACATTAGAAAAGATCTGAGTCACGCTACGGGAAAGCTTTTTTCCTTTGTGAGAAAAGATCTGAATGACGTCAGCGGACCCTTTTGAGCTTACCTTGTAATTATTGTACCATGAACCGTGCTAAATTGAGAAGTGACACTGCGTATTCAAGTAGGTGCCTCTGAACATGAAACTTCTCGGTGAATTGGAATTTTAACTTTCTCTTTTCGGTTAGCCGCTACACTACCCCCTCTTACTACGTGTTCGTCCCAAACACAGCTTCCTACAAGTCCCGCTCTTACCAATCGAACCTTTTTGAATGCGATAGATGACATCGTTTAACCTCGTGATGACGGTGGAGAGGCCCTTCCATTTCCTTTGTAGTTTTGGCGATTTACCTTTTATTCGCAGAGGATTTTATAGCTGGACTCGATCGCCTCCCTTAAATCTAGATCCGTTGGCTCAGTCGCGCCCGCTTGGAAGGGACTTAACTCAACTCCACTCCATTCAACGCCACTCAACTCAACTCAATTCATAATACATCAAAGGTTGCGACATATTTACATAATACTTAATACGTAGTAAAAAGCTCATAGTAAATAGTACATAGCAGATAGTACATAGTAGACAGTTCATAGTATATATGTAGTAAACAGTACACTGTACACACTGTACACTCAGTATATTAATTCATAAGTTGTCACTCGTAAAAATCGGAGTGCTTTTTAAAGTTAACGGTGATGATTTTTCTAGGGTTTTTACTTCCCATAAAACGTCCGGAAAAAAACTTCGCTTCAAAAAAACATGATTTGTAGCGTTTTTTTCCAAGAAGTCCTTTATTTGTATATGTATTGACATAAAACTGGCCTCATTTTGTTAGCATTAAAAAGTTCTACAAATTTTATATTAACCTTTTTTGTGCAAAGTCTAGATTTTTTAAAACTTGAAAAACTGTTTTTGGCTCTTTTTTGAAGTCATTTTTAAAAAGTTCTCTAAGGTCTACGAGCGCTAAAAGTAGTTCATTAAATTCTATGGAATTTTTCCAATTTTTTCCATATTTGACCCTGCGGATGGCTCGGTTGGCACGAAAAAATCGTATTTGACTAGACGAACATCAGAAGACATGTCCAAAGTAATTTTTTTAACCTTACATACCTATGTGACTCTAAAAATCAAAACAGATTTTGTCATTTTTTTGGTAAAACCAAACTGGGCTCTTCTAATTACCGATCTACAAGACACTCCCCGTGTTTAATAAGAACGAATCCATCCAGGCTGGTAAAAGTGTTGATTAATTTAAAATATTTGTTGCAATTTTTGGGTTTTTAGTTCGTGTAATAATCGTGGATAATAATATCAAAATTTCTTACAAAACATGATTATTACCAGAAGTATGTATAAATGGTAATAAAACAATCATAATATAAATACATTGACAGGCACGTTAAAAGTGGAGGCCCAAGCCGCGCTGATTTGTCGAAAGTTTTAATGGTTCTTCTTTGGATGTGCTCTCCACGCTTCCATAAATCTGCTACTGTCAAATTATTTTTTTTTAAACAGTAGATACCTCGTTTTTGGAGTAGTTGAATTCGACACGATTATTGCGAGTCCAGTCAAAAGTGATTTCGATGTCCCTGTTGATAAAAGACATAAGATCTCGTTTAAAGAGGCAAGGTCTGACAAGTACTTGTGCTATATCTTCAAAGTCGTAAGAGTACCAAAGAGTACTGTTATGACCGAAGATAGTTGAGTGAGAGATATGGTCTTGGACTCTACCTTGATTGAACGGTCAGAAAGAAAATTCATAATACAGTTCTTTTTAGACCTTGATTTATCTCACAAACTTGGAATTTAGTCAACAGAGCAGGGTGCAATATTTTGCCAGAAGCCTTCGAGGTATCTAGAGTAATCTGACCAGTCTCATCAAATCGATGGATGATTTGGCGGAGGTATTTTGATAGACATACAAGAAGGTCGCCAGAAGATCGTTTCGTTCTAAAACTGTACTGCTTGTCGTGTATAAAAAGGTTGGATTCATATCCCTTATTGGTTTTTATCTACATATATAGTTTTGTGGTAATTGGTATTGAGAGGTAGTTAGAGGGGTTGTTGAATACACCTATGGGCTGAACGTGATCTAGTCTCCAAAATCTAGAGAAGTAAGACAGGGTAGTCCTTGTATCTCCTATAAACTTCGAGAGAATGAACCCAAATATGATAAATAATAAAAAATACACTCTTTCTAACTCATAGAAATTTAAAAATGGGTTTAAATTCAACTGCAAAATGAATGAATAGTGTATGGTAGGGGTTGTAGAGATATTGAAAACACTGATCCAAAATAAAATCCTAACTCACCTTCAAGATAACAGTGACATGGCAGTTACAACTCGAAATTCCGTAAGGGGCGTCCATAAATTACGTGAGGTGTTTAGGGGGGGGAGGGGGTCGAGCCGAATCTCACCAAATCTCACATGGGGGAGGGGGAGGGTCTCCGCAAATCTCACGTAATTTTTTTCCGCAAGAAACAGTGTAAAATCGCGAGAAAACTGGGTTAAATTAATAGTACAGGCTGAAAATTGGCAGAGAGCTTCTTTTTATGCTTTTTAATAAGGGGTTATAAAGTCTTATCTACCGATTTTCTACTCCGAGAAGCCCACTTTTTAGGGGGTTCTAGCCCTCAAAATGGGTATTTTTCGATTTTTCTGTAATTTTTTGCAATATTTCTTAATATCTTTTTGTTTTTTTCAATTTTAAGTACAATATCTGTAAATGAGAAAATCTTTAAAATCGTCTTTTTGAACCGCACTTAGATTTCATTCACGAAAATCTTGGTGCAGTATCAGATGAACATGGTGAAAGGTTTTATCAAAACATATTGCAAATAGAGAAGGAATGATGAGCAAATAGAGAAGGAATGATGAATCAAAAGTATACGTGATACTATTACTATATTTCGACTCAATAGCAATTGGGTATAAAAATTTTGCACTGCCGTTTACACTGTATTTGTTCACTGTTTTAAATACCATCCAACTGGAACATCCAAAAAAAAGTAAAGAAAATAATTTAAATATCTGGGAATGAAGACGTGATGAAAAATTCTTATCTTTTTATACAATGGTCTGGGAAAAACTGCGAAAGTAATGTATGCATTGACTTATACCACCATTTTTCGACAGATTGCGACCCTACGATGAACTAGTGTGGGGTCTAAGCTTATACAAAACAAAAAGGCCTAGAAGCCCAATTGATAAACCTGGAACCTAATGCCCTCCTCATTATCTCAAGCGCATAATGTACCCAATCCTACTGCAATCATAGAGATTATATTAAGAATCGGCTCTTTTCACATTAGTCAGAACTCATGCTATCTGCTGTGCAATGTCACTACAAAAAGCAGACATTTGCACCAGGCGACATAATTAGTTATCTAAGCATCTTACAGGACTCGAATTTTGAATCGACGACCATATGCTCTGACATACCTACTAGAGGCCAAGATAGATTTTGAAAACCTTTTGTTATCATTATCGAGAGTTGTGAAGAATGGAAGTCTAACAGATCCGCACTTCTTGAATCTGTATCCTGATGTACAGGCGGCTCAAACGTCAATTTGAGAAGCTGGCTGTGACTTCAGACTCCGCTTTTCTAAGGCGATACGAAAGTAGGAAGCAAACGGAAGCTAGTAGCGATGCCTGATAAATCTTCGAAAAGAAATTATTTTCAGCCAACCAACTTCATTTATTAACTTAATTTGACATTTTGATGCGAACAATAAATTGTTTCAACAATATTTAAAGAGTTTTTAGAATATTTTAAAACAAACAAATAAAAGCAGCGCATGCGGCAATGGCTTTATTCACGGACTGAAATCCGATAACAGGAGGACAAATTTATTTCGAATTCGCATTGGTGGAGGATACAATTTTCTTATTTCCGAATTTCATGACTTTCGAATCGGATTCCATGTCTTTCAGTCACAGGTTTTTTACCTAACGATGACATCTATAGAAGAATGCTCCGAAGTTTGTATATCTCCAGAGTCATAAATGGCTCTACCATTACTATTCAAACAGTCAAGTCGTCACTCTCTAAAAACGAATCAGTGGATGCCAAAGCCAACCTTCGTATGTCAATATATTGTAAAATTCTAAATTTTTTTATATATTCCATATGCTTGCTCTACAAATACACGAGTTTTCTGTTCTCTTGTTAAGAAACCATTAACCCTGTAAGGCACCCTGAGGTTGGTTTCCAAAGGGTAGGCAGAATCACCTGCTAAATGGTAATCCACAGGTATTGTAGTTTATATTGGGTGCATGCCGAGTTGGTGCTGTTATGATTTTGTGGTACTGTTCTTCAACACAAATTATGTTTTTTTAAATAAATCCAACGCAATCAAGCACAGATTAAGGTATTTACACTAAAAATACGCATAATCGTGTAAATCCTAGAAATTTTTTAAAATTTTAAAAATCTCACGTGAGATTTGGGGGGGGGAGGGGGTCGAGCCAAATCTCGCGACATCTCACCAAGGGGGGAGGGGGGTCGAAAAATCGCCAAAATCACCTCACGTAATTTATGGATGTCCCCTAATAGCCACATAATCGATAGAATTCTGTTGGGGTGATTTGATCAAATTCCCAATAAAATAATATTTCTGTATCGTTCTTGTTGTCATGACAAATTTATTTTACTGCAACAACTGTCACCGCAAAGAATGCACGTACAATGTGCAGTCCAATCCACAATTGAAACGCTTTGTTACTGAAGCGAAGGGATACTCTTGTGTGGACCGAAGCTTGCCAAACAGACAAAATCAACTCCATCGAAACTTGAATAAAACCCGAAAACCGGTCTTAAAAGTTCTTCAACTGTTGTGGAATAAAAATTGCTCCTACAACCAGGAAAAGTTGAAACTATGTGAACGCACGCTCTGCATACACGCGGCTCATTTACGATCGTGGATGTTAATAGAAAATTGCGCTAAAAACAGAACTAGACGGAGGCAATTCACTAAGTTTTTGCCCCTTTATTGACGCAATATTGACGAACTAATTCCGCCTTATAATTGCCGTTTGACCCGGGTCACCTTCGCATGAGCCACCTTGAGCTAAAGTTCCGATATTTCAATAAATTTGGCTTTAAAACTGGATAAACTACTTTGGAGAACCTTTTATCGCCAAGTTTGGAGCATAAAAACAATTTTTGTGCTAAATTTTTAATTCAACTTTTGATCGATATCATCTCCGGTTCAGCAATTCGGAATGGCTATGGCTGTTGGACCAATAATGCATACCAATGCGGCAGCTAGGTAAGGAAATTCTAGTTTTTTATAATTTCATGGCGTTCAACTTGTGAGTAAACAACCAAAAATCCCGACAAACCGGTTCTTTCCGACATTCTTAAGTTTTGGTAGTTTTGATGCCGTTTGTTATCTAATTTGAATTTAAGATTGCTAGCTTGAAACGCAATTATGATAAAGGAGGCTATCGTCTAGGGTTTGGGCAGTTTTATGAGTTTATGTAATTTAGTCGAAAGTAAAAGTTTGAGGTAAAGTTGAGCAAAAGGATTTATGCTAGAATAATAAACTAATTTAAATAACATAATGAGTTTAAAGTATCGATGTGTTTATTTTTAACCAAATATTAATCCATGAGCATCAAGTGCCCATTTTGACAGGTGTTGTAATCTACCGTTTTTATGAAACTGGGATCTTTTAAACTGATTGCATCTCTCTAAGCTTAGGAATCACAAAGGGTGATTTATATTAACGGTCCGTTGTCGTTAATCACTTTGTGGTGTAATGCCTATTATTAACTTTACCTCAAATGATAGAATAGGTGAGAAAGGATAGTGATGCTGAAGAATGCACCTCGCGTTTGAAACCGACCAGGTTTCTGCCGGAGTTAATTAACTGACCTGAAATTTCAATGGTAACTGGCACCGTCCAAAGCATGTCATTTGACAATTGTTATTTTAAAAGACAAAAAGGGAAAAAATATATACGCTATATTAAAATATTACTAATTTATTTGTTAACCTTCAAAACTGTAACACTAAACAGCAGTCCTTTTTAACAGATTTGAATACAGCCAGAGTGTGTGTATTCTGCGCAACGACTACTGTGTTAAATTTTTTCCTGTTGCCGATTCCACTTTAACTAACTGCGCGCTTCTTATGTCGCTGTTAACATGGCTTTCTCATTTATATTAACATTTACGGAATGTCGCTCCACAGTCCAAATTGTCTGTTTGTGAACGGATTTCTTAAATAATATAAAATGTTCTTTTGGATTTATGGTATACGGCAGATAGCTTCATAGATTAAGCCTCCTCCGGAAGACAGCGGATGACATCTAATCAGAGGAGAGTGCAGATGCGCGAGGTCAAGGATATACGCGAAAAAGTACATTGAAGGCGTTGGGTATAAGCTGAGCTGGATAGGCTCGATTTACAAGAGCGGACACCGAACGAACAAAACTTAGCTGTAATCGTTAATTCTGCTTCCGATAATATGGCGCATGAAATCCGATAATATGGCGCATGAGCTTTTACACGGGCGAACTCCAACGAACGAGCTAGTCAAAACTTATAGGCTTTTTGTTGTTGCTTTTGAAATTATCTTTTGCTTTCGTGCCCTATCAACAACAAAAAGGCAGGAGCTGTCAAAATGTTGGCTCAAACGTGAGCTAAGTATATGTGTTCAAATTGTCTGTCCTCTCTCACCCAATAAACCCAGGTTGTTCTTTCGTTTGGTCCGTTCGATGGCTGGTCATGTAAAAAGTAAAACCGGTCCTATTTGGCTGGTCAAGGCTTCGCGGTTAGTCTCGAGTTTTCACTGCAATAACTTCGACATAACCTAAAAATCGAAGTGATAAACAAGTTTACGTAATAGGAAATAATATAACTAAACTATATGATTTGTGTATTATTTTTTTATTCTACAGGAGTTGCTTTGTTTTAGGTGCTAATTTCATTACTGCTATTCGAGAAAGTAAAGATTTGCATTAACTATGAAATTCAAAAAAATTACTATCATGACCAACACAAGCACACGACTCAAATCAACACAATTTTCTGACATTTGGATGCCGCGACGTATTTAGTACGTAAAACAGACGCTAGCAATAAATGCTTTTAGAGCTACTACATTTCTGCCGTGGCTCAAGGGGCGTTGAAGTGACCAAATGCCGCCATTCCCAATGAGTTTGAGAATAGAAGTGCTAGTGGAACGGTAGTGGAAGGGTATCTAGTTATAGTTATGTTTTTTTTGGTATAGCATATGAAAGCTTCCTAGTTTTTCCTAACCAAATGTCATCGTAATATCAGTTGCATGCTGACAGTTCAAAAATGGCGCGAAATTGAAAATGGCACCTCATGCTGAAAGACCCTTCACATATCGTACGTTCTGAAACGTATGCGTTACAGTCAAGCATGTTAGATTCAGGAAGATAAAAGTTTAACGGTAGCCATCCGGCCTCTGTTCTCTCCTCTCGCTATAAAAAATGGGTTACGGCTATAGTGAAATGCATCCTGATATAAGAAGGATCAAAATAGTTTTTTTTGACAAGAGTAGTATTGTGGATTTTACTTCAAAGCTTGTTATCAAATGGTGGTTTAACTTTCCCAATGATAGATTTACAGAAATTTCTCAACTTGACGAAGTCGTTTATCGTTTAGAGGGATTTTTATTCCAGATCGGTAAAAAATTTAATTCAAATGATCAAAATAAAGAAAAGGAACAATCTTCCACAATTTTAAACAGAACGATTTGACATTAATTCCAATAGATTTTAAAAGCAGCAACATTCCTAAGAGCGAACCGTCTAAGCTGGCCCTATGATTGGAGAGAACTCTGATACGAATATGTTTTATTCTACATGATGCGTCATCTAGGCCTTCGGTATTTCAACATTGAATAACTCTGCGATTTTTTAACCGATTTCGACAAATGTATATGATTCTGAAACGTCATTCAGTACCATTTTAGCTATGAGTCAATACAGACCGAAATAACGCGCTAAAATTGTTGCGTTTTACATTGAAAACAATCGTTCAACTATTGTGAAAACTGATTTTTGGGACAAAATTTTGATGACAGACGAAGCTCATTTTACACTCTGGCGGAGTCAATCGACAAAACTGTCAAATTTGTGGAACAGAGAACCCACACGTCATTCATGAAACACCACTGCACGACGAGAAAGTTACTGTGAAATGCTGGCCAATGTAATGCAGGATGCCCGAAAAAGAGCTGCCTTTTGCGTATCGAATGAAGGTGTCATTTAATCGTCATTATATTCAAAAACTGATTTGAAATAAATGGTAGAGAATATGTCAGAGTTATTCAATGTTGATATACCGAAGTTCTAGATGGGGCAACCCATATATAGTTGAAAAGGAGTAGTGTTACCTACGGCTAAAAATCTTAAGGTTAATGACAAACGTTTTCCAGAAGTTATGGAAACCCTTAAGTGGTTGTGTTGCCTCCGAATTAAAGGTGTAATTAGTTTCACATATAGTAAAATCGCTGGGTGACCCCGGATTAAACTTTTGTAAAAGGACCCATCACCACTTCGTAATTCTTTCAACACTTGATTACAACAACCTTCAGTTTCTCGTTTAGCAAACCATTCGCGGAGCCATATACGCATCCTTTCGGTCTCTTTTATTCTTCATCATCATATAACAAGTATGTATGCAACAGTTCTGCCGTGCAAAGGACAAATGACCTATATGCATTATAGGTCAAAATCTCTTTGTATGCATTTTTTGATATAAAATATTCATATTTACCCTTAAAAAAAATTTCAGACTGATTGTACTTTTTAATTAAAAGTTATCACTTTGAACGGTTACTTTATTTGCTTCGGTTTCATGTATTTTGAAAACTTTGAAAGCGTTTTTCTCGAAACGAGCTTTTTGCAGCAACACACTTCCATTGCAATTGCGCACGCAACTTCCATCATTGAAAACACCCCTTTTGGCCTTTGCACTGCAGGGAAATACCCTCCAAATAACTTTTTCAGTGAACTGGATTCCCAATGTAAGCACCATCAATTTCTATTACCAGAGCTCTGTTAAAAAGGTGTCAGTAATCTGGTAATCGCTCTGCCAGAGAAATCTGTACCAGTATTCTCTGCTAATGTAAACAGTGTTCCAGTGCGCTGACTGCGAATGCCGGCCAAAACTCGTATAGTTTTTTAAACGCACCTTACTAAAACTGAAGTTGGGCACTAGAATTACATTAATTGGAATTAAGTGCTAAATAAGGACTTGGTGATGTGGTTGTTTGAGTTTTTTAGCAGATCTGCGAACATTGAATTAAACGCTGACGCCGCAAAACAACTAAAAAACCTTTAACTTATATACACCCAAGGACGGATTAACAACTTACACGGCCCTAAGCAACTGAAATTTCGGGGCCTCCTTTTTATATATGTATTTTGAGATATTATTCATCCATCCATTGCGCTAAAAGGTTGAGAGTTCTGGGACCTCAAAAATGTCTTCCTCTCTCGTTGGACCTATTACGCACCTGAGAACTTTTCTCTCAAACTTGTTGACTCGTTCCATAGCACACGACTGATCGTATTACTATTTTGTAGAGTGAAAGTTTCGTTTTTCTGTGAAAAAATCTTGAGTGCAGTATTTGTTTTTATGTTACCGAACCGTGTTTTTAGGAGAGAGGCATAGAAAGGACAAGAGGGAAATGTATGTAGAACTGCTTCGGTAACGCTTCGTTGAAGAAATACCAGGGTAGATACCAAAATTGAGTACCAAAATTATGATTAAATGCATAACAAATGTGCGAATAGAAGTCATACACTGAATGTAGGTCTGATTAGCAAACGATGTAGATTTGTGAATGCAATAAAAAATCTTTTTTTTTTAAATTTATATGAGCATTTAAAAAAATGTATGTTTTAAGGTTTTTTTTACAATAAGTCCTTTATTTCTATGTATTAACAGCCAACTGACATCGTTTTGTTAGTGCTAAAAAGTTCAACAAAATCTAGATTTTCTTAAAAACTATAAGAACTCTTTTTGGACCTTTTTTGACCCCATTTTGGAATTGTTCCCAAAGGTCTACGAGGGCCAAAATTGGTTCATCAAATTCTTCAGAATTTTTCCTATTTTTTCCATTTTGGACCTTGCAGATGGCTCAGTTGGCACGAAAAAATCTAATTTGACTGACCTAATTGTACTAAACTTTGAAATGTTTTCAGAAGCTCATCCCTAAAAATTTAACTTATGTTTTCCTATGAAATATCGTCTCAAGTGTGGAAGACCATTTTGAGATGGCATAAAAATTGCAAAACACCACATTACGCTCTTCAGACTTCAAACTCCTTGACATACGAAATTAAGGTTTATAATTAAGTTGGTTTGATATTACAGAAAATAACTTCTACAACCAATTACTCTGAGAAAGACTCGAGGAAATACTCTATAGCCTTCGACTTTTCTTAGGATGTGTCAAAAACTGGATTTTATCAATTTAACTCCAAAATAAATAAACACGTGTGTTAATACCAAAAAACGAATTTGGCAATTTTCCTTTGATTGATACATTTTAACATGAGTTATAAACCTTTTGTCAACATTCATTCACTTCTTTACCCATTTGCAACATTTCTTGGCACCTTCAAATTTTTCATTGACAAACTTGATTATGAACTCCCAATCCAAGTTTCACAAATTTACTGATTACGGAAGATTCCTTAACAGTTGTTCTCTGTCGCGAACAATCACCCAAAAATAGACCTTGACTGGCATACCAACGAATGCCATGAATAAATTTCAAGACCACAGGTAATGACAAAAATTATTTCATTCAAAAACGCATAAAATTGAAGATAAACACCGAGGAACATACGATCCAAATTCCTGCCTGCATAACGATATTTTTGTATTCAAAAACTGTTGATTTTCTAATTCTTTTATTTCTTTTCAATACACTCTCCAGAATGGGCAACATAAGGAAGAACTAATTTTGTCACATAACAAAAAACGACCTCCAACTTTTCAAATATCAGACCAAAGTTTACTTAACTTGTTTCAGACAAAAAACTATCTGTAATAATAGTGAATGTAGCCAACATTCAAAATCCACTTTAATCACCTCATTAAGGCAAACATAATTTCAAACAAGATCTGCAGCAGTCCACAGTTGCGTGTCTAATTCTTTTCTTTTGAGCGAAGTTTAGGTCAACTACAGAGGGCCCTATAATTACCCGCACAGGAAAAAAGCTAAAAAAAATCACCGTCAACCAAAATTAGGCTTGATTAAATCTTTACAAAAAAATGTCTAGATCGTAACGAAACCCTATCGACACGGCCGAGGATGACGTACCACTCCTGTATGCTGCTAACACTCAA